>CM046453.1:20452539-20847539 GCA_025506515.1 Flaveria trinervia | reverse complement strand
CTCAGCTGAATGAAGGTCTTCATGAGCTTAACCAATAGGAAAATTTTTCATTAACAACAACTGAAGTTGGTGTCAATGTTAAATCTATAAAAATCACTTCCACAGAAAAGGCAAAGAAAGCACCATCGGTATAATTTCTTCGGAAGAAGAAACATGTTGATCTACCAACATTCGTAGAAGATCTACGGAAGCAAAAATCAGCTACATCAACTAACGTCAAGAAGAAAGCTAAGTGGTTTTGGGAATGGTAAGGATTCATCTGTTGTAATGGTAAGGATTCATTGTTGTAAACAAGAATCATCTGCTGATAAACAAGAACCCTTTGACATCATGTTTCGGAATGGTAAGGATTCATCTGTTGTAAAATTGGAAAAGGCGTTGATAGCTCAAAAGCATATAAAGAAGAAGAAAGTGATTAAGTTTGCTAGTGAAGCAGAGAAGAAATACTGCAAGTGGTGTGATCTGCATAATCATAACACTGATGAATTGTAATGCCCCATTCCCGAAACACTCACTGTTGGACAATCAGTGCATATCATTATTAAAATACATAAACTTTCATTAAAACATCGTAGCGAAAATAATTTAAACAAAACTATTTCATATATTAATAACTGTTTTGCCATATAATACAACATTTCTAATCGTTACAAAATATTGTTTGATTGCATTACAACACAAAAAAGTCATTATAATATAAAATGGATGCCATAAAAAATTTCCAAGTAGCTGCACCCGAGCCGTCCTCAGCAACCATTACCTGCAAACTGGAAAATACATAAAAGTTAGCATTGCTGAGTGAGTTCTAGTTTTGTAAAACGTATTATACTTTACTTCCATTCACGATCATACATCATACATACACATAGTTAATCTTATTATTGTCTTTCATCATCATTCGTCATCATATGTTATTCGTTATCATTCATTCATTCACTTTCATATTGTACATTCCGTACATTCATCATTATCTTTCACTTTTCATTCGGACTAATGCCATGTGCTATACCCGGAATATTGTGCGCAGAGCTGGTTACTGGGCCCGAGGTCTATAAATAGACCTCGAACATTATGTAAGAAGCTGACTCCAGTACTTAAGGCAAGCGACAAGGGTCCCGTATATATGGTCAATCACAAAAGATTAGACCCCTATGTGCATCCTTCTGGGTTAGCTAAACCACAAACAGTTGAGCTAACACCCTTCATTGGGTGTACACCTCCTTACATTTGTTTGTAAGACTTTTCATACCTTCATTCATTCTTTCTTTACGTTCCCTTTTCATTATCATTAACATCCGCTTTCCTTACATAATACTTTACTTTCATTAACATAGTAATACCACGTAAAGCCACACAATAATACATAATAAGGATTATACAGAAACAAATCATAAGCATGCATACATCACCATACATTATCATTTAACATCATACATCATCCCCGGGAACATTCCTAGTCATAGCCTAAAATCCCCTTTTTCCCAAAATTTCAGAATATTTTTCTAAGTCTTAGGTGCACAGGCACTATACAGGCGCATGAGCACTATACGGGCGCATGAACTCTTAGGCACATGTGAATACTTAGGCGTTTAGGGCAACTTAGGCGCATGGGCACACACTTAGTTTCCTAGGCAAGGTCCTAGGCGCATGGACACTAGGCAGGTGCATGGGCCTGAGTTAGGCACCTGGGCACCTGGGCGTTCAGGCTGTTGGCGCATGGGCTAATACTTAGACATTTTGGCACAATTCTAGGCACATGGATACTATTTGGGTGCATGAACAACTAACTTGTAACTAACATCTTTTTTTAGTCCCAAATCTGATTCTAACATGTTTTAGGCTAGTTCTAACATACTAAGCATCATAATCAGGCACAAAACATGAACATCCTCAAATCTACCCGAATCAACACCCACCCAACAGGGCACACACACATATACATTCAGGTACACACCCACATTCAATAAAACGTAGACACATGCATTTCCATCCCCAAAACATTTAAAACATTTAAAAATAGGGATCTAGAACTCACCTCTTGCAACTTTCGTGTATGACTTATTCAAAACCGAATGCTCAATGACTTCGAACACCTAAAACACACACCCAAGCACAAAACCAAACACACAAAACACATAAGCACATAACCAATGCTGAAAATCAGCTAAGAACAACCAAAAACATCGAACACTAACCTTGAATCTGTTCTTCTCTTCTTCTTCTCTCTAAAACCTGAAAATTCTGTCTCTTTCTCTTTCTAAAAACCGAATGAAAAGTTGATGTGCAAGGAGTGGGCGGCCATGCCCACCTTTTGTATAAACTATTATATAAATTTTGTCCTTTGTACACTTTTAACCCCTCAACTTGGATTTTACTGCTTTTCTTTCTTTTTATTCCTTTTTTCTCTTCTTTTAAAATTCCGGGTGTTACAAGTCCACCCCTCTTATATAGGTTTCGTCCCCGAAACCTGTTACTTCCCGAATAGATGTGGGTAATGTTCCTCATCTCTTTTTCAGTCTCCCACGTAGACTCGGATCACTTTCTATGCTTCTACTGTACTCGCACCATGGAAACCACTTTATTTCACAATCTCTTCTCCTTCCGATCAATGATCACCACCGGTTGCTCCACATAATTGAGCTGCTCATCTACTTCAATGTCCTCCAGTGGTACGACCATATCTTCATCTACTAAGCACTTTCTTAGATGAGATACATGGAAGGTTAGATGAATTCCACTTAACTCATCATGCAACTCCACCTATAGGCTATCTCTCCTACTTGAGCAATGATTTAGAAAGGTCCTATGTACCTTAGGCTCAACTTGCCTCGCTTCCATCGAATGATACCCTTCCAAGGTGAAACCTTCAACATAACCTTAACACCCACCTTGAACTTAATTGTCAACGTACGACTTCTGCCTATCTTCGGCTGCCTTCAGAAAGGCCTAGATCTTTTCCGGTTTCTCAGTCGTAGCCTCGATCACTTTAATGCTCCCTAACTCCTTCTGACCAATATCATCCCAACAAATAGGCGTTCTACAACTCCTACCATATAACATCTCATAAGGGGGCATATTAAGCCTGGAATGATAACTGTTATTGTATGAGAATTCAACTGACGGTAAGTGTTCGTCCCAACTTCCTCCAAAGTCAATGACGCATGCCCGAAGCATATCTTCAAGTGTCTGAATCGTCCTTTATGATTGACCAACTGTTTTAGGATGATAAGCCATGCTGATATGTAACCTCATCCCCATTGCAACATGAAATCTCTTCCAAAACTTGGATGTACACCGAGTGTCACGGTTAGACACTATAGACACCGGTACACCATGATGAGTTAAATCTCTTTGATGAATAGATCCGATAACCTCTCAGATGAATACGTTTCATGGATCGGTAGGAAGTGAGCACTCTTTGACAGATGGTCAACAATCACCCAGATAGCATCGTACTCTCTCACGGTACGTGGTAACTTCATAATGAAATCCATGGCGATGTGCTCCTACTTCCACTCAGGTATATCTAGAGGTTAGATCTTCCCGTATGGCTTCTGCAGGATCGATATTAGGTCACTTACCACTATGTTTTTCTCTCAAACTCACTTAGAACAACACTCGGATAAGGATAGAGTCAGTAAGAGTTGATCACAATATAGCAAGTAATAAGGAACACAAGAAGTATTTTCAAGGTACTTTTATATATTTCTTCTCAACTCAATAATACAAGACTCGTACAAGCTATATGGAATGAGTTACAAAGAGAACCTATATATAATACTACCTACAGCCGGATATACTTTGATACCAGTTGGGATCCTATAACTAAAGCCTATACTACAAGACTATAGTTTAACGTATCTCGGATAAAGTCTTATCTGAGATTTGGTAGTCAGGACATGTCCCTGACTTACCTTTTGTCACCAACTAAAGTTGGTAACTTAACTATCATAAAAAGGTAAACATTGGAATAAAGTATGGTCAATAGCATGGTTCTTTAGGAAGAAGCCATACAGTATCAGAGGTCTGCAGCGGAGTGTCAGAGACCATACTTGTGTCCACTGGTTCATAGCAGTGCCTTCCAAAGGTTAAATGACTTCGGAAGAGTAAGTACTTCCGAAGCCATTTATACTTCGGAAGATGCTGCTTCTTCCAAGGCTTGGAGACTTCTTCTTTTCATCATACTTCAAAAGTAGTCTTCAGGTTCTTCTTCTAAGACTTGATCTTTAGAAGCATGCTCTTTGCTTTGGAAGTAGAGTTCTGTCTTTAGAAGTTTATCTTTCACTTTGTCTTCGGAAGAACTCTACAACCTTCGGAAGTTCCATACTAAGCTTTGGAAGCCCTTGCATGTAGTACCAAAATTGTCTAAGTGAATTGGTTTTGGTTGCACCACCTTCTTCTTGATCCAACAAAGTCCCCCTAAGCTGATGCTACCAAAACCTCACTTGTTTCTGCTTCTCAAAACTTTCAGCACCAAGGAGAGTAGATATTTGTCTATTTCCTTGTTCTTCCCTGATGTGGTGCTGAGAAGTTTGTACAAATCCTTGGTAGACAGGAAGTCCAGTTTGTCACCTTGGATGACATGTACCCTCTATTGTTGCCCTCTGAAAAGAGTTAGTTGATGGGAACTGTAATCATATTCCCATCTAACTATAGGTTCTAATTCTGGACCCTCCACCATATGTAGAAAGGTAGTGCCTTTGGTAGGAGGTCTTTCCTTGTCTTCCTGTCTTCTTAATCTCAACTCTTCTTCAATCTTGGCCTTTGCAGTCAGCTCAGCTAGATGAAGACTGCTGAGATGATTTCTGATGAGTGTAGCAGCTTCAGAGTTGGAGGGGTTGGAGAATGGCTTCTCTGATAATTCAGCAATGTCAAATCTGCTGGAGTGTAACAGAGAGGTTGCATTAAGTCTGTTGACTTTGCCATTCTCCCTCTCAACAACAAAGTTGTGAGAAGTTTCATCGAACCTCCACTGGATTATTTTCTTTCTAGGCACAAGAGACTGACTGGGAATCTTGTCCTCTTTCTTGGTATCCAGCAGAGTCACCAGTTTCCTTCTAAGTTTCTTCTCTTCATCATTTAGTGAATCTGAGTTGAGACCTAGAAGTCTAGCTGCCTGGTCCAATGTTCCTCTAGGTAAATCTAGAAATTGATCTCTTGTGAGGGAACAAGAGGATCCATCAACATAGGTAATGTTGATAGAATCTTCATCACATGAGACTTCGCTCAAAGTTATGCACTTGATGAGCTTGGTCTTGATTACCTTGAACTCATCAAGAGAGAGATGTTGAGAAGGATGAGGGGATGGTTTGGATGGTTGTTGGGCAGGTTGAGGTTCAGAGGTTCTGGGAAGTGTTTTTGGTTGGAGGATGGGAAGTTTAGATGGTTGGGGTGATGAAGTGGATGTGGGCAAGGATGTGGGTTCAGGGGTGAAGGGTTCGGTTTTGATGGTGAAAGGTAGGGGTGACGGTTCAGGTTGTGGTTGAGTGGTTGCAGTGAAGGTCATCCCCTTTACCCTTCTGTACATCTCTTTCCTCTTTCCCAACCGGATGTCAGCCTTGATTTCACTAACAATCCGTTGCAGTGTCTTCTCAGTCATGGGACCCACCTGCCTTCTAGAGAAGCCATGGGCCTGAAGATAGTCTTTCATCCAGGCTTTTTCACTGAGCTTCCTGGTTGCAGTGACCCTAGCTTTTTCATCCTTCTTCTTCTTCTTCTTCTCCTTTGTCTTTTCTCTTGCATCCTTTCTTCTTTCTTTCTCCATTTGATCCTGCTCTTTGTTTTAGAGCCAGAGGATCGTCTCATCATTGTGTGGAGAGAGTTCTTGAAGATTAAAGCCTCTGGAGATTAGGAAGTTTATCCTGTCTCTCCTCAGCTGCACCAGATTCTTCTTGATCCAACAGCTTCTGTTGCTCCGCCTTCACTTGCAAGCAAGTATGACACTTACTCATGTACTCCGCTACGTCACGCTTCATACCCAGCCACCAATAATCTTTCTTCATATCCTGATACATCTTTGTTGCATCGGGATGAATGGAGTATCGAGTCTTATGAGCTTCATCCATGATCTTTCCATGTAGATCCACATAACAAGGAATCCACATCCGTCCAAATCGGGTTCTAAAAGCGAGAGTGTTTTCACCCAACTCCACGACTAGACCTCTCACCCTTTCGGAGTTAAGGTGATATTCTTTCAATTCCTCGTCTTTAAACTTCTTGACCTGATTCATTACGCCAGAGGTCATAATCAATTGCTAGGCCTTCACTTGGATTGGTTCAGGTCTTTCCTTTCGTCTAAGGGCATTCGCCACTACATTGGCCTAGCCTGGATGGTAATGGATCTCAAAATCATAATCCTTTATAAGTTTCAACCATCATCTCTACCTCATATTCAAATCCTTCTGCTTGAAGAAGTACTTCCAGCTCTTGTGGTCAATGAAGATGGTGCACTTCATCCTGTACAGGCAGTGCCTCCAAATCTTTAATGCAAAGACCACAAATGCTAGCTCCAAGTCATGAGTAGGGTAATTAACCTCATGTACCTTCAACTGTCGGGATACGTAGGCTGTAACCTTCACTCATTGCATTCACACGCAACCCAATCCTCAATAAGAAGCATCAGTGTAGACTACCAAGTCTTCGCTTCCTTCGGGTAATGATAAGAATAGAGCTTGTGTTAACCTGACCTTTTGTCAACAAAAGCCTTCTCTTGTTCTTGACCCCATACAAACTTCACATCTTTTCGGGTCAACATGGTCAACGGAGAAGCTATCTTTAAGAAGTCTTAAATGAATCTCCTATAATAGCCCTTCAATCCCAAGAAACTAAGAATCTTAGATGGCGTCTTTGGAGACTTACATTGCATCACCGCCTCCACTTTCGTCGGGTCGACCATGATCCCTTCAGGATTCACCACGTGACCCAAAAACTAAACTTCACACAACTAGAACGCGCACTTGAGAACTTGGCATACAACTTCTCCCTTCTAAACATATCTAACACTTCTAGAATATGACCGTCATGCTCCTCCTTGCTTTTTGAATTAATCAAAATGTCATCAATAAACACGATCACTGATTTATCCAACATCAGCTGACACACTCGATTCATCAAATCCGTAAAAGCAGCTGGCAGTTGGTTAAAACAAAGGACATAACAAGAAACTCGTAGTGTCCATAGCGCATACGAAAAGCTATTTTAGGAATATCCAGCTCCTTCACCTTCAACTGATGGTAGCCTGATCAAAGATCTATTCTTGAAAACAACTAGTACCTTGGAGTTGATCAAACAAATCGTCGATCGGGGTAGTTGATATCGGTTCTTTACCGTCAACTTGTTCAACTCATGGTAATCGATATACATCCTCATACTACCGTGCTTTTTCTTGACAAACAAGACCGGAGCACCCCAAGGAAAGATTGTTGGGTATTCTACCTTTGAAGAAATTGAAGATTTCTAACATTATTGAAATTGAAGATTTGAAAAACAATAGCAACAAAATATTAGTCTAGGGTTTGTTTTGTAATTATTGTAAATGCTAGACTAGTATATATATTAGAACATATTATCATTGTAAGGTGTGACTAATTCACCACTTGTTGGTGAATTAGGTTCATCACCAATAACATCATATCATCATCCTTCAAGGATGATGATTTCAACAACATATCAATTATCATCAAACATTAAACACGTTTGTGTTCTTCATCATGTTCATCATTATTATATTTTAGCATCTAATCATTCAAGTTCTTGTTATCATCAATATGAATCCTAAGATCCATGCTCATTGTTCCTGTTCATATCGGGAACACATAATTGGTATCAGAGCCAGAGTTGATGGATTCATATTGATTTTGATTAGATTTCATGGTTAGTTTGCTGAAATTAATGAAGATTTGAAGAAAACAATTCAACAATCAATCAACATTAGGGTTTGTAGCTGCCTCAAGTTTCAAACAAATCAGGGTTGCAAAAGAAGATGTCATAGGCAGCTTGTGTCGAAAGTTTGTAGGCTGCAATGGCAGCTGCCAAAGATGACCCTTGCGAATCAAGGGAGCTGCCGAAGGCAGCTTTTGCGAACCAACTATGGCTGCCGATTAGAGCTGCTTATAAATGCGGTTGCCTATTTGAACTCCATACGGATTAGGGCTGTTTTCCAAACACAATGTAGCTGCCGAAGTGGGCTGCTCTTGCGAACCAAAAGAGGCTGCCGAAGTGGGCTGCTCTTGCGAACCAAAAGAGGCTGCCGAAGGTAGCTCTTGCGGCCGCAAAAGAGGCTGCCAAAGGCAGCTTGCGAGCCAAGGCTTGCGGATGAGGGATGCCGAATTAGGGTTTGCAACCTAGGGTTGCAAATGGGCTTGTGAACACCATTGGGTTTGTTTCTTGGGATCCATCATTAAAACAAAAAGAAAAGGTGGACTTGGACTTACTTGTTTGGACCGCCAACATCAAAAAGAAAAGGTGGACTTGGATTTAATTGTTTGAGCCGCCAACATCAAAAAGAAAAGGTGGACTTGGACTTAATGTGTTGGGCCGCCAACATCAAAAAGAAAAAAATGGTTGTTCCAAAGTTTTGAAGACCTCTCTTCCGCATCAAGAACAAAGTTCATAGCTTTGAACAACTATTCAACAAAATCAACATCAAGCTTCAACTCACATTGGAAATCTAAAATTTAAGGGGAGTATGTTGGGTATTCTACCTTGAAGAAATTGAAGATTTCCAACATTATTGAAATTGAAGATTTGAAGAACAATAGCAACAAAATATTAGTCTAGGGTTTGTTTTGTAATTATTGTAAATGCTAGACTAGGATATATATTAGAGCATATTATCATTGTAAGGTGTGACTAATTCACCACTTGTTAGGGTGAATTAGGTTCATCACCAATAACATCATATCATCATCCTTCATGGATGATGATTTCAACAACATATCAATTATCATCAAGCATTAAACACATTTGTGTTCTTCATCATGTTCATCATTATTATATTTTAGCATCTAGTCATTCAAGTTCTTTTTATCATCAATATGAATCAACTAGATATGAAATTAATACTGAAACTTTAGGATTAAGTCATGAAGGAGTAAAGATTTTAAACTCTATTGACAAACCAAGATCATTCAAACTTGGGTTGTCCCTTCTAACTGATTTATTTTTGAATGCAGGAATAATATTAGAGAGCTGACAACAAGTGGTATGTTGATAGTGGTTGTTCCAGGCATATGAGAGGAAACTGTTCACTTCTCCATGATTTCAAACATAAAAATGCTTCTTATGTGGCATTTGGTGGGGATAAAATGGGAGGTAAAATTGTTGGTGAAGGGATGATAACAAATGGTGTACTCAAGTTTGAGAAAGAATTACTATGAAAATTTACAGTATAATTACTAGTGTGTCTCAAATTTGTGATCAAAATATATCACATATTTGATAATACTAACTGTACTTTCTTAAGCCAACATTTATTGTTCTAGAAGAATGGATCCTCCTCAAAGCATCAAGAGAAGGAAACACTTATGTTTTGGATATGAACAACACTTCTCTCACAAAACATGAAACTTGCGTTATATCTAAACTATCAGAAGATTTGTCTCAATTATGGCACAGAAGGCTTGTCCATTCTAACATGAAGAACATGAATATATTGGTGAAAAATGACCTGGTCATTGGATTGCCAAACAAAGAGTTTCATTGCTCAACTCACTGTTCTTCTTGTTACAAAGGAAAAAACATAGAGTGTCACATAAACCCAAAATTATCAATACTAATACTACACCACTCAAATTGCTTCACATGGATCTGTTTGGTCCTACCAATGTGATGAGCATTGGAAAAAGGCAATATTGTTTGGTGATAGTTGATGATTTCACAGGATTCATATGGGTCTTTTTCTTAAAACAAAAGAGTGAAACATCAGAAACATTAATGGACTTTATGATCAAGATTGAGAATCAACTTGATACAAAAGTTAAAATTTTTAGGAGTGACAATGATACTGAATTTGTCAACTCTGAACTGGATTCCTTTTGCAGGAACAAAGGGATTGTAAGGCAATTTAGTGCACCAAGAACTCCACAACAAAATGGAGTTGCTGAAAGAAGAAATAGAACTCTCATTGAAGCAGTCAAAACAATGCTAGCTGATTCACAATTGCCCATCACTTTTTGGGCTGAGGCTATGAATACTGTATGCAATGTTCAAAACAGAACATTAATTGTCAAAGAACATAACAAATCCTTATGAGCTCTTATTTAAAAGAAAACCATACATAGGATATCTTAAAGTCTTTGAATGTCATGTAACTGTTTTGAACATAAAAGAGTCATTAGGAAATTTTTTAGAAAAAGCATATGATGGTTTCTTTGTTGGATACTCTTCAACTTCTAAATCATATAAGGTTTATGTTCCACAACATAACATTATGGAAGAGACTCCTAATGTATCTTTTGATGAAAATGTATTTACAAAGTTAGTTAAAGGTCCATCATGGTTGTTTGACATAGATGCTTTATCTAAATCATTTAACTATGATCATTTGAATAATGCAGGATCTGATGCAGTATCTTATCCATTTGTTCCACCTGATATGACTGAAGTAACCTTATTTGCTGATCCTCTAAGGATACCCCCATCCTCAGGTGAAAACACATCAGTAGCAGTAGATACTACATCTGGAAATGAACATGATACATCCGGAGATGTGAATGCTATCCCTTCAACAGATCCAAGTGAATACAACAAACATTGGAAAAGATTCATGTCCTCACTTATCATCCGGAGAAGTTCCTACGGACGAGCAAAATGCTTCCGGAGAAGTTCTTAGATGAACAAAATGCTTTCGGAGAAGTTCCTACGGAAGAACAAATATATCCGGAGAAGTTCCTACGGAAGAACACAAATGCTTCTGGAGAAGTTCTACGGATGAACAAATGTATCCGGAGAAGTTCCTACAGAACAGCAAACCAAGACTGGAGATGCTCCTGCAGCCATACAGAAGACTCTCATGATCCTTCAACTCATGTTCAACATTTTGACTATTTCTTTAACTCTCAACTTGAGTTGGATTAGTGTGAGGTAATGGAAATGACTAATCTAGGATCATCTATACCAGTTGAATCAACACGTTCAATGAGAATCCACAAGACTCATCCAATCAACAACATCATGGAAATCCAACAAAAAGAACTACAAGGAGCCAAAGTGGTACTGCCAACCTTTGTCTCTTCAGTTGTTTTCTTTCTCAAGTGGTCCCTCCAAACATCACTGCTGCTTTAAAAGACAATAGTTGGATTGAAGCTATGCAAGAAGAGCTTCAACAGTTCAGAAAGCAAAAGGTATGGTCTCTAGTTGATCTGCCTGAAGGTCAACATCCTATTGGAAACGATGGCTATACCAAAACAAACTAGATGACAGAGGGATTATTGTCAGAAACAAAGCAAGGTTGATTGCACAAGGATACACTCAAGAAGAAGGAATAGACTATGATGAAGTTTTTACACCAGTTGCAAGAATTGAGGCAATAAGAGTGTTTTTGGCTTATGCATCATATAAGAAGTTCACTATGTATCAGATGGATGTCAAGTGTGCATTCTTATATGGGAAGATTGATGAGGATGTTTATGTGTCACAACCCCCTGGTTTTGAAGATCCTCATTATCCCCATAGGGTATACAAACTAGATAAAGCCTTGTATGGTCTACATCAAGCACCAAGAAAATGGTATGAAACACTATCATCTTTTTACTTAAGCATGGCTACAAAAGAGGAACTATTGACCAGACACTCTTTCTCAAACAAGAACATCAAGATCTCTTAGTAGTTCAAATATATGTTGATGACATTATATTTGGTTCAACTAATAAGAGATTGTGTGTAGATTTTGAAGAGCTGATGAAATCTTAATTTCAAATGAGTTCAATGGGTGAATTAACCTTCTTTCATGTTCTTCAAGTTCATCAAAAACCAGATGGGATATTCATCAATCAAGAAAAATGCATACATCAAATTTTGAAGAAATACAATCTTGCTGAAGTATCGTCATGCAAAACACCAACATCAACAATTGACAAGATTATTCCTGATCCTTCTGGAAAATCTATTGATCAAAAATTATATAGATCAATGATAGTTTCACTTATATATTTAACTGCCAGTAGACCTGATATAATGTTTGCTGTGTGTGTATGTGCTAGGTACCAATCTGATCCCAAGGAGTCTTATCTCAATGCTGTAAAAAGAATTTTTAGATACCTCAAGGAAAACCAAGACTTGGTCTTTGGTATCCAAAGGATGGAGACTTCACACTCTACTCATACTCAGACAATGACTATGGTGGATGTAACAGTAACAGAAAATCAACAACCGGTGGATGTCAATTCATTGGACCAAGGCTAGTTTCATGGTAGTGCAAGAAACAAACCAATGTTTCTGTATCCATAGCTGAGGCTGAGTACATAGCTGCTTCAGCTGGTTGCTCTCAAGTTCTTTGGTTGCAAAACCAATTGCTTGACTATGGTTACAACTTCCTTCAAACTTCAATTTATATAGACAATTCTACTGCTATGTTTATAACTGCTAATCCTGTGCAATATAGTAAAACAAAACATATTGAGATAAGATATCATTTTCTGAGAGATTGCTCACAAAAGGGTTTGATTAAGTTACTCAAAGTGGATACAACAAATCAACTTGCTGATTTATTCACTAAAGCCTTTGACTCAGTCAGATTTAACTTTCTGGTTGAATCTCTAGGCATGATTAACTTAGATTAATCAACTTAAACAAATAAAATATTGTGTGTCATGATACTTAAGCATGACATATGCATGGGAAATGATAGTACACTATAGCTTTGCTTATTCTTGAATTCATAAATAACATAAATCTCAGCAAGTTTCTTGGTATGTGAGTAGATTCATCTTGAGTGAAAACTAAACTGAGTGCATGCCAAACATAATGCTAAAGTGATTGTTTGTAGGAAACTTCATTTTGAGAATACAAGGTGAGTCTTTTTTGATGTGACCAAATCACTCATCTAAACACACTATGTACAAACACTTATAATAGCTATCTTTGCAAATCATACTCCCTTGTTTTGTGTAAACAAAGACCTGGGTGTATGATCACTATACTGAAATTCAGTTATAAACGGTGAACAGATCATGATCCTCATCATCCTTCTGTTTTGTGTAAACAAAGACCTGGGTTAAAGACACCTCTGTTTTACATGAGTAAAGACCTGGTGACCTGATGATGATCATATCTAAGCTCTCAAAAGAATCCTATGTGATCAATTGTATATTATCTTGAGCTTTTACATCATTGCATTAATAAGATGTCAAATGCATCTCAAGATAGATCTTATAACTTCAAGTACATAGTTCTTAAGTGTGAAAAAGTGATGATTTGACTTGCAAAGGGACGACAAAATCTTTGTAAATTGAATGTGAAGCCCATAATAGTTATTTCCAAATCAACATGAAAACATGATAATCAGCATGCCCAGTTGATACATGAGCTCTTGTATGGATTTAAGTGGACAATATACTTGCAATTAGAACTTTGTTCAGGTATCAATTCAACAAAATAATCATCAGGAAGAGGCTTAGTATATTATGATCCCATCATATGTGTATATATGTCTGTTCATCATCATATAGTTACAAATCATGTTATTCCTCTTAAAGAAATTTACGATAAATGCTTAATTTCACCATTATCACAAATTTAGGGAGAGTACAATACATGAAGTTAAGTTTCTCAATCAGCAGCATTGTCTATCTCATCATCAATATGAATGAATTGGAATCTAGCATCATCTTAGCTACTGGGTACATGAGAATTTTATTAAAATCTTTTTAAACTTCTTGTGCTAAATTGCTATGTATACAAAGCCAACAAGGTCCTAAAGCAGTAAATGGTTCTAACCAATGGACTTGGACCATACAAACAACAATATTTTTCTGCATTGTGCTATCTCAAGCATCAGCAAAAGCTACAGTGCCATCTTAAGCATCAGTAGAAGCTACAGTGCTATATTAAGCATCAACAGAAGCTACAATGTGGAAAACATAAATGTTTATCCGTGATTGGTAAACTACGGATGAACAAAGATCAACAAATGTAATTTAATTTTACAGTTTGGTAATCTGTGAAAATGTAAGTTACACTACATCAGCAGATGTTGTTGATCCGTAGATGTTCTACAGAAGAATACGTTGTGGGTCCTATTTAATTAATGAGATAAAATTAATGTGTCTGAGTGTATAAATGATGCGACCTGACTTCTCAAATTCATTATTTGCTTTTTCATCTCACTTTTCAGACCTAGAAAAACTCACTCTCAACAAACTTTTCCCTCCTCCATAGCATTTAAAATTTTACCACATCAAAACATTAAACAAACATATATCTGTGTCACTAATCTGCTGTTCTTCAGGTAAAACATGTTGTAATGTTCAAGAATGAACTGCTTGATTCGTGTTTTATCTCTCAACTATTCGCATTCTCATGTGAATAATGTGATTCTAACGAAATATTTTCTTATGAACAGATGGATAAACGATTTGCGAGAGAACATAATGTTTGTGCCTTCTTGAACCTTGATGATCCTGTTTCAGAAGGGTGTCAAGAAATTATCAGATACCTAAGAAGATCGAGGCTGTTCTATGCCTTATCAGCAGAGCCTGTGATTTATCAATCACATATCACTGATTTCTGGAACTCTGAACGCATAGACGAAGATGGTGAAGCTATTGTGGCTATTGTGAAGAATCGACGACTGAGAGTCGATGAACAGACAAAAGAAGGGTTCTTGAGTTGGGAGAAGTCAAAGCTGATCATCTTGATGTGTTCAAAGATGAATAAATGGAGAATGTATTTCTTCTGATGGGATATGATGGTGATTTCGACAAAGGAGAAATCAAGAAAGGAAGACTTTGCAAGCCGTACAGATTTCTTTGTCACACTTACCTTAAGTGCATATCGAATAGAAAATTTGGTCTTGACAGATTCTCAAGGCACATTTCCTCTAGGATTATTGGTGTTTTTGAGGGAAGAACCTACAATTATTCAAAGTACATCTTCAACTGCTTAAGTGATCATCTCAAAGTGCAGAAGGCTGATAAGATTATATGTTTCCAACGTTCCTGTAGCTAATCATTAATGCTGATTTGCCTGGAACTACTGTGGATGGGGTGTTTTTGTTCAAGCACACCTTGGCAGATCAGTACTGAACAAAATTTCTGGAAAATATGAAGGAGATGACATGGACATGTTTGCACATGTGATTGATGCAACTGATTATATACCTCAAGAGCTTGTGTGGGATGTTCAATAAGAGGACTCTCCAGCCAATTTAGTACAAGACACTCATTCACCTGTTGTATCACCCATACACCATCAATCTCAATCATCCGTACCAAATATACCAGCAAGTCAAAGCACTGAACCAAACTCTTCCTTTCACCCTCTATCCCAAACAACCAAAACACAGAGTCAATCTCTCCCATCCACCATCAATCACCAAATCAACAACAAACATCCCAACCACAATCACCAGACAACCAAAACACAAAGCTAATCTCTCCTATCCTTCATCAATCACCAAATCAACAACAAACATCCCAACCACAATCACCAAACAGCCAAAACACTGAGCCAATCTCTCCAATCCACCCTCAATCACCAAATCAACTTCAAATGCAACTTTATCAACAACCTTCAAACTAGAAAATTTAGCCACTGAGAGCATCTTTACTGGGGAGACAGAGTTAGCCTCTCAAGCAAGTACAGTCAAACTGTCATTATCAAACACTGAATCCCCTGTACTCTCAAATAAGACTATTCCAGTTTCTCCAGTCATTGATCATGAGCAACAACAACAATCACATCAAGAACCGAAAGTTCAAGCCATTGAAATCAGTTCAAGCTCAGTAGGTGAAGCCTAGAAAGAAGTAATAGATGATGAGATTGCTTCTCAACATCAGGAAGGAGAAGAAGAATCAAACCATGTTGATGTGATAGCATACAATGAAGAGGATCTAAGCGATGCTGATATCCCTGTCAGCAAGAGTTCAGCAAGAGTTATCTGGTTGCTGAGTACAACAAGCTGGTGCTGAAATCAAATAAAGAAAGCAAAGAATATGGGAGTTGAAGGGAGTAATCAGAGAAAAGGATGAAGAGCTGATGAAACAAGAAGTTAGAATAAAAAGGCTGAGAGAAGATGCTCAATGCAATAAATGAAGTCATAGATGCTCTGCTTGATCAGGATTCTGAGCTTAAAGAGTCAGCAGAATCTGAAAAGGAAGAAAAGGATAGGGTGACGATGAAGCTTGAACAAGCAAATATTTTTATTTTTGCTCAATCAAATATGATAAAAAGAAAGGAAGAAGAGATTGAGCAGCTAAAAATGAAGATCTGTGCATTAGAGTCAAATGCTGATGTTTCAACTATTCAAACAAAACAATCTGCTGAGGCATCAAAAGAGCTAATTCAATATTCAAGGAAGAGAAAATATCTTGGTGCTACAGAGAAGAAGATGACATGAAAGTTCTTCCAAGAAACAAAAGCTCACATCTCCTGAACACACACCTTTAATAGATTTATCTACGGTGAAGTCTATCTCTCACCAGGATGATGACAGTGATGAAGACTGGAAAGAGCTGATCAAGGAAGACTCTCCAACCGATCAGAAAGTCTCAAAGGATGATGATCTTCTGTCTACAAAAGACATATTAGAAGAGAGGCCTGAATCAACATTCATGACACTCACAAACCATGGTTTCCCTTATGACATGGTTGAGAGGCTAAACCTGACTGAGATGAAGAATCTATTGAAAGATTTTGAGTTTGCATGCTTTATGATACCAAATTGTGACTATGAAGCCTTCATCACCTTTCAATCCATCCAGAAGATAAAAAAGGAGTTGGGACATTATGACACAGCTAAGCTGAGTAAATACAACATGACTTGCTGGTTACAAGGCCATAACTACAAACCACATGAGCTTAAGGGAAGGTCAGTAGGAGAACTTAGAAAGATGATGGAGCATGTGATGAAAGTTGAGCCGGATACTGGTGTAAAATTTAGAACTGAGGCTCCACATCCATCCTATGAGCAACAAAGCAAGCTTCCTGCTAAATCTATAATAGTTGAACCTAAAGATCAGCACAAAGGAAGGACAAATTGATCAGAGAGCCAAGAGAAGTAATCCCAGGAAAAGTATGGCCACTTGGCACTATAGTGAGGTAGATAACTGAACAGAAATCCACTCTGATACAGCTAATAGACCACCTCAAAACTCCCAGTTCTGTGGAAGAGAACAAGATCATAGCCTGGAATATGATCCAGACTGGGATTGTGCTATTATTAAGAGAACATCTGGAAGAGTTGAATACTTCCATGATGTAGTTTTAGTGGTGAGTCTGCCAGAGAATGACATCAAAGATCTTCAAAGCCTGATCATCTGCAATCATCTAATTCACCCTAGAGGAAGAGACTTCTCAAATCTAGTGGGAAAGCTTAAGACTAAATTTAAAGATGATGTCCTCAGAGAAGCTAAAAGAGAAGATGCAGAGCATCAGAAGAGAATCAAAGGGCTTAAGAGATACAAGTCCAATGCCTCAGAATCTGTAGATGATGAATTCTTGAAGAGGGTTGGCTACAAAAACAAAACTTCAGCAACAATCAAATGCATTGAAGGGACTCAATTCACATACCCTATAACTGAATGGGGTTATGTTGAGAAAACAAAGGAGTTGGTCCTGCTAAGAAATGCTGAAAACAAGAAAGCTGACCGGATCAGGATCTTTGATCCTGTGGAAATCAAATTACTTCTTCCAGCTACACCTCGTACCTTAATGACAAATTCTTTCCCAAGTTGGGTGATGAAAAAGTACAAAATGATTGTTCCTGCATGTCCATATGATACAAGTAATTGACAAATTACATGCCAAAGCCTACAAAAGAAGAAGATTCAATGCTGGACTGCTGAAGGGAACAACTTTTAATGAATTTACAGAACTCAGAATTTCAGAGCAAGATGAGCTAGAAGTGGTGAATAACAACAATGTGTTAGACACACTCACTACGGAGGAAGATGTTCTGGGGATAAGTTTTGAGACTCTGAAGAAGTTCAGTAAGATGAAGATCAACTACAAGTATGATGATCATAAAACTGCTGTGTCTTACTTCTACAACAAGATCATTGCCAGAGTCAAGGAGCTTTTTGTTTTGAAGGATTGATTACAAGGATCTAAGCCTAAGGGGGAGTATTGTTAGATCTAGGACTTATAGGTCTAGATCAATTTATATAGGCTTAGAATGTTAATCAATTCTTGTAATGAATATTTGTATTTGTCATTTATTATGCATGCACTAATTATATATGCTAACCCATATATGTGTGTTATGAATAATTGCAGGTACAAACATTAGTCTTGGTTAATTTATGAAATTGACCAAGTGTAAGAAACATCTACGGATGAAAACTCTGTTCTTCCATAGATATGCTTCTTACAAGTAACATTACATCCAAAGATCCTCTGCGGATGAACAACCAGAATGAAGAACAAGTTTTCTTCGGAAATGGAAGTCTTCTACGGAAGAACAAGATTCCTACGAAAGAACAAGTTTCCTACGGAAGAACAAGACTTCTACGAAAGAATAAATTCCTACGGAAGACACTGTTCCTGTGGAGTCCAAACACTTGTATAATGCAAGTGTTACAAGTCAACAAGTCAACAAGGCAGTTATACGAATCCCAAGAAATCCAATGATTCCTTAACTGACACAAATCCCAAGAGATCCGGTGTTTCCTATAACAGAAACATCATTGTCTATATATATGGATCCTAGGTTTCAATTCAAAGGCGGTGTTTTTAGACGATTGATTGAACAAGCAACAACAATAGCAATACGACAATCACTGTCTCTCAACCAAACCCTAGCAGCCGTCATATCATAACAAACTTTGATATCATTCATTCATTATTTTATAATCATTAACAATTTTAATGAAATACATATTATTCATTAACTGTGTTTCTGTTAGGTGTTCTTGAATATTCATTGATAATTAAAGTAATTAAAAACAATTAAACCAAATGAACGTTGATTCCGAAAATGTTGACTTGTCATCAACCGATACTGATAATTCTTGTTTGCGATCCTTGGATTCACAGAGATACTCGATCGAATGAACCCTTTATCCAACAAACCTTGAATATATCTGTTAATCTTTCTTGACACAGGCATCACCTGATCTGGCACTAGCCTTGCCATCTCATTGAATGTGGTGGTGTATTGCTGGTGCATCATGGTTCCTGCCTATAGTTGTAGGAACTCTCTCTCAACCTTATCAAGTTCCTATGAGGACAGAACTCCTCAATCACCAACTTTTTTATCTCACCCCACCTCATTATTCTGATTGCCCTATTACCCTCAGCCTGGACAACATTGCCCCACTAGCATAAGGCCGAGTCCATAAACGAGTGAGTTGCAAACTTCACTTTCTAGTCCTCCCTACACTCACTAATATCTAACACAACTTCCATGTCTCTCACCCATCGGTGAGTAGCAGCAACACTACCTTTGCCATCAAAAGACGAGGGCGTACACCTCTGGAAGGATCCATAATTGCACCTCGTGCTGTTTCTGGCACAACTTCTTCATCCTCTTCCTCATCATTAGAACAACCGTCTCAGTCTCCGGTTGCTCTCTCCCCTGTGGGCTTATTTCTTCTTTCCTCTCACCTACCCTCACAACTTTATGCACTTCGGTCACCATAGATGGCACGATCGTCTGCATGACCTGGTGAACCTCCTTAAGAACAACCTACTTCACTGATGCCCTCAGATTGGTACTCTCATCCCCACCTTCTGGATGATGGGTCTCAGGCTCTTCATGAGCCGTCTCACCATCCCTAGCCTTGCCTCTCGTGACACGCGGTCCAGCATGATGTCCATCACGACTCCACCTCGCGAAGCCTTTGAAGATCTACCTCCAACCATCCTCTAAACACACTATCAGATCAAAGCACCAACACGGGTCATTCAAGGTAATAGCTTAGTTTATGTCAAGTGTAGTAAGTCCCTAATTATAGTGGCCAGTTGTGATTAGCCACTTACTTTACTCTTCATACCCTAAACATTTCCTATCCTGACTACATTAGTATCCAAATCTACTAAGAGCACATAAATCAAATAACATGCGCACATAATACAGGTTAACATTAAGGAAAATACCTGATGGCATGTAGCTACTTGGACCGACATCCTTCCATTTTGTCCTATTCTCAGTTTAAGTTTAGGTTTTTGAAAATATTTACCCATTTCTCTTAAATTTGGACCTGATACCAACTTGTAAGGCCTCGTTCTCGGAACACTCACAGTTGGGCAATCATTGCATATCATAATTAAAATACATAAACTTTCATTAAAACATCACAAATGAAATAATTTAAACAAATCCATTTCATATGTTAATAATTGCTTTTGCCAAATAATACAACATTGCAAATCGTTACAAAATATTGTTGGATTGCATTACAACACAAAAACGTCATAAAATGGATGCCATCCAAATTTTACAAGTAGTTGCACCCGTGCCATCCTCAACAACGATTACCTGTCAACTAGAAAATACATAAAAGTTAGTGTTGCTGAGTGATATCTAATTTTATAAAACATATTATACTTTACTTCCATTCGTGATCATACATCATACATACACATAGATAATCTTATTATTATCTTTCATCATCATTCGTCATCATATGTTATTCGTTATCATTCATTCATTCACTTTCATATCATACATGTTGGTCCAAATGATCGATGAACAGTACAATTGATTGACCAAATGATTCAAAATCCACTAACAGACATTCATCATAATCACACAACAATGATATAGTATCAAAGGTGGTCAATAATAATAAAACCAAATCAAATACAAACACAAACAAATCCTCAAAATGATGTCTATTAACTTCTGACCACAATTACAAACTTGCAACAATGATATTTTGAATTAGGGTTTTTGCAAGATCAGCCTACAATGATGAAATCAAATATATATATAGGCTTGCTAGTTTCGCTGTCCAGCGATACTGTCAGGCCCATGACCAGTTTACCCCAGTGACGAAACATAGTTTCGCTGGGTGATTCTAGTTTGCTGATTATGAGCAAAGCTATAGTTTCGCTCATAGTTTCACTAGGTAGTGAAATATACAAAATACAAATTTTAAACAAAGTAATCTAACATAGATCCTATTACATTTAAACATAATATAATACTAATCTAAGGTGAGTCCAACCTAATCTTGATCTTCAATACTCCCCATAGGTTGGACCTCACCTACTGGACTATCTTCTGCAGCATCATCTGCTCTTGATTCCTCTCTAGCTTCCTCACCATGTGCACTTGCTTGTCGAATTGCTTTGTAAGATCCTACACATCCATCCTAATCTCATCAGCTTGAATAATATTTTATGCTAGCTCTCTCACCTCTACCCTTACTCCACGAGCCTTATTGACAACCTTCATAAACAGGCTTGCCTCTTTTCTATCTCAGCCCCAACTTCTGCTTTAATATGATTCTCACACAATATCAGTAGATCTTTGTCACAGAAAGAGAATACCTCTATAGGATCAAATAATTTGATTTCAGATCCATCCTTAACCCTTATCACAGCCTCCACAATGTTATTATCGTATAACCACTTCTTAAACTTGTGTAGTCTTGGAGGGAGAGGATCAGGTAGTCTTACCCTGCTAACATTCTTTGGGGGCTTTACCCTTAGCATAATCCTCCCTTTTTCTATCGCCCAATCCTTATCTTTCTTCGAACTTTTTCTCTCCGCCTTCATGAAAACAAATGATTCAAAGTTATCATTGTTCCTTGTTTAATATTTTCTTCTACCACTTTGGCTCTTTCACTAAGATGGGAGTCAATAAATGGAATCTCTGCCAATCTCCTCAGATGGGAGTCAATCAATGGAATCTTCTACCAGTTTGGCTCTTTCACTCAGATGGGATTCAAAGTTATCATTTGTTCCTTGTTTAATATTTTCTTCTACCAGTAAGGTCTTGAGAGCCTTCCTTTTATGAAAGTATGATATCCTACCTCCCCTTCTATTAATCATGAACATCTTTAAGCTTGCATTGTACTTCTAGCTGATAATCTTTTTCTTTGACTCTTTCTTGCTTGACCCCTAAATGTTCTAAAATAATGGGGTCAACTCTTCTGGTTCCTTTTCTCTCACAAACCAATCCTCCTTTTCCATCTCAAACACGTTTCCTTTAGTAGAGCCCTTCTTGGCTATGTATGTCAAATGGCACTCATCCACCTCATAGTATTCTAGCTATGTATCATAATCTACAAGTTGCTCTTCAATCTCTTCCTTATTAACCAGATTCATCTCAACTGACTTCCTAACCTCTTTTTTAGTTGGTTCTTTCCCCATCTCCTCACCAACAATATCTGTATCTATATCCAAACCCAAGTCTATAAATCCAGCCTTAACTACTTTCTCCATATTTCCCGTATCTCCATCCTTCCAGCATCAGTTTCAGTCACACCAACATCTTTTTCTCCCGAGCCTCCTGCATCTGTAACACCAGTACTACTAGGGCCCTTTCCTGCTATTGATGAGCTACTCATATTTAGAAATAAGTATCTTGATGTGTTTGTGAGATCATCTAACATAGACTGAGTTAGCTATTTTGGCTGGCTGGCTGCAGCTTCTAACTCATTCACTTCACTCAATAGCCTCTGTTAGGTATTCTACCTAAGAAGAAATTGAAGATTTCCAATATTATGAAGTTGAAGACTTGAAGAACAAAAGCAATAAAAATATTAGTCTAGGGTTTATTTTGTAATTATTGTAATTACTAGATTAGTATAAATAGCAACATATATCATCCATGTAAAGGGAATAATTCTCCACTATGTGTGGGAATTAGTTCCATCACCATCACCAACAACATCATATCATCATTTTTCATGGATGATGATTTCATCATCAAAGCAATAAACATCAAACATTAACACATTGTGTTCATCATGTTCATCATTATTGGCATCTAATCATTCAAGTTTTATTATTATCAATATGAATTCTAAGATCCAAGCTCATTGTTCCCATTCATATCAGGAACACACAATTGGTATCAAAGCCGGAGTTGATGGATTCATATTGATTTTGATGAGATTTCATGGTTAGATTGCTAAACTTATTGAATATCTGAAGAAAGCAATTTCATCAACAGTCCATTCAACAATACAAGATCTGATGCACACAATGTGAGAAATCAAAGAGGCTGCCGAATTAGGGTTGCTGAACCAAAGAGGTTGCCGAACCAAAGTGGCCTTTACGGCCACATTAGGGATGCCAAATTAGGGTTTGCAACCTAGGGTTGCAAATGGGCTTGTGAACACCATTGGGTTTGTTACTTGGGCTCATCTTTAAAACAAAAAGAAAAGGTGGACTCGGATTTATTTGTTTGGGCCGCCAACATCAAAAAGAAAAGGTGGACTCGGATTTAATTGTTTGGGCCGCCAACATCAAAAAGAAAAGGTGGAATTGGATTTACTTGTTTGGGCCGCCAACCTAAAAAATATGGATTAGGGTTTTAGCTTAAAGCTATGAAAGCAAGCTATAACCACAAATCAAAAACAAAAAAAATTGGTTGTTCTGAAGTTTTGAAGATCTCGTTTCCGTATCAACAACAACATTCTTAGCTTTGAACAGCTATTCAAAAAAATCAACATCAAGCTTCAATTCACATCGGAAATCTACAATTTAGGAGGAGTATTGTTGGGTATTCTACCTAAGAAGAAATTGAAGATTTCCAATATTATTGAAGTTGAAGATTTGAAGAACAAAAGCAACAAAAATATTAGTCTAGGGTTTATTTTGTAATTATTGTAATTGCTAGATTAGTATAAATAGCAACATATATCATCCATGTAAAGGGAATAATTCTCCACGAAGTGTGGGAATTAGTTCCATCACCAACAACATCATATCATCATTTTTCATGGATGATGATTTCATTATCAAAGCAATAAACATCGAACATTAAACACATTGTGTTCATCATGTTCTTCATCATTATTATTATTGTTTTGGCATCTAATCATTCAAGTTTTATTATTTTCAATATGAATCCTAAGATCCAGCTCATTGTTCCCATTCATATCAGGAACACACAACCTCTTAATCAAGGCCTGTTAATCAACCATCATTCTTGTCATACTCTCCAACAACTCATCCTTCTTTGTCTCTCTCAACTCCTGATTGTCATCTTTGTCTTAATCATGCCTAACTCATTTGCCAGAGAAGTGTTAGATTTCAAATCACATCTTCATCCAAGCTTGCCCTTTCATCTCTTCTTTGAGGCTCAGGAAAGGTTTGATGTTTATGTTTGGACATCCTCTCAGTCACCTTTTCTGCCTCAGCCTGACTTACCCTTATCTTAGACCTCTTTTCTATTTCAACCCTTAATGCCTCCTCAACCTCATCAATATCTTGTTCAAAGTCATATTCTTTGTCCTTGGCATATCTCTTTCTTTTCTTAATAGCCTCAACCTGTTTTCCCTGTTTCCTCAGTATTCTTGTTCTTAGAATCCATCCTCCGTATATAGTTCCACCCCTCAGCAGGATACATATTTTCCCATAAATGAGTGATCCTATCACTAAAATCATGTCTAATGGCTAAGAAATCAACAAATATCCTTGTATTCATCTGTATGAGCCTCTTTATTTCTCCATGACATGGCACGTTAGGAATCAAATCCTCAATCATCATTTGAATAAACCTCGGATAAAGCAACCATTTATCTTTCTTCAATTCCATGATATTCTTAACCATACAGTCAAATATTAGCTTAGGAATGTTGGTCTTTTGCCCTCTGCAGAAAAATCATAGCTCTAGCCCAATCAAGATTCAACCCACCTAAACCTCCCTTCCTGTGATCTAGGCATATAATGAATACATGAGCAATGTATCTCCATTCTTTGGATCGAAAAGATTTCTTGATCTCTTTCCTAGTGCCAAAAGGAGATCCCTCATAGCCAATGCTTCTGAAAGCCTCCAATACATTATGGTCAGATAAAATCATCTCGTCTCGACAATCATCTTCAAGTCTTAGAACTTGTGCAATAGTCTCCATAGCGAAAGAAATGCCATTCTCCAAAACTCTTGCCACTATCCTCTAAGGATCAGCCCTAGTATCATACTCTGCTGTTCTCCAAAAATCTCTAATGTGAAGATCGTATATGGTCAGGGGAATGAGAAATAGCATAAGCAATAGTCAAGTTCTTCAGCCAACGAATATAGTCTCTGAATCCAGCAGCCTTGGATTCTGATAATCTAAAATAGGTGTAATGTTGTTAGTCTCATCGAATTTTAAATTGGCCATTTATCAGAAAAAAAGTAGATAAAATAAGTTAGAATGGAATAATATGATAAATAAAAAAGATAGACACTAAAAAAGAATAAAAATTAAAGTAAAAAAGGCTTAGTTTCGCTGGCCAAAACTGTAGTTTTGCTTGCCAAAATAGTAGTTTCGATAGGCGAAAGTGTAACTTTGTCAGCCAGTCATATATTTCGGCCAGCCAAAAGAGTAATTTCGGCATGCTAAAACTGTAGTTTCTGCACGCCAAAACTGAATTCAGGCAAGCAAAACTGCCAAGTTTGCATGGACAGCATAACATTACAATTTCGCCAAAAACAAGTGAACTTTCGTTCAATTTCGCAAAAAGCATCTATACTTTCGCAGAATGAATTCCGCGAAGGTATTGAAACGACACAATCAATAGATGCTTTTAATGCGGGTGAAACCCCGATTAATGATGATAAACTGGTTCGAAACACCCATATAAGTCCAAAATCAATATAAAGAAGACACATAAACCAAAAATAATCGATTACGTCCGAAAGGTTCGATTAGGGCTCCGAATGAACTAGTAATGGGTTGTGCGAAAATGAGCTGATAATTTCGCATTACCCATTATATAGCCCATAGTTTCGATAATGGGTTGTGCGAAACTGTAGTTTCTGCATGCCGAAACTATAGTTTTTGCATGCCAAAACTGAATTCAGGCAAGCAAAACTGCCAAGTTTGCATGGACAGCATAACATTACAGTTTCGCCAAAAACAAGTGAACTTTCGTTCAGTTTTGCAAAAAACATCTATACTTTCGCAGAATGAATTCCATGAAGGTATTGAAACGACACAATCAATAGATGCTTTTAATGCGGGTGAAACCCCGATTAATGATGATAAACAGGTTTGAAACACCCATATAAGTCCAAAATCAATATAAAGAAGACACATAAACCAACAATAATCGATTACGTCCGAAAGGTTTGATTAGGGCTCCGAATGAATTGAGTAATGGGTTGTGCGAAAATGAACTGATAATTTCTCATTACCCATTATATAGCCCATAGTTTCGCTACCAGTGAAACTGTAGTTTCGCATGGAAAAGACTTGGATAAAAAAGGCTCTGAAATGAGCGAAAGTACTAGCGAATCTATAGTTTCGCTCGACGAAACTACCAGGGAAACGATATTTTCCCTAGAATAAAAACTTTAACATTTTCTATATCATTTCAATATTTGATTATTTAGAATAAAATTTTAGACAGAGGCAAAAAAATGAAAAGAAACAAAAATTGCCCCATAAGACTTATCAATATTTCACAAAAACATAAAGAAAAGGAAGAAATACTAAAAGAAATAATAAAATAAGAAAAAACATAAGAAAATGTAAAGGAAGTTAAAAGGATATTGAGACACGATAAATTGAAGAGGTTTTCCGGAAAATCAGAGTTTGGCCGGATTGATGATATATTGTCCTTTTAAACCCATGTCTTCTTCTTTTCAACGAGTAAACTGCAACTTCCATTATCAAGTTTTTGCGGTTAGTTTAAAGAAGACTTAAGTGACTCAGTCCCCACAGACATTTGGTAAAGAAACTCATCTTGTCCTCATGATATATTGAATAATATGATTAACTCTGCTTGATTTTCTAATGGAAAGCACAACAAAGATCTTTTCATAAGAAGCATAGACCTTATTATTTTCAAATGATGAGATCCCTAGGTCTATGCTCACATATAACAAAAGAGATGATAATTTGAGCTTAACTTATAAGAGCTTCAGGTCTATACTAACGTATAACAAAGAAGATCATCAGAATGTGTTGATGAGAGCTCTAGGTCTATGCTTACATATACCAGAGGAGATCATCACTCCAGGTCAATGTTCACACATAGCCGAGGAGATAAGCACGTAATATAGTGTACATCAAGGATCTTCTTTGACACAAATAGAGCTAGCAAGTAGCACTATTGAGTATACAGGGAAGGGGAACATGGACATTTTTTGAAAAATATCAAAGTAGAGATATTACACTCTTAATCCATTTTGGACAAGGACTTGTAACTTTGTGAAGGGCCAAAATGTCTAGGAGATAATCCAAGTCAATAAGTTTCTTATCCAATTAGTTTAGCCATAAGATCACTGTCTACACCATATTCTGGCCGAGCCTATCATGCATATCCCAACACAATACTATTGACCTCCTTCAAATATTTTAGGCCACAAAGGTTAGTTACTATGGGAAAAGGATATTCTCTTTTGAAATGGCCTAACTGCTTGCAGTTAAAACATCTCAACTTGGATTTGTCAAATCCTAATCTAGAGTTGGAACTTTGACCACCAAAGTTCTTTCCATAAATCTTTTAGCCTGTAGAGTCAAGATCGCCATATGCCACTGAATGTCTGTTTCTTCCAAGTCATCTGGATCAACTTGGTACATATCCTCCATCATCATCCCTTTTCCTTTTAATTCACCAGCCACCGGTGCTTCATATCTATGAACAAACATGACAAACAATGCCATTGTGTTGGATGGAAATGAAGTTCTAGAAGCAACTTTTGAGTTAGATTGATCTCTAAATGAGTTACCTCCACCACTAAGTTGATCATATGAAACATATGTAGTTGATCCTACTTGTCTTGATGCTTGCATTGGCGAGTCTACAACGAATGTGATTAATGCAACATTTTGAGGAAAATTGGATGATGGCATTATAGACTGATTGAACTCTCTCCTCTTCAAATCCAATTCAAAGGACTTTAACTTGTTAATGATGTCCATGAGCTTGTAATCAATGAATCCTCTCTCTTGCTTTAACATTCTCACTTGTAGACTCCATTAAGGTGGAAATAAATCCAACAGCCTATTCACTTGTTCACAATTTGTAAGCTTTTCATCATATTTCTTCAGTGTGCTTGAGACTGTCAAAAAGCAATTTGTTAAATCAGTAAGAGTCTCATTCTTGTAACCCACGAATGAATTGAACTCTTTCTCAGCCTGTATTCCTTTATCCTTGACTAACTCATCATTCCCATCATAAAACTCACATAAGGCATCATATAGGGATTTGGCATTCTTGTGTTCGGCAAAGCGGTTGTAAATATCTGGTGCAAGACACAAGGTTAATGCTCCAAATGCTTTTTGATCTCTATCAATCTATTTCAAATCCTTTCCATTGAAAGTAGTTGGATCCTTGTTTTGAGAGACAACATCTCCAACTGTAACAATAGGTATATGCGGACTGGAAATGATTGATTCCCACTGATTGTGATCTGCGTAATAAAAGAATGACTTCAAACACCTCTTCTAGTCTTCAAAGTTATCTCTGTTGATCAGTCTTAGAGTCCAATTTGGTGCCACACTCTCCAAACTAGATATCATAAGAGTTGTTATCTTAGACAGATTAAACAAGTAGTTTCGTAGAAAAGGAGCTAGTTTCGCTGAATATCCTTTAGTTTCACTGCTAATTTCTCTTGGAGTTTCGGTAGTAGTTTCGCTAGCAAGCAGCTTGCTTATATTAGTTTTGCAGGTAGTTTCGCTCGAAACTAGTTTGAACTTTCGTTAAGATGGAAATTCGGCAGCAATTTCGCTTAGAGAAAGTTCACAATCACTAATGAATCTTGTTCAATATGGGTACTTTCACAGAGGTCTAACAAATAAACACAACAAACAAAACAACTGTAGTGTTGTTGAACAAAGGTACAACATGAAATTGATCCAAAATCACTCAAATCATAAAGCACTTAAGATTGGATGATTACCAAAGCTTTCCAAACCCAAAACTAACCAAACTTAGTCAATTTCCATATCAAAAACACTCAAACTCGATCCATAATTGATGAAATAGAGATTTTGAACTAATGCAACTAAAAACTCAGTCAATCAAGAGCACAAAGGCTCTAATACCATTTTGTAGGTCCAAATGATCGATGAACGATACAATTGATTGACCAAATGAATCAAAATCAACTAACAAACATTCATCGTAATCACACAACAATGATATAGTATCAAAGGTGTTTAATAAAAATTTAAACAAATCAAACACAAACACAAACAAAGGCTCAAAATGATTTCTATTAACTTCACAATTACAGACTTGCAACAATGATATTTCGAATTAGGGTTTTTGCAAGATCATCCTACAATGATGAAATCAAATCTATATATAGGCTTGCTAGTTTTGCGGACAGTTTCGCCGACAGTTTCGCCGACAGTTTCGCCGACAGTTTCGCCGACAGTTTCGCCGACAGTTTCGCCGACAGTTTCGCCGACAGTTTCGCCGACAGTTTCGCCGACAGTTTCGCTGACAGTTTCGCCGACAGTTTCGCCGACAGTTTCGCCGACAGTTTCGCCGACAGTTTCGCCGACTGTTTCGCCGACAGTTTCGCCGACAGTTTCGCCGACAGTTTCGCCGACAGTTTCGCCGACAGTTTCGCCGACAGTTTCGCCGACAGTTTCGCCGACAGTTTCGCCGACAGTTTCGCCGACAGTTTCGCCGACAGTTTCGCCGACAGTTTCGCCGACAGTTTCGCCGACAGTTTCGCCGACAGTTTCGCCGACAGTTTCGCCGACAGTTTCGCCGACAGTTTCGCCGACCAGTTTCGCCTGGCGACGAAACACAGTTTCGCCAGCTGATTCTGGTCTGCTAACCATAGTTTCATTGGACAGTGAAATATACAAAACATAAATTTAAAACAAAGTAGTCTAGCATAGATCCTATTAAATTTAAACATAATATAAACACTAATATAAGGTGAGTCCAACCTAATCTTGATCTTCAATACATTCCGTACATTCATCATTATCTTTCACTTTTCATCCAGAATAATGCTATGTGCTATACCCTGAACATTATGCACAAAGCTAGTTACTGGGCCTGAGGTCTATAAATAGACCTCGAACATTGTTCACGAAGCTAACTCTAGTACCTAGGGAAAGCAACAAGGGTGTGCACCTCGAACATTGTGCACGAAGCTAAATCGCACACATTTGAGCTAACACCTTTCATTGGGTGTGCACCTCGTTTCATTTGCTTGTAAGACTTTTCACACTTTCATTCATTCTTTCTTTACGTTCCTCTTTTCATTATCATTAACTTTTGCTTTCATTACATAATACTTTACATTCATTAACATAATCATACCACATAAAGCCACATAATAATACATAATAAGGAACATAAAGAAACAGATCATAAGCATGCATAACATCACCATATATCATCATATAACATCATACATCATCCCCGGGAACATCCCTAGTCATAACGTAAAATCCCCTTTTTCTTAAAATTTCAAAAATTATTTTCTAAGTCTTAGGTGCATGGCACCATGCAAGCACATGGCCACTATGAGGGCGCATGAGCATTATACGGGCACATGAACCCTTAGGCGCATAGGAATACTTAGGCGTTTGGGGAAACTTTGGCACATGGGAACACAGTTAGTCGCCTGGGTAAGGTCCTAGGCACATGGACACTATGCAAGCGCATGGGCCTGACTTAGGTACATGGGCATGTGGGCGTTCAAACAATTGGGCACATGGGCTAATACTTAGGCATTTTGGCACAATTCTAGGCGCCTGGGTACTATTTGGCGCCATGAACAACTAACTTGTAACTAAAATTGTTTTTCAATCTGAAATCTGATTCTAACATGTTCTTAACTTAGTTCTAACATACTAAAGCATCATAATCAGACATAAAACATGAGCATCCTCAAATCTACCCGAATCAACACCCACCCATGTAAGGCCCCATTCCGGGATGCTCACAGCTGGTCAATCATCACACATAAAACATATAATATACATTTACAATAACTAAAACATTGTAGTGGAATAACTTAAACCATTTCATATATTAATATTTGCTTTAGCAAAATAATACAAAAATGTTAACAATTACAAAATATCGTTTGTTCCCATTACAATGGAAAAACATCATCGCAACATTAAATGAATGCCATCCAAAAATGACAAGTAGCTGACCCCGTGCCACCCTCAGCAACCATTACATGCCAACTGAAAACACATAAAAGTCAGTGTTGCTAAGTGAGTTCTAGTTTTATAAAAGCAATATATTACCTTCCATTCATTAAAACATATTCTTTACTATCACACATGATCATACATCGTACATACATCAAGGTAATATTTATTATCTTCCGTCCTTGTTCTTTTTGTACATATCACACGTTTCGTACTTATCGCACTTTTTGTACATTTATTATCTTTCACTTCAATCTGAATCCTATCGTATGCTTAACCCTCCTCTAGGACATAGAGCCATATCATCTAGGGTTAAGCGATAAGGATCCCATATCGAACATATCATACGTATGGAGTAGTCGCATAGACTAAATCCCCATATGTGTGAACCCGTAAGGGTTAGCCAAGATCGCACGCTGTAAACACATAATTGAGCTAACAACTCTGTAGATACATGTGTACCTAGTTTAGGAGCTCAAATGTAAAATGTCTTTCATGTCTTACATATATGTATTAGAATGGATATGAATGGAATGAAATGTGTGGTTGATGTTTATAATGTTTAATATTTCGTTGTTTATTGTGTGATAACGCATATTGAACTAACTATATAAGTTTGTGGTTGTTTACATAGTTCTTAGTCAATAATGATTGAGAAATGTGTTTAAACTTAATCGTGTAAGTTCTCATGCGAATGGACCATGCTAATGGACCATACGCATGAGTACTTCATGCTAATGAACCAGTCGCACGACTGAACCAGGAGACTGGATCAGTCGCATGATTGTGACATGAGATTGACTCAGCCGCACGACTGGATCTTCAGTCGTGCGAATGGATCAATCGCATGCTTCAGTCGCATGACTGAATCATGCTAATGGTTCAATCACACAAATGGAAAACCATAACCTATAAATACCACTTAATTCGTGGAAAAACGTAACAATTCATAGATCACAGTTAATCACCTTACAATTGTTCTTAATGTTTTAATTCATTCTTAGATCTTGTTCTTAATGTTTTAATTCATTCTTAGATCGATTATACTTGCATTCTCACTGATTGGATCGCCAATCAAATAGGATTCTGCACTATTTGGTTTGGTATACCCGTAAATTAGTTAGTACTCCATACCTAAACAGTCCTAACAAGTGGTATCAGAGCCAGGTTCTTGATTTGCATGTGATTTAATCAATTTTGATATAAAAATCATGTTTTCACTCAAAAACTCAATCTTTTTGTCTCAAACAGCGTTTTCGACGTCTCCAGGTCAAAAAGTTAATGTTTTTCAGCATATGGCAATTAGGGTTCGTGAGAAATTCGTGTTTTTGCATCAAAGTGTTCTAAACCTTTGTTTTTGCAAAAACAACAGCCTTCAGTCGCACGATTGACTCAATCGCATGACTGAATCCATTCGCACCTCCCATACGCACGATTGAACTCAGTCGCCTTGTTCATTCGTACGACAGACCAACTTCATTCGCATAGACTCCAAGTGCACTCTCCTTACGCACGACTGAATCCAATCGTACGATTGAATTCATTCGCACACATCATTCGCACGATAGACTCATTTGCATAAGTTCAATCGCATGAGTGGTCCATTCGCACAAGTGAAGTATTTGATTTCAAAAGTTTAAAGTTAACGAGATGGAAGAACAATACTTCGCGTTCATTGTTGGTAGAGACACATGGATCCAGAACCTCTTGCTTCTGGAGAATGAGACTAGGAATCATAAAAAACCACCTAAGCTAATAACGTTAGATGATTACCCATAATAGAAGCAACGTTTTGAGATCTACCTCAATGGAGTTGATCCCAACCTTTGGGAATCCATTGAAACAAGATATGACATGCTGGTGGTGCAGATGGGGTAAATTTGACATTGGGAGGGATGACTGACAGCCAGAAGGCGAAATATAATGCAGAGAAGAAGTTCTATGCCCTGTTAACTCAGTCTATTCTAAAGGATATTTTCTATCAATTTTCTGAGAATAAACAGGCAAGGAACTTTGGATAGCCTTGAAAAAAATGCTATGACGGAAATGCTTCGTTAAAAGCACTAAAGGCAAAAGCTTTGAAGGAGTTTGACAACTTCTCTTCAATGGGTAAAGAAAGTCTGGATGATGTAATCGACAGGTTCTATCATCTCATGAGTGAGCTGCATATTCATGGAGTCACAACGTCGATGGAAGACAAGGTATCCAGCTTGGCAGATGGCTTACCAGAGAAGTGGGACTCGTTTGTATCTAATTTGAGACAAAACAATATATTGGGAAAATTAGACATAAACGATTTCATCCTAAAATTGAGGGAGGAGGAACTTATGATGAAATACAGATCGCAGAAAGGAACATATGACCAAAATCCTTCACTCTACAACGCCTCTTCCATAACAGCCAGTTCAGGAGCACCCCTTCAGACTTCTTTTGTCTCAAGTTCAGCTGCTCCTTCACCAACCATAACTTCAGGGTCTGACACATCTGGGACATCAAGTACCCATTATATTGTAGCTGAAGCTAATGCTACCAAGTTAAAGACCGACAACCTCGGGAATATCACTATGGAGATGGCTAAAGAACATATGGATCTATTGGTAGCTGATGTTCACTCGTATGCTGGTTTGGTTGCAGGAAAGATTGGTAACTGCCACCTAGCAGATGAAGATTACAAACAGGTCGATGAGAATAAGCTTGAAAGAATGGACATAATGTGGGCATTGGCAAGTGTTGTGCGAAGAGCTAAAAAGTTTGTTAAGAAGACTAGACAGAACTTGATAGCCACTAAAGGCACTACTTTTGGTTTTGATAAGTCAAAGTTACCTGTTTTAACTACGGAGAGAGGGGCACTTTAAATGTGAGTGTGTAAAGCCCAAGAAGATAGGCAACGACAACCCATTCTCGACTTTAACCGTCAGGACAAACCAACAGGTGTAACTACCTCGTCAAGTACGGAGACAAAGGCCTTGACTGCTCAAGGTGATGAAGGACAAGATTGGACCTTCAAATTTGTCTATCCGGGAGAATCTAACATTGAAAATGTCAAGGTGTTGGATGATGATACTGAAAGTGAAGAGGATATCGTAGTCGAACTAGCAATGTCAGAAACTGAAGATACTACGAAAGTGGTCAAACCATTGATAGAAGAAGATACCAAAACGACATGTTTAGAATCTTCAGCAGCTAAAGAGTCAACCTCTGCACTGATGGCAGATTCAACTGAATCGTCACAGGTAAGTAATAAAGACCAACTGTTTGATAATCATGCTTGTTATGAATGTAATAAATTTAGGGAAAGCATAGATTTGAAATTTGCTAGGTTATTAGATCACAACGATAGCTTAGTAAAGGATTTGCAACTGTGCACAGAAGCAAATCGTATTTTAAAACTAAATGAGCACAGTTACAAAGAGAAAATAGAACTGTTAAATAAACAACTTAGGGAAACCGAAGTTGTGGCTTTTAACCAAGCAAATTACATTAAGTTCTATTTAAAATCCCTTGAAGAAACTAAAAAGGAAAAAGCAGTTTTGGAAGTAGAAGTAAATTCATTAAAACAAAAACTGCACAGTTGTACTAGTTCTTCTCACATAGTTAAAAACTTAGTGAAATAATGAAATAACGGGGAGGGATTAGGTTACAAAGTGGTTCCACCACCACATGAGATCCTGTTAAATACTAAATTTCGACCGGTAAATAACAATCCGATTAAGGATCATGTGGTGACCACTCCTCTAGTTAGTGATCTAGATTCCACGAGTCAAATGGTGGAATCTGTCACTAAACTGAAGGAGGACACTTTGAAATCTAAGGGTAAAATGCCTATTGTTAATTTGGATGAGCAATTTGAGAAGGTTAAGGTAAATTCAGGTTCAACCACATCTAATTCTGAACCCAAAAGACCAAACAAGTTAACCAAACACGTGCTTCATGTCTAAGTCCAAATAAACAAAAAGGTAAAGATGTTAAAAAGATTCAAACAATTAATTTTGTTAAAGAAGATAAAACATCTAAACAAGAAGTGACAAAACCCAACAAGCCCAAAGACACACCGGTTTCACACACTTCCCCACAGAGACTTCTTTCCCAACATGTTGAAAGCCGATCGTGCTACAATTGTGGAAAGAGAGGACACATTGCTTTTAATTGTCCTCAGTATCAGACACCAAGAAAGAAAGTTAAACTTTATGATACTAAACAGATTTCTTCTAAAAGGAGTTTTAGTACCCCACCTAAAAGAAATAATGAAACTAAAGTTCAAACCATAAACTAGTAATCTGTTTATCACAAACAGGCCTTGCACAAAAATAGTTTGTGGAAAGAAAAGTCAAATCCAATGTCTGATACTAAGAGCAGTAAGAAAAATGATATGCCCTCACCCTCAAATGGATAATGGGTTGAATTTATGATGTGTGATTCCTCTAGGTTACCTAAGCCAATTAAAGCTTGGGTGCCAAACCTTCACTAATTATTTCCTTTGAATATGCAGGGTGTTCGTTATAGTGCTATCACAAACACTTGGATTATGGATAGTGGAGCATCCAGGCACATGACAGGGAACCTGTCTCTCCTCTCAAACGTCAAACAGATTAAAGGAGGACATGTTTCTTTTGCTGGAAATAAAGGACGTTACATCACTGCACATGGAGAAGTAGGAAATCAGAAAGTTAAGTTTGACAAGGTCAACTATGTTTAACAACTACACAATAACTTACTTTATGTATCCCAGATTTGTGACAAAGGGTTCAAGGTTTTTTTTGATAAAAAGAAGTGCTACGTGTTGAAAAAGGAGTACATCATTCCGGAGGACCAAATTTTAATGTCAGCTTCAAGGTATAATGACTTAAACGTCTTGGATCTGTCAAAGGTTTCCACAACCAATCATCAAGTCCAATGCTTCTTGTCAAAGGCAACGGAGAAGGAATCCATCTCTTGGCATAGGCGAATAGGACACATAAATCCAAGGAAGATGAATCATCTCATTCAGAATGATTTAGTCAATGGAGTTAATGTCAAAAACTTTTAACTTTTGGATTTCTGTGTGGCGTGTAAGAAAGGAAAACAGACCAAGAAGTCTCACAAGGCAAAGAATGTCAACTCTATGAATTGCCTCTTTAACTTCTACATATGGATCTGTTTGGTCCTGTGAGCACCAAGAGCATCGCTGGAGATCTGTATTGTTATGTAATCACCGATGACTATTACAGATTCTCTTGGGTAATGTTTCTAAAATCCAAATTAGAAACATTTGATTCATTCAAACAACTTGTGATCATATTGGAATCTCTATACAAGTTAAAAGTACGTCAGATTCGCTCAAACAATGGTACAAAATTCAAGAATCAGTGGATGGAGGCATTCTGCAAAGAAAAGGGAATTGTACATCAGTTCACATCTGCCTACACTCCACAGATGAACAGAGTTGCTGAATGGAAGAACAAAAGCTTGATAGAGACAGTAAGGACGATGCTAGATGACTCGAAATTGCCTATCCAATTCAGGAACGAGGCAGTAGCAAATGCATGTTAAACTCTGAATCGAGTCTTGGTGGTTAAACGACATGGTAAAACATGTTACGAGTTGCTCCAACGACATAAACCTAATCTGGAGTATCTTGAATCGTTTGGCGCACCATGTACACTACTGAAGAAACATCAGATAGGAAAGTTCAATGAAAAGGCTGAAGAAGGTATCTTTCTAGGATACAACATACCGAATAAGAGGGTTTACAACAACTCAACGGGTCAAGTAGAAGTGTGGTGCAACGTCAACATTCAATGATTCACCACCCCCTGTAGGAAAAGGACCCGCTTTCTTTTTCGATTATGATGGATTCTTCAAGTCCTTCAACATTACTCTCACTCCTTCTAATGCTGAGCTATCAACAAAGATGATGTATGATGTCTTAAAGACACCGCCCCTAGACTCGACAACATCCGGTTCACAAGGTCAGTCTTCTAGTAACTCAGGGGGAGCACTGGAGGTAAGTGACTCCTCTTTTGATGATGAAAAAGTGGAAAACATTCAGGTGGATCAGGCTCCTGCTACTACAAGTACACACGCATAAGATGTTGATGCCTCTGACACTTCGGAACCCCATACTCCTACTGCCTCAGATACTGAACACGTGGTTCACAATCTGGACGATGAGGTAGTTATACCCACCACTCCTGGATCTCACCTAAATGTTTATCATCCTCTAGACAATGTCATAGGGGATGTACAATCAGAAGTACAGACAAGAAATCAGCTATATTCAGCTGATTATGCCTCGGTCCTGGAAAAAGGCTACCTTCACGACGGTGCTTATCGATGTTTTGTGTCTCAATTTGAGCCAAAATATGTAAGTGACGCCTTAAATGATGAGGCTTGGGTGAGTGCCATGCAAGAAGAACTTCTTCAATTCAAGAAGTTAGGAGTGTGGACTCTGGTGGATAGACCTAAAGATGCTAAGGTCATTGGCACTAAATGGGTTTGGAAATGCAAGAAGGATGACCAAGGGGTCATTATCAGAAACAAGGCTCGACTAGTAGTTCAAGGATTTCGACAAGTCGAGGGAATTGATTACAACGAAGTGTTTGCACCTGTGGCAAGAATTGAAGCCATTCGTATCTTCCTAGCCTATGCATCGTATATGAAGATTAAAGTCTATCAGCTTGATGTGAAGAGTGCATTCCTTCATGGTGAAATCCGAGAGACAGTGTATGTCAGTCGACCCGAGGGATTTGAGGATCCATATCACCGGGACAGAGTTTACAAGCTAGACAAGGCTCTATACGGGCTTCATTAAGCCCCCAGAGTATGGTATGAGAAGCTCTCGACTCATCTTGTGAAACACAGGTTTCGAAGAGGAGTGATTGATTGTACATTTTTTTTATCAAAGAAAAGGATGGTGACCTACTGCTTGTACAGATCTATATTGATGACATAATCTTCGGGTCCAAAAACGAAGAATTGTGTAAAGAATTTGAAGCAGTAATGAAGGCAGAATTTAAGATGAGTGCCATGGGAGAAATGAAGTTCTTTCTCGGGTTAAAGGTGGATTAGAAACCTAAGGGAATTTTCCTACATCAAACCAAGTATGTAGGCGATATTCTCAATCGGTTCGATATGGAGAATGCTTCGGCAGCTGGAACTCCACTTGCTACAAACCATGATGTGGCACCCGACGAAAGTGGTGATCTGGTTGATGCCACCATGTACCGAGGAATGATCGGATCTCTCATGTACCTCACCGCCTCATGACCGGATATCATGTACACGACGTGTCTGTGCTCCATATATCAGGCGAAACCGAAGGTCAACTATCTCATCGGAGTTAAAAGGATATTTCGTTATCTGAAGGGTACTCCAACACTTGGGTTGTGGTATCCTGATGATGATGATTTCGAGCTTACAGTGTATAGTGACTCGGATTTCGGCGGTTGCAAAATGAACTACAAGTCAACATTAGCGGGATGTCAATTCTTTGGGAGAAGACTAGTCACTTGGTAGTGTAAGAAGCAGACCTTGGTTGCTCTGTCAACCTGTGAAGCTGAATATGTTGCTGCTGCAAGTTATTCTTCACAGATCATCTGGATTCAATAGCAAATGCGGGATTATGGTTTGCAATTCTCTAACACTCCTATTTATGTTGATAACTCTGCTGCTATATCCGTAACTAAAAATCCAGTCCAACATCTCAAAACCAAACACATCAGAATTAAATATCACTTTATACGTGATTGTTTTGAAAAGCATTTGATCGATGTTGTTAAAATAAATGCGGATTTTCAACGCGCTGATCTCTACACAAAAACCTTTGATAAACCACGTTTTCTATATCTGTTAGAGGTCTGACAATGTGAAGTGAAGTGATTTCCGACGATGACAATACTTAGTCCGACAAGTAGATTTCATTTTTACTTTTATTTTATTTTATTTTATTTCTTTGCCTATTAAAATTCTAAACGCAAAACTTTTTCGGTTTTAGAATTTTACGGGGAGAATAGGTTAAGTTAGTATTAATTTAGTTCTTTTAATTTTAGTACATAAAAAAAATGAGGGAGGAGGACAGTCTAGCTAAGAGAAATGAGATCGTATCTGTGATATGGATTCAATGACTATGGAAAATGATAGTACACAGAAACAAATTGGTTGGGACTTTAAAAGAAGAAATTGTTTAAAATGCAAAATTCAAAGTATAAGTCTGAGAAGTCTAAGCAACAATAAAAGGAAAAATGATAGTAAAACTAGCTACTACTAAGGTAACACGGAGAAAGTAGACCTAGAGGTTGCTAGACCATTAGATGATGTGTCGGTAGATTCAACACAATAGATAAGTAGACCTCGTTGGTGATTTCAAGTTCAAACTAAGCTGTTCAACAAGCTGTGGGTTATCATCTTATCCCTGGTTAACACAATCAACAAAGTTCCAATAAGGGGTAACCAGCAAATGAAACTCCACAAATGTGTGCGGATGACCATAAAATAAGCAAAGCACATGAAAAATGCAAAAAACAATCAAGCTAATAACCTATGTTGTTGGTGCGATCTGTGCAAAAAGAATAAAATTGCTCAAACAAGAAGATAGGTTGTGTGCCTCTCTGATGTGCAGTGGCACTGACCTGAGGATAAGCATAACCTAAATATTCTAGAATTCATTGTTGTTTGCGCCTCTCTGCTGTGCGGTGGCACTGACCTGAGGCTTTGCAGATCTTTGAAAGCTCTAGAATAGTTTCTTCTTGAATACTACCCATAGACCGCTCAAAACTCTCCTAAGAAACGTTGATTACCATATAAACATGGGATCCACAAATGCTTGTTGAAATAATTAAACCTTAACTCATCACCAATATGTGTCAAAAGTCTGTGTATGTGTTAGGATCAGTGATCTACGTTTGATTGATTAGAGAGTATTGCAGCGGAAATCAAACAATGAATTAGAAAATTCACAAGAACACATTGATATTCAATATAAAAGTAAACGGTTATAGAGAGAGAGAATTCTGCGAAAGATATTTCATTCAATATGCGCTTTCGTGGTAACAGAATGTCACACGTACAATTAGGTCAACATCTCTTATATAGGAGATGTGACGTCTGCTGATGTCACTTGATAGTGACATCTAACAGAATTATTCAAACTACTGATAGTTAACACAACTACTGAAGATGTCAAACAGCTGACATCTTACAAAAATACTAAGTGTTAACTATCACTACAACTACTGAAAAGAAAACTACTGAAACTAGAACGACTGAAGAACATGCTCTTCAGTCGTTTTACAAGTACTGAAATAGAAAAGAAAACTACTGAAAGAAAACCATCACAACAACTGAAGAATGCTTCTTCAGCTGTTGTAACAAACTCTGAAGGCATCAGTACTTGTACTTGAACTTCAGCTGTTGTCATCAACTGATGTCTTTAGCTGTTGTCTTCAGTACTTTAGTCTTCAGCTTCTTCCAAGACTTGGAGACTTCTTCATCATACTTCGGAAGTGGTCTTCACTTTATTCTTCAAAGTCTTGAACTTCGGAAGTATGCATTTGTCTTCGGAAGTAGAGTTCTGTCTTCGGAAGCTGGACTTTTCCTTTGTCTTTAGAAGAACTCTACAACCTTCGGAAGTTCCATGAAGAGCTTCGAAAGCCTTTGCATGCAGCATCAAAATAACTTAAGTGATATAGTTTTGGTTGCATTAGCCTTCTTCTTGATCCAACAAACTATCTACACCAAGCTACACAAAATGAATAAACATTACAAGGTGTCGGGCAAAATCATCGCGTGGGTACATTTTGAAGATCTCAACGTTTATGCAGTTAAACATTAGAAGGGGATTGAGTACTTCAGATTCCTGCATGATCTGAAGACTCTTCCTGGATTTGAGCTTAACTAGTTAGCAAAGTTGAAATTGCTATACTTTGACCCCACGTAAAATGTCAGGCTGGTTTGAAGCAGATCTAAAGACAGAGTACCACACCAGATTGGTCAGTGTCAAACCTCAACAATCAACAAGGTATATCAGACGGTCTGAGGTTGATGCCATAACTAGAAAACCTAAAAAGTGCTGAAGTTGAGTCCTCCATGCACAATGTCTAAGATTCCTTACGGGAAATACCCCAGGACTTCACTCCACACTTCAAATGGTGGTACTATGATTGGAGAACAGGAGAGGCAGTCATAGTATTGAACAAGAATGGTGTTATGGAAACCATCAGGGTGTTTGACCCGATGCGGCTTACTAACTTGTCTGCCGATGATGTCTATACATTATACAAGTGGCCATTATTCTATGACTCACAAGATATTGTACAAGCTCTACAATTTCAGAACATGATAAGACTTTGTTTTGCTTTTGAGATACACGCAGGAATCACAAGAGAAGAGAAGTACAAGAAGTTTGAAGAGCTTATGAAGGATGTAAGACAATAGATGAAACTATGTCCAAGGGGGAGTTTGTAGATATATGTGTCCCTACTTCCTAAACTTAATGTAAATGTCTTTATTGTCTTACACATATGTATTGATTGGGTACTTAATGAAATACAATGTGTGGTTGTGCTTGTAATGTTGAATATTTCATTGCTTGGTATATATTGAACTAACTATATAGGTTTGTGGTTGTTTCAAAAGATCAAAGTCAAATAATGATTATCAAACATATTCAAACTTAATCATATGAAGTTCTCATGCGATTGGCCCATGCTAATGGACCATACGCATGAACAACTTCATGCTAACAAACTAGTCATATGAATGAACCAGGAGACTGGATTAGTCGCATGATTGTAACATGAGATTGGCTCAGTCACACGACTAAACACTCAGTCGTGCAAATGTATCAACCGCATGACTCAATCGCACGACTGAACCATGCAAATGGTCTAGTCGCACGATTGAGAAACTCTAACCTATAAATATCACTTAAATCATGGAAAAATGAGACAGTTTGAATTTTTTCGATACCAAGAGGTACCCTAGCCGTCCAGAGACCTCTAGCAACATGTTCCAACTTCATAGATCGCAGTAGATCGATTGCTAATCATTCTTAACTTTAGATTCAATCTTTAATTGATTATACGTGCGTTCTCACTAATTGGATCGCCAATCAAATAGGATTCCACACTATTTGATTCGGTATACGCATAAATCTATTAGTATTCGTCCAATACACGATCCTAACACACATTCTTTCACGTTTTTGGTGTTAAAATCCTAGCAACAAGGTGTTTTGCTTGATGCTTGTGGGTATGCAAACTTGAGGACATCTTCTTTGGTGTTTTGGTCTTTCAAGAACTTCATCCTCTTCTTCAAATCTCACATTTTTGGCAGCTCTTGGAAGGTAGTTCCATGGTTTCACTTTGGTTGTTATATTTTGCTTGAATGCTAGTTCTTTCACATATAAATGATCCTTATGTTCTTGGTTTGTTGTTGACATATAATATGCTTAAATTTCAGATTATAAAACATATTATTTTACTTTTTTCCGTTGCGTTTTCTTGTTTAAATGGTTAAACAACTATATTAATGCTCCAACAAACCCAACAACTTATGCCTTAGTTTCATCAACAAGTTAAACAACATTGATCCACCAATATGAAGTTGCATAGTTTTAATTAAAATATAAGTTATTTTATTTAAGTTGTCTTATTAATTTGATTTGACTTCTTTTTCATCAATCACACATTACGTTCTCGTTTGACATCTGATTAGTTTTGTTTCCATTGTAATTTAATTATCTCTTCTTCTCTAGTAAAATACAAGTAGTTAATTGATCCTTTACACCTCATTCATTCCCTTGATGGACGAAAAAGGATTACGTGGATCGATATTTATCACATACATTGATTCAATAATGTTCAAGTTGGTTGGGGATGGTTGTGGATAAGTTTCGGGCAGATGTATGTTGATTTAATGGTCATTCGTTTGATGTTGTGTTCTGTTTTGGTTTCACTTAAACAATAAATCATATGTTCAATGTGTGATCGATTAGTGTCATTACAATGAAGCTTAAAATAAGATTCGCATATATTTGTCTGGTAGTGTGTTTGGAAGGCTTGAGAATTGAAACTGCATAGCATTTGAGGTTGTTATCAAAAGGAAAAGAAATTTGTGCGAGAACTAGTGCTGTTTAATTTATTTTATAACTAGTTATTTTCCCTTGTATTAAGTAATGGTTTTGTGAACAAATTGATCGAGCAATATGAAGTTGCATAATTTTGATTAAAATACAAGTAATTTTATTTAACTTGTCTTATTAACTTGATTTGACTTCTTTTTGATCAATCACTCAATACGTTTCTTCTTTGACATCTCATTAGTTTTGTTTCCATTGTAATTTGATTTGCTCTTCTTCTCTAGTAAAATACAAGTAGTTTATCGATTCTTTACACCTAATTTCCTTCCTTTGATGGATGAAAAAGGATTTCGTGGATCGATAGTTATCACTTAGATTGATTCAATGGATGTTTGAAGCAGTAATGTTCGAAGTTTGTTGAGGAGGATTGTGGATATGTTTTGGGCGTAATGCGTTGATTTAATGGTCATTCGTTTGGTGTCGTGTTCGGTTTTCTTTTAGGGTAAATAATAGATCCTAAGTTCAATGTGAGATCCATTAGTGTGATTTCATTGACGCTAAAAATAAGTTTCGATTATATTTGTTTGGTAGTGTGTTTAGAAGGCTTGAGAATCAAAACTCCATAGCATTTGAGGTTGTTATTGAAAGCAAAAGCAATCCATGCGAGACCTAGTGTTGTTTAATATTTTTTATAACTAGTTCCTTTCCATGTAGTTAGTTATACTTGTGTAAAGACATTGATCCACTAATATGCAGTTGCATAATTTTAATTAAAATACAAGTTATTTTATTTAATTTTTATTATTAATTTGATTTGACTTCTTTTTCATCAATCACACATTGCATTTCTCGTTTGACATCTGATTAGTTTTGTTTCCATTGTAATTTAATTATCTCTTCTTCTTTAATAAAATACAAGTAGTTAATTGATCCTTTACACCTCATTTCATTCTTTTGATGGACGAAAAATGATTACGTGGATCGATAGTTATCACATACATTGATTCAATGTATTTTGTGGCAATAATATTCGAAGTTGGTTGGGGAGGGATGTGGCTAAGTTTCAAACAAATGTATGTCTATTTAATGGTCATTCGTTTGATGTCATGTTCAATTTTGGTTTCAGTTAAACAATAGATCCTAAGTTCAGTGTGTGATCGATTAGTGTCATTGCAATGAAGCTTAAAATAAGATTTGCATATATTTGTCTGGTGGTGTGTTTGGAAGGCTTGAGAATTGAAGCTCCATAGCATTTGAGGTTGTTATCAAAAGCAAAAGAAATTCGTGCGAGAACTAGTGATATTTAATTTATTTTATAACTATTTCCTTTCCCATGTATTTTGTAATGCTTTTGTGAACACATTGATCCAAAAATATGAAGTTGCATAATTTTGATTAACATACAAGTAATTTTATTTTATTTGTCTTATTAACTCGATTTGACTTCTTTTTCATCAATCGCACATTACGTTTCTTGTTTGACATCTAATTAGTTTTGTTTCCATTGAAATTTGAGTTTCTCTTCTTCTCTAGTAAAATACAAGTAGTTTATTGATTTTTTACACCTAATTTCCTTCCCTTGATGGATGAAAAACGATTTCGTGGATCGATAGTTATCACTTAGATTGATTCAATGGATGTTTGAAGCAATAATGTTCGACGTTGGTGGGGAGGGTTGTGGATAAGTTTTGGGCGGAATGTGTTGATTTAATGATCATTTGTTTGGTGTCATGTTCGGTTTTGTTTTAGAGTAAACAAGAGATCCTAAGTTCAATGTGTGATCGATTAATGTGATTACATTGAAACGTAAAATAAGATTTCATTATATTTGTTTGGTAGTGTGTCGAGAAGGCTTGAAAATCAAAACTCCATAGCATTTGAGGTTGTTATCAAGAGCAAAAGCAATCCATGGGAGATCTAGTGTTGTTTAATATTTTTTTATAACTAGTTCCTTTCCCACGTTTTTTGTTATTCTTTTGTGAAGACATTGATCCACCAATATGTAGTTGCATAGTTTTGATTAAAATACAACTAATATTCTTTAATTTGGATTATTAGCTTGATATGATTTCTTTTTTGTCAATCCCATATTACTTTTCTCGTTTAACATCTGATTAGTTTTGATTCCATTGTAATTTCAATTTCTCTTATTCTCTAGTGAAATAGAAGTAGTTAATTGATCCTTTAGACCTCATTTTCTTCCCTTGGTGGTCAAAAAAAGATTTTATGGATTGATAGTTGTAATTTTGATTGATTCAATGGATTTTTGAGGCAATGATGTTTGAAGTTGGTTGTGTAGGGTGGTGGATAAGTTTCGGGTAGAAGTGAGTTGATTTAATGGTGTTCGGTTTTGGATTCGAGTAAACAGTAGATCTTAGGCTCAATCTATGATCGATTAGTGTGATTACAATAAAGCTAATAATAAGATTTGTTTATATTTGTTTGGTAGTGTGTTTAAAATGCTTGACAATCAAAACGCTATGCCTTTAAGGTTGTTAGCATAAGCAAAAACATTCAATGCGAGAACTAGTGTTGTTTAATATTTATTTCTAAGTACCTCCTTTCCCATGAATTTAGTTAAGCTTTTGTGAAGACATTGATCCAACAATATGTAGGTGCATAATTTTCACTGAAATACAATCAATTTATTTAATTTGTCTTATTAACTTGATTTGACTTCTTTTTCATCAATCACACATTAAGTTTCTCATTTTACATCTAATTATTTTTGTTTCCATTGTAATTTGATTTTCTCTTCTTCTCTAGTGAAATACGAGTAGTTAAATGATCCTTTACACCTTTTTCTTTTCCTTGATGGTTGATGTAAATCATTGCACATAAAATATATAACTTTACATTTATCATTCATAAAAACATTGCAGCGGAAACATTTAAACACCGATTTCGTTGCATTACAAAAGCTTTTGCAAAATAATAATGCATTGTTGTCAAATTACAAATACAGGTTACGTTTCAACACAAAAGCATTCTAAATGTGGATGCCATCCAAAAGAACTATGTAGCTGCCCCGTGCCATCCTCAGCAACATTACCTACCAACTGGAAACACATAAAAGTTAGCGTCGCTGAGTGAGTTCTAGTTTTATAATAAAACATACTTTGCTTTCATTAAAAACCATTCTTTACTTTCTTCCAAATCATAACAGTCTTAAAAGGTGATCACACATCGTACGTACACATAGATAATAGTTATTATCTTCATCATCACTCATCACATACTTTCATTAACTCTTTCATTCTTTACCACATTCTTATCACTTTCTGGATCAATGTCATCAGTTATGCCCCAAACAAATGGGGTACTATGCCGAAGTTCATAAATGACTTTCACACTGCACATAGCCTAGCACCAGCACCGAGGTAAGGGACAAAGATCCCAACTGTATACTACACCCCCAACTTTATGCATACTCGGGTAGTGGGCCGAAGATCATAAAATGACATCCACACTGCACATAGCCTGGCACTAGCACCAAGGTGGGTAACCACTATAAACCAGTGTACACAACATCCCCACATTATGCATAACTCGAGTACTCGGCCAAAGATGATAAAAATGACTTCCACACTACACATAGCATGGCACCAAGATCGAGGTGGGAACCACTTTACACAATATACCACATCGTTGGTCAGTCACAAAGACTGGAACCCCTGCGTGTAGCTTTAACGGTTAGCTAAACCACACACAGTTGAGCTTACGACAGTTTAGAGTCGTGCACCTCTGTACATATTGCTTGCAAGCCTTTCTATTCTTTTATTTGTTCATTAATGCATGCATTCGAACATTACGTTCCTCTTTCATTATCTTTCACTTTACGTTACATAATACTTTATTATTTCATTCATTAACATAACACGTAAAGCCAAGGAAAGATAAACATACATAATAATAACATAAACATAAGCATACAAACATCACCATACACGACACCACATGCATACACAACATACATCATACATACCAACATAAACATACAACTTCGTACCACACCAGTCCTGCCCATCATCATAAACCTCAAAGGTCGAAACCTACATCTGCACTTTCCTCGAAAGTCAGATAATAAACTATGTTCATTTGGGTGCATGCACCCTATTCAATCTCATGGTCTTCCATGCGTATAAGAATACTAAGGCGAATGGACTCTATGGGATATTGAACACTTAGGCGTATGGACCTCCAGTCGCATAGACTCCAGTCGCATAACTCCCATGCGTATGAACAAGTCGCATGGTAGTCGGGCGCATGGAGTTTAGTTGCATTACCTTCATCCGCATTTATTTAAGTCGCATGACCCTCATCCACATTTCCTTCAATCTCATGGCACTCATCCGCATTTTCTTCAATCGCATGGCCCTCATGCGTACGACTCTTAATCGCACGGAATCCATGCGCCTGAAATTTAGTCGTATGCCCTTTGGCCGTATGGCCTCCAGTCGCTCACCATTCGCGGGCATGGTCCTCCAGTCGCATGAGCCCTAGCTGAGTGCAGAATGCAGTTTATCCAAAACCTAATCTGCACTTTTCGGCCTCCGAACCCTCCCAAACCAGTTTTAAGCTTAGATCAACCATCCTAAACCTTAGGAATGCATACCACAACACCATCCAAGCACAACCAAGCCCGAAATCAAACCCCACATGAATCATACACATATACATACATGCACATACGGGTTTTACACCCAATATACCAAAACGATTTGCCATGTGTTCCAGCCCTAAAATCTGTTGGAAACGTGTATAATAGGGGTCCTAGAACTCACCTTCAAAGCCTCTTCGAGTAAGGCTTCTCGCAAACTCGTTTGCCTTTGACTTTTGCACCTCGATTCTTCAAAACCCTAGGTTTTGCTCTTTCTCCTTTCACTCTCTCTTTCTCACAAAATGAAAAAGGGAGAATGAGGGGAGAATGGGCTGCCATGCCCTTTTTATACCCCCACTCATCCAAAGATTTTCCCATTTTGGCAAGTTTGGTCCCTCGACTTTGGACTTTATTTCCTTTCTTTTTATTTTTCTTCTTTATTTGGCTTGAAGGGAAATAACCGGGTGTTACAAGTTCACCCCCTTAAATAGGTTTCGTCCCTGAAACCTGTTATGCCTCGAATAGACGTGGGTAATGTTGTCTCATCTCTTCTTCACTCTCCCCCGTAGAATCACAACCCTCTATCATCTCAGAAATCTGATACACCCTCCCATGGAAGTCTCTACATGAAAGGGTGTATCTATATTTCTACTACTAAGAGGGAATTTAGCACAGAAAGCAATAGAAATAAAACTTTACTAGCACCAGAATTAAATAACATAGAGAATTTGGTTACTAGATACGTACCTGGCATGACATCAGTGTCCGTCCTAGCCTCCCCCTTGCGTCATCAGGAACACTCTGCCCTTTGCCTCTGCCCTTCTACTCCAGCCCTCTTCACTCCTGAATATTCCACCCGTGGCTCCTTGCAATCCCTACTCATGTGGCCTTCCTCACCACAAGAATAACACCTCCTCATACCGCAGTTCTTCGCCACATGTCTGATTCTTCCACAAAGGAAACAGACATTGGTCCCCAATCTACATTCCCCGGGGTGTTGGGGTCTGTACTTGTCATACCTTCTTGACCCAACACTGGGTGTGAACACACGCTGGTCATCCACCCGTGCACCTTTGTTACTTGGAGTGGCTCCGCCACGTCCAAGTTGCTTCCCGTCCCGATTCGGATCACTCCCTCCTTCCTTGCAAGATAATGTCACACCACAGTTCTTTGATCGTATAATCTCCCCGTGAAGTCAACCGCTGATCTAAACATGCTTGGTCGGGCAGCGATCATGTGCCTATAGATCTCCGCCGGTAAGCCCTGAATATACCTCTTGATTTTTTCGCGATAGAGGTGTCAGCTGATCCGGTACCAGTCGTGCCATCTCATTGAATTCGGTGGTGTACTGCTGATGCGTCATGGTTCCCACCTCCAACTACAGGAACTCTCTCTCAACCTTATCCATCTTCCTATGAGGATAGAATTCCTCAATCACTAACTTCTGTAACTTGGCCCACCTCATCCTCCCGATAGCCCTGCTACCCTCAGCTTGGACAATATTGTCCCACCAACACAGGGTCAAGTCCATAAACGAGTGGGCGGCGAAATTCACCTTCTGATCTTCTCGTCACTCGCTGATATTTAGAACAACTTCCATCTCTCTCACCCACCGGTGAGCAGTAGCAGCGGTGCCGTTACCATCAAAAGTAGGGGGCTTACACCTTTGAAACGCCCAATAATTACAGCCTCGAGTCGCCTCTGGCGTAGGCTCTTCTTCTTCCTCTTCGTCTTTAGAGAAAACCGTTTCAGTCTTGGGCTGTCTTCTTTCGCCTGTAGGTCTACTTCTTTCCTTCCTCTCCCCTTCCGTACAACTTTAATCACTTCATTTACAATAGACGGTAAGATCATCTGCATGACCTGATGTACCACTTTAACGACAGCCTCCTTCATTGAGGCTCTCAGATTAGCACTCTCTCTCCGCCCTCTGGATGAGGGGTCTCAGGTTCTTCATGAACCACCTTTTCGACTCTAGGTCTTCCTCTCGTGTCCCGTGGTTCAACACCACGTCCACCACCACCTCCACCACGAGAAGCTTTCGAAAATCTACCACTAGCCATCCAGACACACAATGAAAGATTCAAACACCAACATGGTCATTTAAGGGAAGAGCTTAGTTTATGTCAATTATAGTAAGTCCTTAATCACAGTGGCCAGTTGTGATTAGCCACTTACTTAACTCTTCATACCCCAAGCATTACCTATCCTGACTACATCAGTATCTAAATGTACAAACAACACATAACCACATAACATGCCCACCTAATACCGGTTAACATTATGAAAATACCTGATGGCACCCAGCTACTCAGACTGGCATCCCTTCCCTTTCTGTTCCATTTTTAGTTTAAGTTTAGGTTTATTTTGAAAATTTACCCGTTTCACTTAAACTTTGGCTCTGATTCCAACTTCTAAGGCCCCGTTCCCGGGATGCCTATAGCTGGTAAATCATTGCACATAAAACATATAACTTACATTTATCACTCTTAAGAACATTGCAGCGAAAACATTTAAACACCCATTTTGTTGCATTAGAAAACTTTTGCAAAATAATAATGCATTATAGTCAAAATACAAAATACAAAATACATGTTACATTTAAACATAAAAGCATTCTAAATATGGATCCCATCTAAAAGAACTGAGTAGCTGCCCCGCGCCATCCTTAGCAACATTACCTGCCAACTAAAAACACATAAAAGTCACTATTGCTGAGTGAGTTCTAGTTTTATAATAAAACATACATTGCTTTCATTAAAAACCGTTCTTTACCTTCTTTCAAATCATAACAGTCTTAAAATGTGATCACACATCGTACGTACACATAGATAATAGTTATTATCTTCATCATCGTTCAACACATAAAATTTATTAACTCTTTGTTTCTTTACCACATTCTTATCACTTTCTCGATCAGTGTCATCAGCTATGCCCCAAACAAATGGGGTACTGGGCCGAAGTTCATAATTGACTTCCACACTGCACATAGCCAGACACCAGCACCGGGGTAAGCGACAAAGATCCCAACTGGATACTAAACCCTCAACTTTATGCATACTCGGGTACTGGGCCGAAGATCATAAAATGACTTCCACACTACACATAGCCTGGCACTAGCACCGAGGTAGGTAACCACTATAAACCAATGTACACAACACCCCTACATTATGCATAACTCGAGTACTGGGACGAAGATCATAAAAATGATTTCCACACTACACATAGCCTGGCACCAGCATCGAGGTGGGAAACCACTTTACACAATATACCACATCGTTGGTCAGTCACAAAGACTGGAACCCCTACGTGTATCTTTATGGGTTAGCTAAACCACACACAGTTAAGCTTATGACAGTTTAGAGTCGTGCACCTCTGTACATATTGCTTGCAAGCCTTTCTATACTTTCATTTGTTCATTAATGCATGAATTCGAACATTACATTCCTCTTTCATTATCTTTCACATTACGTTACATAATACTTTATCATTTCATTCATTAACTTAACACGTAAAGCCACAGAAAGATAAACATACATAATAAGAACATACATATAAGCATACAAACATCACCATACATGGCACCACATGCATACACAACATAAATCATACATACCAACATAAACATACAACATCGTACCTCACAAGTCCTGCCAATCATCATAAAACCTCAAAGGTCAAAACCTACATCTGCGCTTTCCCCAAAAGCCAGATAATAAACTATGTTCATTCGGGCACATGCACCCTATTCAATTTCATGGTCTTCCATGTGTATGATAACACCAAGGCGAATGGACTCTATGGGCGATTGAACACTTAGGCGTATGGACCTCTAGTCACATAGCCTCCAGTCGCATAGCCTCGACTCGCATAGCCTCGAGTCGCATAACTCCCACGCGCATGAACCTCAGTCGCATGGTATACAGGCGCATGGACCTCAGTCGCATGACCTTCATCCGCATTTCATTCAGTCACGTGGCCCTCATCCGCATTTCCTTCAATCGCATGGCAGTCATTAGCATTTCCTTCAATCGCATGGCCCTCATGCATATGACTCTCAGTCGCATAGCATCCATGCGGCTGGACTTCAGTTGCATTGCATCCATGCGCCTGGACTTCAGTCGCATTCCCTTCGGCCGTATGGCCACCAGTCGCTCGCCGTTCGGGCACATGGACCTCCTACCGCATGAGCCCTAGCTGAGTATAGAATGCAGTTCATCCCGAACCTAATCTGCACTTTTTGGCCTTCAAACCCTCCCAAACCTGTTCTAACCTCAAATCAACCACCCCAAACCTTAGGAACGCATACCACAACACCATCCAAGCATAACCAAGCCCGAAATTGAACCCCAAACGAATCATACACATATAAATACATACACATACGGGGTTTACACCCAAAATACCAAAAAGATTTGCCATGTGTTCCAGCCCCAAAATCAGTAAAATCGTGCAAAAGAGGGGTTCTAGAACTCACCTTGAAAGCCTTTTCGAGTATAGCTTCTCACATCTGCCTTCGACTTTTGCACCTCGATTCTTTAAAAACCCTAAGTTTTGCTCTTTTTCCTTTCACTCTCTCTCTATAACCAAATGAAAAGGGGAGAATGAGGGGAGAATGGGTTGCCATGCCCCTTTTATACCCTCACTCCTCCAAAGATTTTCCCATTTTGGCAAGTTTAGACCCTCGACTTTGGACTTTATTTCTTTTCTTTCTCTTTTACTTCTTTCTTTGGCTTGAAGGGAAATAACCGAGTGTTACAAGTCCACCCCCCTTAAATGGGATTCATCCCCAAAACTTGTTATTCCTCGAACAGACATGGGTAATGCTGTATCATCTCTTCTTCAGTCTCCTCCATAGACTCAGATCCCTTCCTGTACTTTCACTGTACACGCACAAGAGGAACCACTTTATTCCTCAACCTCTTCTTTTTTCGATCAATGATTGTCACTGGTTGCTCCAAAAAATTGAGCCGTTCATCTACTTTGATATCCTCCAGTGGAACAATCATATCTTCGTCTGCAAAACATTTCCTCACATGAGATACATGGAACGTCGGATGAAATCCACTTAACTCATCTGGTAGCTCTAGTCTATTGGTCACCTCTTGTGCTATAGTAATGATTCAAAAAGGCCCTATGTATCTCGTCTGAATATGGTACACTTTTTCTCGTATAGAAAGTGCCTTCATGTCTTTAACACAAAGACCATGGTTGTTAGCTCCAAATAGGGAGCAAGATAATTGACCTCATGAACTTTCAACTATCCAGATGCATAGGCTATAACCTTTCCTCTCTGCATCAACACAAATCCCATCTCCACGTAGGAAGCATCGAAATAAACCACCAAATCTTCGCTTCCACCTTTGCCGGGTCCTCCATAATCCCACCGAAATTCATTACATGACCCAAAAACTAAACCTCGTGCAATCAGAATGCGCACTTATAGAATTTATCATACAACATTTCTCTTCCCAATACTGCCATCGAAATCCCCTTTGGAATCGTAGTGACTCGATCACCGTAAACCGCCACCGTATTCCCGTCAAGCGCTGTTAACCGAATCATCTTCTTGCGACACATGATATTCGCCTCGTAGTCCGCCAACCAATTCATTCCTAGGACTACGTCAAACCCGCCTAAGGGCATCACAAATCGTCTAACAGTAAACTTGTCACATTCTAGTTGTATGTCACAACCCTCTATCATCTCAGAAATCCGGTAGACCCTCCTAAGGCAGTCTCTACATCAAAGGGCGTACCTATATTTCTACTACTAACAGGCAATTCAGCACAGAAAGCAACAGAAATAAAACTTTTACTAGCACCAGATTTAAATAACACATAGTCTTTGGTTACTAGATACGTACCTGACATGACATCAGGGTCCTTCCTAGCCTCCCCCTTGCGTCATCGGGAACGCTCTTGCATTTGCCTTTGCCCTTCTACTCAAGCCCTCTTCACTCCCGAACCATCAGCCCGCGACTTCTTGCAATCCCTGCTCATGTGGCCTTCCTCACCACAAGAATAACACCTCCTCACACCACAGTTCTTCGCCACATGACCTATTCTTCCACAACGGAAACATACATTGGTTCCCAATCAGCATTCCCCGGGGTGTTGGTGTCCGCACTTGTCACTCCGGTCATCCACCCGTGTACCTTTGTTACTTGGAGTGGCTCCGCCACATCCAAGTCGCTTCCCATCCCAATTTGGATCGCTCCCTCCTTCCTTGCTAGCTTCTGTCACCACCACAGTTCTTTCATCATATAATCTCCCCGCCAAGTCAACCACCGACCTAGACGTGCTTGGTCGGCCAGCGATCATGTGCCTACAGATCTCCGCCGGCAAGCCTTGAGTATACCTCTTGATTTTTCATGACAGAGGTGTCACTTGATCCGGCACCAGTCGTGCCATATCGTTGAATTCGGTGGTGTACTGCTTATGCGTGATGGTTCCCGCCTCTAGCTGCAGGAACTCTCTCTCAACATTATCCATCTCCCTATGAGGATAGAATTCCTCAATCACCAACTTCTTTAACTCGGCCCACCTCATCCTCCCGATAGCCCTGCTACCATCAGCTTGGATAATATTGTCGCACCAACACAGGGCCGAGTCCACAAATGAGTGGACGGCGGACTTCACCTTTTGATCTTCTCGGCATTCGCTGATATGTAGAACAACTTCCATCTCTCTCACCCACCGGTGAGCAGTAGCAGCGATGCCATTACCAGTAAAAGTAGGGGTCTTACACCTGTGAAACGCCCCATAGTTGCAGCCTTGAGTCACCTCCAGCGTAGGCTCTTCTTCTTCCTCTTCACTTCGTCATCAGAGAAAACTGTTTTAGTCTCGGGCTGTCTTCTTTCGCCCATAGGTCTACTTCTTTCCTTCCTCTCCCCTTTCGCTTCATCAAAAACAACCTCCTTCACTAAGGCTCTCAGATTAGCACTCTCTTCTCTGCCCTCTGGATGAGGGTTCTTTATGAACCACCTTTTTGACTTTAGGTCTTCCTCTCATTACCCGTGGTTCAGCACCACGTCCACCACCACCTCCACGACACGAAGCTTTCGAAGAACTACCATCGACCATCCACACACACAATGAAAGATTCAAACACCAACATGGTCATTCAAGGGAACAACTTAGTTTATGTGAAGTAAAGTGAGTCCCTAATTATAGTGGATAGTTGTGATTAGCCACTTACTTTACTCTTCATATCCCAAGCATTACCTATCCTGACTACATCAGTATCTAAATCTACAAACAACACATAAACACATAACATGTGCATGTAATACCGGTTAACATTATGAAAATACCTGCTGGCACGTGTAATGCCCCGAATAATGTCTAAGCGAGCCAAATAATAATAATGGGCTTAGACGAGATCATTTAATGAAAATAGGATAGATATGGGTTATAGACCGAGTTAACACTTGAGGATATGTGTTTGGCGAGTTTAAGGTCCTCGGAATTCCCAGTGTACATAAACGGTTAAGCTTGAGCAGCTCTTATTTGCAACTAAACACTCTAGTTCTAGAGAGAGAGTAGAGAGAGAAAGTAGAGAGAATTGAAGATTCAAGCCTCGGTTGATCTCGGGATTGAAGATCAGTGTTTGTGGGCATCCAAACAACAAGAAAACACCAAGAATCCGGGTAAGAAACATCATTTAATCATTTCTTTTGACGTAAACTCGGATTCTAGGGAAGGTTTTTAAAAGTGGCAAAGATTCGCCCAAAACTCACGTTTTTGTGTAAGAAAACATGTAAGAAGCTTAGATAAAGCTTATTAGGTGATAAACCAAGGTTTTGGGTGTAAAATATTGATGTTTTGGGTAAAAAATGGGGTGGTTTGTAATTTCCAGCCCGTTCTGCGAAACTGGGTGTTCATCCAGTGAAATTAGGTATTCGTCCAGCAAATTGTGGATCTTCATACGAAACTATAGTTTCGCAGGTAGTTTCGCAGACATGGTTTTCCAACGAAAGTTGGGCGAAACTAGCAGTGAAACTGGCAGCGAAGATGCTAGCGAAACTGCCATCGAAGATGCTAACGATACTGCCAGGGATACTGCCAGCGATACTGCCGGTGAAACTAGCAGCGAAACTGCTACCAAAACTAGCATCAAAATTGCTGACCTGGCAATGAAATTAGCAGCGAAATTAGACCGAAATTAACTCCTTTGAGCATTAACTTATCTGCAGGATGTGTAGTTCAACCCCTACTTAGAAAGCTTGATTGAGAAACTACTCATCGAGTCCAGGTGAGTTCTAGATCCCCTATTTTAAAGGTTATTAACTAGTTTGGGGCTAGAAATGCATACTAAATATACGATTTAAAGACCAATTTAAAGCTACTAACAAGACATAACTGACCCAGCCAGGGGCATTGCCCCTTCGACCCCACTAGGGGCTGCTACGCCTAGGACCCCGCTGTCAGGGACTGCCGCCCTCGAACCCCTGCTGTCCCACAATAGGTCAGTTATGTTTTGTGATGATCTATGCTTGATATGCATATGTTTGTGTATGTGAATATGCGATGCATGGTGTTTAAGATAATGTATGTTTAATGCTATGTATGGTTGATGCTATGTATGATTGATGCTATGTATTTTGATTATGTATGCTATGTATGTTATGTATGATATGTTTTCTTCTGTTCCTTATTACTTATGATGACGTGACTTTACGTGGTGTGATATTGATAATGAATGTAAAGTATTATCTTAATGATGTGAAAGATTTAAGATAATGAAAGTGGAACATAATGAAGGAACGAATGAAAAGCCTTGCAAGGTAATGAAAGGAGGTTCACAACTCATTGAGAGTTGTTAGCTCAACTGTGTGTGTCTACAACATGTGATTTTGGCTAACTCATAAGGGTTCATACACACAGTAAGAGTTCAATCTTGGCGACTGCTCTAATATGTGCGATTTCCTAATTACTGTGTGTTATACAGCGTGCAATTTTGGCGAACCCATAAGAGTTCACACACAGGGGGAGTCTGTCCTAGTGACCACCCCATACATGCGATATGAGATCCTTGTCGCTTAACCCTAGATGAATTTTTGGTGCTCTAGAGGGGGGTTAAGCACATGACAGGAAGGGCAAATAGACGAAGAAGTCTCGTAAGGAAAAGAAAGTTCATTCCATCGAACTTCCTCTTGAACTTCTTCACATGGATCTGTTTGGTCCACTCAATACAAGAAGCATTGCAGGCGACTTGTACTGCTATGTAGTTACTGATGACTACTCAAGATTCTCTTGGGTGATGTTTTTGAAATCCAAATCAGAAACATTTGAGTCATTCAATGAATTAGTCACTACTCTGGAGTCCCTCTACAAGCTAAAGGTTTGACAAGTGCGCTCAGACAACGGAACCGAGTTCAAGAATCAATGGATGGAGGCTTACTGCAAGGAAAAGGGAATTGTACATCAGTTCACTTCTGCCTACACTCCTCAGATAAATAGTGTTGCTGACAGGAAGAATCGCAACTTGATAGAGACAGCACGGATGATGCTAGCAGACTCGAAACTGCCTATCCAATTCTGGAATAAAGCAGTTGCAAATGCGTGTTATACGCTAAATCAAGTTTTGGTAGTTAAATGCCATGGAAAGACGTGTTACAAGTTAGTACAACGACGTAAACCTAATCTAGAGAATCTCGAGCCGTTTTGTGCTCCGTGCACCCTACTGTAGAAGACTCCGAAGGGAAAATTCAGCGAGAAGGCCGATGAAGGTATCTTTCTAGGATACAACATACCAAACAAGAGAGTTTACAACAACTCAACGGGTCAAGTAGAATTGCGGTATAACATTGATGTTCAGAGATACACCATACCACTTGCTAGAAAAGGACCCACCTTCTTTTTTGACTATGATGGATTCTTCAAGTCCTTCAACATACCACTCTCCACTTCTGTTGATGATTAGCCACAAAGATGATGTATGATTAGAACAACCAAGAAGAACAAGTTCCTACTAATGCAAGTCCACAAGCATCTGACATTGATGCCTCTGAGTCTTCGGAACCTCAGACTCCTACTACCTCAGATACTGAACCAAATGTCCATAATCTTAATTCTAAGGTAGTTGTTGCAACCACTCCTGGATCACGCCTAAATGTCTATCATCCTTTGGATAATGTCATTAGGGATGTGAGGTCAGGAGTTCAGACTAGAAATCAGCTGTACTCAGTTGATTATGCCTCGGTGTTGGAAAAGGGATATCTTCATGATGGTGCATATCATTGCTTTGTGTCTTAGTTTGAGCCAAAGTATGTAGTGAAGCACTGAATGATGATGTATGGGTGAGTGCCATGCAAGAAGAACTTCTTCAATTCAAGAAGTTAGGAGTATGGACTCTGGTAGATAGACCTAAAGGTGCTAAGGTCATTGGGACCAAATGGGTCTTGAAATGCAAGAAAGATGATCAAGTGTGTGATCATCAGAAACAAGGCTCAAGTTGTTGTTCAAGGATTTCAAAAAGTCGAGGGCATAGACTACAATGAAGTGTTTGCACCCGTGGCAAGAATGGAAGCAATCCGTATCTTCCTTGCCTATGCATCATACATGAAGATTAAACTTTATCAACTTGATGTGAAGAGTGCATTCCTTCATGGTGAAATCCGAGAGACAGTGTACGTCAGTCAACCTGAGGGATTTGAGGATCATATCATCGGGACAGAGTTTACAATCTCGATAAGGCTTTATATGGGCTTCATCAAGCACCTAGGGCCTGGTATGAGAAACTCTCAACTCACCTTGTGAAACACGGCTTTCGCAGAGGTGCCATTGACTACACACTGTTCATTAAAGAAAAGGATGGTGATTTACTGCTCGTACAAATTTATGTAGATGACATAATCTTTGGTTCAAAGAACAAAGATCTATGTAAAGAGTTTGAAGCATTAATGAAGGTTGAGTTTGAAATGAGTGCCATGGGAGAGATGAAATTCTTTCTCGGGTTACAGGTGGATGAGACACCAAAAGGGATCTTCCTACATTAGACCAAGTATGTAGGAGATATTCTCAGTTGGTTTGACATGGAGAATGCTTCCACAACTGGAACTCCACTTGCTACAAACCATGATGCAGCACCCGGCAAGAATGGTGATCTGGTCGATGCCACCATGTACCGAGGAATGAGTGGATCTCTCATGTACCTCACCACCTCAATACCTGATATCATGTACGCGACATGTTTATGTTCAAGATATCAGGCCAAGCTAAAAGTTAACCATCTGATAGGGGTTAAAAGGATCTTTCGTTATCTGAAAGGTAAACCAATACTTGGGTTGTGGTATCCTCATGATGATGACTACGAGCTTACACTGTATAGTGACTCGGATTACAGTGGCTGCAAGATGAACTACAAGTCTACATCAGCGGGATGTCAATTCTTTAGGAGGAGATTAGTGACCTCGCAGTGTAAGAAGCAGACATCGGTTGCTTTGTCAACCTATGAAGCCGAATACGTTGCTGTTGCATGTTGCTGTTCACAAATCATATGGATTCAACAACAAATGTAGGACTACGGTTTGAATTTCTCTTCTACTCCTATTTTTGTTGATAACTCTGCTGCAACTGCAGTAACTAAAAATCCGGTCCAACATCCTAAGACCAAACACATCGGCATAAGATATCACTTTATACGTGATTGTTTTGAAAAGAACCTCATCGATGTGATTAAAATAAATACTGATTTTCAATACGCTGACCTCTATACAAAGTCTTTTGATAAATCACGTTTTCTATATTTGTTAGAGGTCAACGGCGTTAAAAAGAAAAGTGATGTAATTCCCGATGATGACCATGTGTAGTCCGATGCGTATTGTCCATTTTTCTTTTAATCTTTATTTTCTTTATTTATTTGTTTAACTTTAAGTAGCTTAATTAAATTGCTGTTATTTTGTTGCCTATTAAAATCCTAAAAAATGTAAATCGGTTATGGTTTTAGAATTTTAGGGGGACAATAGGTCAATTAGTAACATTAACAAAAGAAAACAAAAAAAACGAGGGAGGAGGAGAGGCTAGCTGATAGAAACTAGATCGTATCTGTGATACCGATTGAATGACTTTAGAAAATGATAGTACACAGGAATAAACCACTTGGGACGTTAAATGTTTAAATAAAATAAGATGCGAAGTTCAAAGTACAAGTCTATGTAGTCTGAGAAATATAAAAGGAAAATGATAGTAAAACTAGCTACTACTAAGGTAACACAAAGAAAGTAGACCTAGAGGTTGTTAGACCACATATGATATGTCGGTAGATTAAACATAATAGATGATTAGACCTTGTTGGTGATCTCAAGAACAAACTAAGTTGTTCAACAAGCTGTGGGTTAACATCTTACCCCTCGTTAACACAATCAACCCAATTCAATTAAGGGGTGATGAGCAGAATAAACGCCACAAACGTGAGCGTAAGACCAAAATACGAGCAAAAGCAATCAAACTAATAACTTTTGTTGTCGGTGAGATCTGTGCAAAAAGATTAAAAATGCTCAAATAAGAAGATAGGTTATGTGCCTCTCTACTTTGCGGTGGCACTGACCTAAGGATAACCATAACCTACATATTAAAGAATTCATTGATGTTTGCCGCCTCTCTGCTATGCGATGGCACTGACCTGAGGCTTGGCTTCTCCTTGAAAGTTCTAAGAATAGTTTCTTCTTGAAAACTACCCTGAGACCGCTCAAAAATCTCCTGAGGAATGTTGATTGCCATATAAGTTTGGGATCCACAAATGCTTGTTGAAATAATCAAACCTTAAACTATCACCAATTTGTGTCATAAGTCTATGTATGGATTTAAGAGGACCAGTATACGGATAATCATTGTGGCTACAATTCTTGAAAGTCTAAATCAATATGGGGATCTAATAGTACTAGTATGATTTCCTAAACTTGCTAATGACTCTAGATGAAGAACAAGAACAGAGCATCAAAAAAGGTTTTGATAACATGTCCTGAATGATTTGACTTACCTGTATGATTCCTAATTGAATTGGTCCATTTATGGTCAAAATGAATTGAAGCTGCCTTTTCCGGGACCAAATCCATTAGATTTCTATCTTAGGATTTACACCTCACACAAAAACATCAAAAACAAGTTTTAGTTTTGTATTTCAGTTTAAGTCTTTTATTTTGTTTAAATTTTGTTAATTCAGTTTGTTTGATATCGGACTATGCCATGGAATTCAATAGGGGATTTAATCACCAAAAAAGCGTCGCGTCTGAGGTGACCACACGTGTTTTAAAATGAAAAATCAGTCATGTCTGAGGTGACAACTTTTTTAAAAGGATCATATGTGAGTGATCAAAAGTTTTTCAAGTTAAAATGATCATGTCTGAGATGATCAAATGCTCATAAGTTTATTCAAAAGTTAAAAGATAATTAAGTGTGGAATGGTCATAAAGTCAAAATCATGAGTATGATCCAATCACACGACTAGACCATGACTGTGGACGAACCGTACGAATGGACAATACTCATGCACTAAACAGTCGAATGGCACATGAGAATGAACCATTCACCCGAATGGCTTATTAGGATGAGCCAGTCGACCAAATGGAGCTGTGCGAATAAGTCAGTCGCCCGACTGAAATCCAATCGGCCGACTGAATATGATCAACTGAACCAATCGCACGACTTAGGTCCCTTCGCCCGAATGAACCGAGCGAATGGGTCCGGTCGGCTGACTGAAATCAAATTCAGTATAAATAGGGCCATAGTCGATCGCATTCAACTCATCACCCCCAATCGCCCTAAAATCGCACATCCTACCGTTACTCTGCCAAAATTTCCTCTTACGCAAATTGATTACATATTTTGATATTCTGACATTCGTTGGTGCATATACAGGTAAAATGAGGTGTGACCATGCCAAAAACACCATCAATTAGACTCGAAAATCAAGAAATTGGCCCTAACTAGATCCGAGACTGTAAATGGACTAATAACTTAACTAAACCAAGCAAAATGTTGAAATAAAGGTTATTAGGTTATTAGTATAATGATTGCGAGTCTAAAGAACCATTACACGACGTCTAATTTCACGATTTGTTTCAAATTCGAATCTTAGTCGATCGAACAGTGGGACATGCGACTACACACCAGGATGAACTCCATTCCCATGATTGAGCTGGTCGAATGGCTTAATCGGTCAGCTGATTGAACTCAGTCGCCTGCTCAGTCACCCGATTGAATCCAGTCGCATGCCAGGTCAACCGACTGAACACAGTCGCATGGTTCAATCGCATGAATGAACGAGAATAATTTCAACCAGGTTAATTAGAACTTATTTGTGTTGTGTGGTGATCTAATGTCTACGTGTCTTGTGTTACAGATTGATGGCTGACAGGTGGTCCATCAACCCCAAACACAACATATGTGCTCATTTAGATGCCACTACTCAGAATGGCACCGAGTTTGCAGGGATTATCGCATTCCTTAAGCGATCCAGGATCTACAAGGCTATATCCACACCATGCACTCCCTACAAGTTTAGTCAGCAGGCCTTCTGGGAGGGGGCATCGGTTGACCGCTCTTATGAGCCATACCACATGAGGAGTCTATTTTTGGGATGGATATTGAGGTCACCGCTGAGGATATTTGGCATGTACTTGGGTTGGGTGATGATGCGGACCACCCTACCAGACTTCACCTGCTGACTGTGAGAGGGTGCTTCTTGAGGATGAAGTACGCTAGGGAAATTAATGCAGGTGTGCTCAACAAGAGCAACCTGTGTCCCCAGTACAAGTACTTGGCATATGTCATCCTTAAGTGCTTGGCTTCGTGAAGGGGTGGGTTTGATGATCTTTCAGACCGGATTCAAAATGCCCTGTTACTGAACCAGCCTTTCAGCTTCTTGAGCATGATATTCTCTTACTTGATAGAAAATTTGGAGGCTAAGGGAAAAGAGGGTTTTTGCATGTACCCTAGGTTTCTTCAAATGAGTTTTGATGAGAAGCTGCTCACACTGCCCAAGGAGAGCCACGACGCTGTGTCGTTGGAGATCATGGATGATACGACACTGAGTCGAATGAAGGTGTACAGGAAAAGCAGGTCAAACCCCTGGTGAAGAGACGCATCGGCTATCTGGCCAAGGTTGATTACGTGGCGCTAGGGAGGTGTAAATGGCACCATGTAGACAGTGATTCCGATGTCGAGCAACTTGAGCTCCCTTAAAATGACTCCGATGACGATGACAGCGGTGATGATGGAGATGCAGGGCCCACTCAATTGAGGGCCCTCACTGCTGATATAGCATCTCCAGCATCCACCCAAGGTGGAATAGAGGCAGCAGAGTTCCATCAGGACTTTCGTCTTGATGAGGAGGAGGAGACAGACGAGGAGCCCTTGACTTGTCCTATGGGGAGCAGGATGGTCGCTACCGACCGAGGTATTTGGGAGGTTGGTGGATGCCCGAGCGAGTCTAGGGAGACTGATACTCATCCTAGTTATACTCCCGATCAGCCCAGCAGCGTCCCTGGGGGAGCATCCACCTCGAGGGGCTCGAGGAAGAAACGGATGGCTCAACCCCACGAACTGAAGAAGAAGAGGAGGAGGATGACATTTATCACCACCACCACTACTACCACCACTTCCACCACTCCACCTACTATCACCACTACCACCATTCCACCCACCACAATAACTACCACACCCACTCTACCATTTACCCACATACAATCCACCTCCACTACAGCTCATCCACCCCCACCTTCATCTATACCACCCCCAATCTTCACCACTGCCACCACCACCGTCACTAGCCACCAAGTAGGATCGTCATCTTACCCCTCCTTTCCATCTGGATCCTCTCTGCCTCCCAGTGGGGTAGAAGAACAACTCTCGGCACTGAACCGTATGGTGCTGAAGCTGTTGTCAACCGATGACAAGAAGACTGCCTAGATTCGTCAGCTAGCAGAGCTTACTGCTGCACAATCTCAACAGATATCTCATCAGGCTCAGCTGATTGAGCAGCAAGCATAGTAGATGGCTGCTTAGAGCTCAAAGATGTCCCAACTCTAGGAGCAACATGTCCAGTCAGCAAAACGATTAGAGGAGTTGGAGGTGACCAACAAGACCATCATGCTATGGCTCAAAGGATCAAAGGATGAGCCACTAAAGATCAGAGAAGGAGATGGAGATGATGGTGATGAGGATGACAGTGATGATGATAATGATGGTGATGAGGATGATAGTGATGATGATAATGATGGTGATGATCAAGGGGAGGATACTGATGCTAGTGATGATGTTGATGATGATGATGAAGGAGATGATGATACTTCCGCTACGGGTGCCACATCTACAAGTGAAAGGAGGACCAAGAAAGCTCAAGACCAAGGTGCCTCCACATCAGCCTCGTCAGCAGAGGAGCACATAATACAAGACAAGAGTAATGCTTAGTTGTTTCTGTTATTTAAAAATCATGTGTAACTGAATATTGTATCAAACTAATGTATATAATGTTTATATTTTGATTATTGATATTTACTGCTTTGATTATTGACTAATGGTTGTTATGTTCTATGTATTAAATCAAGCAGATCCAAATTATCAAAAAGATGAATATGATGTTGCTCCCGTCCAAAAGATCAAGACTCAGCTCACGATGATTCTTGATTTGCAGGGAATAGTCAGGAGATCGGTGAATTACACTCCTGAAGAAAGAGAGATAATTCATGATCTCACCAATGAGTAACTTGCTGAACTGTTCTGACTCAATGCTGATGAGATCGTGAAAGATGCTCCAACAGTCCATGTGGAAAGTGACGACGAGGTCAACGATGTTAATGAGATCGAGATTGAAGATGTCACGGACCAACATTATCCAGAGTACATTGACATTGAGGGTAATGTCGTTCCTAATCTGGGCGACAATCTTGTTAGTGAAACTATTGAGACTGTGGATAAAATGGAACAAGGGTCTGACAAGAAAAAAGATAAGGCCCAAGCCTCGAACGCTGAAGTTAATATCAAAAAGGCTGAGTGGGCTACATTATTTGAAGAAATAAGAGCCCAACGCAGTGCTTCAATGTCAACTGTCTACACCAAGCTATACAAAGTGAATAAACATTACAAGGTGTCGGGCAAAATCATCACGTGGGTACATTTTGAAGATCTCAAGGTTTATGCAATTAAACGTTAGAAGGGGATTGAGTACTTCAGATTCCCGCATGATCTGAAGACTCTTCCTGGATTTGAGCTTAACCAGTTAGCAAAGTTGAAATTGTTATACGCTGACCCCACGTAAAATGTCAGGCTGGTTTGAAGCAGCTCTAAAGACAGAGTACCACACCAGATTGGTCAGTTTCAAACCTCAACAACCAACAAGGTATATCAGACGGTTTGACGTTGATGCCATAAATGGAAAACAAAAAATAGTACTGAAGTTGAGTCCTCCGTGCACAATATCTAAGATCCCTTTACGGGAAATACCCCAGGACTTCACTCCACACTTCAAATGGTGGTACAATGATTGGAGAACAGGAGAGGCAGTCATAGTATTGAACAAGAATGGTGTTATGGAAACCATCAGGGTGTTTGACCTAATGTGGCTTACTAACTTGTCTGCCGATGATGTCTATACATTATACAAGTGGCCATTGTTCTATGACTCAGAAGATATTGTACAAGCTCTACAATTTCAGAACGTGATAAGACTCTGTTTTGCTTTTGAGATACATGCAGGAATCACAAGAGAAGAGAAATACAAGAAGTTTGAAGAGCTTATGAGGATGTAAGACAATAGATGAAACTAGGTCCAAGGGGGAGTTTGTAGATATATGTGTCCCTACTTTCTAAACTTAATGTAAATGTCTTTATTGTCTTACACATATGTAATTGATTGGGTACTTAATGAAATACAATGTGTGGTTGTGCTTGTAATGTTGAATATTTCATTGCTTGGTATATATTGAACTAACTATATAGGTTTGTGGTTGTTTGAATAGATCAAAGTCAAATAATGATTATCAAACATATTCAAACTTAATCATATGAACTTCTCATGTGATTGGCCCATGCTAATGGACCATACGCATGAACAACTTCATGCTAATAAACCAGTCATATGAATGAACCAGGAGACTGGATCAGTCGCATGATTGTAACATGAGATTGGTTCAGTCGCACGACTGAACACTCAGTCGTGCGAATGGATCAACCGCATGACTCAATCGCACGACTGAACAATATAAATGGTCTAGTCGCACGATTGAGAAACTCTAACCTATAAATACCACTTAAATCATGGAAAAATGAGACACTTTGAATTTTTTCGATACCTAGACGTACCCTAGCCATCCAGAGACCTCTAGCAACATGTTCCAACTTCATAGGTCGTAGTAGATCGATTGCTAATCATTCTTAGCGTTTAGATTCAATCTTTATTGATTCTACATGCGTTCTCACTGATTGGATCGCCAATCAAATAGGATTCCGCACTATTTGATTCGGTATACGCGTAAATCTATTAGTATTCATCCAATACACGATCCTAACACACATTCTTGCATGTTTTTGGTGTTAAAATCCTAGCAACAAGGTGTTTTGCTTGATGCTTGTGGGTATGCAAACTTGAGGACATCTTCTTTGGTGTTTTGGTCTTTCAAGAACTTCATCCTCTTCTTCAAATCTCACATTTTTGGCAGCCTTTGGAAGGTAGTTCCATGGTTTCATTTTGGTTGTTATATTTTGCTTGAATGCTCGTTCTTTCACATATAAATGATCCTTATGTTCTTGGGTTTGTTGTTGACATATAATATGCTTAAATTCAGATTATAAAACATATTATTTTACTTTGTTTCCACTGCGTTTTCTTGTTTAAATGGTTAAACAACTATGTTAATGGTCCAACAAACCCAACAAGTTATGCTTTAGTTTCATCAACAAGTTAAACAACATTGATCCACCAATATGAAGTTGCATAGTTTTAATTAAAATATAAGTTATTTTATTTAAGTTGTCTTATTAATTTGATTTGACTTCTTTTTCAACAATCACACATTACGTTTCTCGTTTGACATCTGATTAGTTTTGTTTCCATTTTAATTTAATTATCTCTTCTTCTCTAGTAAAATACAAGTAGTTAATTGATCCTTTACACCTCATTTCATTCCCTTGATGGACGAAAAAGGATTACGTGGATCGATATTTATCACATACATTGATTCAATAATGTTCAAGTTGGTTGGGGATGGTTGTGGATAAGTTTCGGGCAGATGTATGTTGATTTAATGGTCATTCGTTGATGTTGTGTTCTGTTTTGGTTTCACTTAAACAATAAATCATATGTTCAATGTGTGATCGATTAGTGTCATTACAATGAAGCTTAAAATAAGATTCGCATATATTTGTCTGGTAGTGTGTTTGGAAGGCTTGAGAATTGAAACTGCATAGCATTTGAGGTTGTTATCAAAAGGAAAAGAACTTTGTGCGAGAACTAGTGCTGTTTAATTTATTTTATAACTAGTTATTTTCCCTTGTATTAAGTAATGGTTTTGTGAACAAATTGATCGAGCAATATGAAGTTGCATAATTTTGATTAAAATACAAGTAATTTTATTTAACTTGTCTTATTAACTTGATTTGACTTCTTTTTGATCAATCACTCAATACGTTTCTTCTTTGACATCTCATTAGTTTTGTTTCCATTGTAATTTGATTTGCTCTTCTTCTCTAGTAAAATACAAGTAGTTTATCGATTCTTTACACCTAATTTCCTTCCTTTGATGGATGAAAAAGGATTTCGTGGATCGATAGTTATCACTTAGATTGATTCAATGGATGTTTGAAGCAGTAATGTTCGAAGTTTGTTGAGGAGGATTGTGGATATGTTTTGGGCGTAATGCGTTGATTTAATGGTCATTCGTTTGGTGTCGTGTTCGGTTTTCTTTTAGGGTAAATAATAGATCCTAAGTTCAATGTGAGATCCATTAGTGTGATTTCATTGACGCTAAAAATAAGTTTCGATTATATTTGTTTGGTAGTGTGTTTAGAAGGCTTGAGAATCAAAACTCCATAGCATTTGAGGTTGTTATTGAAAGCAAAAGCAATCCATGCGAGACCTAGTGTTGTTTAATATTTTTTATAACTAGTTCCTTTCCCATGTAGTTAGTTATACTTGTGTAAAGACATTGATCCACTAATATGCAGTTGCATAATTTTAATTAAAATACAAGTTATTTTATTTAATTTTTATTATTAATTTGATTTGACTTCTTCTTCATCAATCACACATTGCATTTTTCGTTTGACATCTGATTAGTTTTGTTTCCATTGTATTTTAATTATCTCTTCTTCTTTAATAAAATACAAGTAGTTAATTGATCCTTTACACCTCATTTCATTCTTTTGATGGACGAAAAATGATTACGTGGATCGATAGTTATCACATACATTGATTCAATGTATTTTGTGGCAATAATATTCGAAGTTGGTTGGGGAGGGATGTGGCTAAGTTTCAAACAATGTATGTCTATTTAATGGTCATTCGTTTGATGTCGTGTTCAATTTTGGTTTCAGTAAACAATAGATCCTAAGTTCAGTGTGTGATCGATTAGTGTCATTGCAATGAAGCTTAAAATAAGATTTGCATATATTTGTCTGGTGGTGTGTTTGGAAGGCTTGAGAATTGAAGCTCCATAGCATTTGAGGTTGTTATCAAAAGCAAAAGAAATTCGTGCGAGAACTAGTGATATTTAATTTATTTTATAACTATTTCCTTTCCCATGTATTTTGTAATGCTTTTGTGAACATCAATTTAAAGCTACTAACAAGACATAACTGACCTAACCAGGGGCATTGCCCCTTCGACCCCATTAGGGGCTGCTGCGCCTAGGACCCCGCTGTCAGGGGCTGCCGCCCTCGAACCCCCGCTGTCCCACGGTGGGTCAGTTATGTCTTGTGATGATCTATGCTTGATATGCATATGTTTATGTATGTGAATATGCGATGCATGGTGTTTAAGATAATGTATGTTTAATGCTATGTATGGTTGATGCTATGTATGATTGATGCTATGTATTTTGATTATGTATGCTATGTATGTTATGTATGATATGTTTTCTTATGTTCCTTATTACGTATGATGACGTGACTTTACGTGGTGTGATATTGATAATGAATGTAAGATTTAAGATGATGAAAGTGGAACACAATGAAGGAACGAATGAAAAGCCTTGCAAGAAAATGAAAGGAGGTTCACAACTCATTGAGAGTTGTTAGCTCAACTGTGTATGTCTACAACGTGTGATTTTTGCTAACTCATAAGGGTTCATACACACAGTAAGAGTTCAGTCTTGGCAACTGCTCTAATATGTGCGATTTCCTAATTAGTGTGTGTTATACAGCGTGCGATTTTGGCGAACCCATAAGAGTTCACACACAGGGAGAGTCTGTCCTAGTGACCACCCCATACATGCGATATGGGATCCTTGTCGCTTAACCCTAGATAAATTGTTTGGTGCTGTAGAGGGGGGTTAAGCACATGACAGGACCTAGATAGAAGTGAAAGATAATAATGTACGAAAAGTGCGATAAGTACAAAATGTGTGAAACGTGAAATATGTACGAAATGAATGATATTGAAGATAATAATGATAACTTGATGTATGTATGATGTGTGATCACGTGCGATTGTAATGAAAATGTTTTAATGAATGGAAGGTAACACAATGTTTTTATAAAACTAGAAACTGACTCAGCAACATTGACTTTTTATGCATTTTCCAGTTGGCAGGTGAGCATTACTGAGGATGGCGCGGGGCAACTACTTGGCATTTTTGGATGGTATTCTTTTGTATAACGTTTTTGCATTGTAATACGAATGAACTATATTTTGTAATGAACAATGTATTATTTTGCAAAAGAGTTTATTTAAAGGAAATGAAATGCTTGTTTAAAGTGTTTTCGCTACACGATTTTATTAAAGTTAATGTAATTATATGTTTTATGTGCGATGAATGACCAGCTATGAGCATCCCGGGAACGGGGCCTTACAAGTTGTATCAGAGCCAAAATTTAAGTGAAATGGGTAAATTTTCAAAAGAAACGTAAACATAAATTGAAAATGGGACGGAAAGGGAAGGGATGCCAGTCCGAGTAGCTGCGTGCCATCAGGTATTTCCTTAATCTTAATCGGTATTACGTGCGCATGTCATGTGGTTTATATGCTGTTAGTAGATTTAGATACTGATGTAGTCACGATAGGTAATGCTTGGGGTATGAAGAGTAAAGTAAGTTGCTAATCACAACTGGCCACTTTAATTAGAGACTTACTATACTTGACATAAATTGAGCTATTAGCTTAAATGACTGTGCTGGTGTTTGAATCTTATAGCATGCTTAGAGGATGGCTGGCGGTAGAACTTCTAAGGCTTCTCGTGGTGGAGGTCGTGGTGGACATGGTATTGAACCACGGGTGACGAGAAGAAGGCCTAGGGCCAAGAAGGTGGCTCATGAAGAGCCCGAGAACCCTCATCCAAAGGGTGGAGATTAGAGTGCTAACTTGAGGGCCTTAGTGAAGGAGGCTATTCTGGAGGAAGTGCTTTAGGTCATGCAGACGACCTACCATCTTTGGTGACCGAAGTAATAAGGCCGTAAGGGAAGGAGATAGAAAGGAGAGAAATAGGTCCCCGGGAGGACGGGAGCGACCGGAGACTGAGAAGGTTCTCTCTGATGATGAAGAGGAGGAAGAAGTGCTTGTGCAGGAGGCAACACGAGGATGTACTATGGGGCGTTTATGAGATGCAATCCTCCAACTTTTGATGGAATGGCACTGCTGCTGCTCACCGGTAGGTGAGAGAGATGGAAGCCGTTCTTGATATCAGTGAGTGAAGATTAGAAGGTGAAGTTAGCTGTCCACTCATTTGTGGACTCTGTGTTGGTGGGACAATATTTTCCAAGCCGAGGGTAGTCGGGCGATTAGAAGAATGAGGTGGTCTGAGTTGAAGAAATTGGTGATTGAGGAGTTCTGTCCTCGTAGGGAGATGGATAAGTTGGAAAGAGAGTTCTTGCAGTCGGAGGCGGGAACAATGACACATCAGCAATATACCACCAAGTTTAATGAGATGGCATGACTAGTTCCAGATCAGGTAACACCTCTATCGCGAAAGATCAAGAGGTATATTCAAGGCCTGCCGGCAGACATTCACGGGCACATGATCGCTGCCCAAACAAGCACATTTAGGTCGGCGGTTGATTTGGCGAGAAGATTATATGATGAGCGGGAGGTGGTGGTGGCTGAGGTGAACAAGAAGGGTGGTGGTGACCGGAACTTGAATGGGAATAGGTTTTGTCGGGGTAGTGCCCCGACGAACAACAAGAGTGCACCGGTGGATGACCGGCGCGTGGTCACATATGGTGCAGGGTCGAAGAAATGTGCTAAATGCGGGAAAGAGCATTCGGGAGAATGAAAACGGGGGTTAGACATCTGCTTCAAGTGTGGGGAGCCTGGTCATATGGCTAGAGATTGTAGAATAATGAGGTGCTACAATTGTGGAGAAAACAACCATCTGAGCACGGATTGTAAGAAGCCGAGGGCAGGGAGTTCCTGGGTAGGAAGAAGAACGGAACGGAACGGAATAAGGCGAGCACCCGAGCTTTCACAATGACTCGGAGGAGGCTAGGATGGACCCGGATGTGGTGTCAGATACGTTTCTAGTAAACGAAACTCTGGCATCTGTGTTATTTGATTCCGGTGCTAGTAGGAGTTTCATTTCTTCTACCTTTTGTGCTAAGTTGCCCATTAAGAGTAGAAGTGTTGATGAGCCCTTCGATGTAGAAACTGCCATAGGTAAGTATACCAAGATTTCTGAGATGATATAAGGCTCTGACATTGAATTATATGGTCATAAGTTTTCTGTTTGACCATTTGTGATGACCTTAGGTGGTTTGGATATGGTCCTAGGAATGGATTGGCTGGCGGACTGCGAGGCGAACATTATGTTTTTCAAGAAGGTGATTAGTTGACAGCGCCTAACGGGAGCTCAGTGACGGTTTATGGTGATCGAGTTACGACTATCCCGAAGGTGATTTTGATGGCGGTGGCAGGAAAGTGCATGAGGGGTGGATGTAGTGCCTACTTGTCCTACGTGACGGATGTGGATACGCCAACACTACAACTGTCCAATGTACCAGTGGTGTGTGACTTTCCAGACGTGTTTCCCGAAGACTTACCAGGAGTGCCACCAGACCGCGAGATCGAGTTTCAGATTGAACTGAAACCGGGTGCCCAACCTGTTGCTAAGGCACCGTATCGGTTGGCTCTGACTTAGATGAAAGAATTCATGGAGCAACTTCAAGAGTTTCTTAATAAGGGGTTCATTTGACCGAGTATCTCTCGTTGGGGTGCACTGGTCTTATTTGTGAAGAAGAAGGCGGGTAGTATAAGGATGTGTATCGACTACCGTGAGCTGAATAAGTTGACAGTGAAGAATCAGTACCCCTTATCGAGAATTGATGACCTATTTGATCAGCTTCAGGGTGCTAGTTGGTTCTCGAGGATAGACCTTCAATCTAGCTACCTTCAGTTAAAAGTGAAGGAGTAGGATATCCCTAAAATAGCTTTTCGCACATGTTATGGACACTATGAGTTTCTCGTTATTCTTTTGGTTTGACCAATGCGCCAGCTGCTTTTATGGACTTGATGAATTGAGTGTGTCGGATGATGTTGGATAAATGAGTGATTGTGTTTATCGATGATATCTTGATTTATTCAAAGAGTGAGGAGGAGCATGCCGGTCACATTCGGGAAGTGTTAGAGACGCTGAGAAGGAGAAAATGTATGCCAAACTCTCTAAGTGCGCTTTTTGGTTGCGCGAGGTTCATTTCTTGGGTCATGTGGTGAATCCTGAGGGAGTTATGGTGGACCTAACAAAGGTGGAGGCTGTGATGCAATGGAAGTCTCCGAAGACGCCATCCAAGATTCATAGTTCTTGGGTTTGGCGGGTTCTTACAGAAGATTAATTCAAGACTTTTCTAAGATAGCTTCTTCGCTGACTAAGTTGACCCGTATGGAAGTAAAGTTTGTATGGGGTCAAGCTCAAGAGAAGGTGTTCAAGGAGTTAAAGGCGAGGTTGACTCAAGCTCCAGTTCTGTCATTACCCGATGGAAGCGAGGATTTGGTGGTTTATTCGGATGCTTCTTACTCGGGGTTAGGATGTGTGTTAATATAGAGAGGAAATGTTATAGCCTATGCATCCCAACAGCTGAAGGTTCATGAGTTTAATTATCCTACTCATGACTTGGAGCTAGCGGCAGTGGTTTTTGCGCTAAAGATTTGGAGGCACTACTTATACGGGACGAAGTGCACCATATTCACTAACCATAAGAGCTTGAACTACTTCTTTGAGTAGAAAGATTTGAACATGTGGCAAAGGATATGGTTGGAGCTCATAAAGGATTATGATTGCGAGATCCACTACCATCCGGGCAAAGCCAACATAGTGGCGGATGCCCTTAGCCAAAAGGAGAGACCCAAGCCGACTCGAGTGTAGGATTACAAGCTGGTCATGACCTCTAATGTGATGAACTTGGTCAAAGAGTTTCAAGATGAGGCACTGAAGGAAGATCATCTTAACTCTAAAAGAATGAGAGGTCTGGTTTCAGAGTTAGGTGAAAACACACTCAGTGTTAGGACCCGATTCTGACGGATGTGGATTCCAAGTTTTGGGGATCTACATGGGAAAATTATGGATAAAGCTCAAAATACTTGATACTCCATTCATCCCTGTGCTACAAAGATGTATCAAGATATGAAGAAAGATTATTGGTGGCCGGGTATGAAGCATAACGTAGTGGAGTACGTGAGTAAGTGCCTTACTAGCTTGCAGGTGAACGCGGAGCATCAAAAGCCATACGGGAAGATCCAACCTTTGGATATACCCGATTGGAAGTGGGAGCATATCACCATGGACTTTATCACGAAGTTACCGCGTACCTTGAAACGGTATGACGCCATATGGGTGATAGTTGATTATTTGACGAAAAGTGCTCACTTCCTATCGATCCGCGAGACGTATTCTTCTAAAAGATTAGTGGATCTATTCATCAAGGAGATTGTAAGTTGGCATGGTGTGCCGGTGTCTATTGTGTCTGATCGTGACACCCGGTTTACATCAAAATTTTGGAAGAAATTCCACGATGCAATGGGACGAGGTTACATATCAGTACGGCTTATCATCCTGATTTTTGGACGAGATGGTCAGTCGGAACGGAAGATTCAGACTTTGGAAGATATGCTCTGGGCATGCATCATTGATTTTTGGAGGATGTTGGGATGACCATTTACTATTAGCTGAGTTCTCATATAACAATATTTACCATGCCAGCATTGGCATGCCTCTTCATGAGATGCTATACGGTAGGAGATGTATAAAAACCGCTTGTTGGGGTGACATTTGCCATAAAGAGTTAGGGAGCGTCAAGGTGGTCAAGGCTACAACTGAGAAGCTAGAAAGGATCAAAGCCTTTATGAAGGTAGCTAAAGATAGGCAAAAGTCGCATGCCGATAAACGACGTAGTCCGATTGAATTCCAAGTGGGTGACAGAGTTGTATTGAAAGTCTCACCTTGGAAGGGAATCATTCGGTTTAGGAAGCGGGGCAAGTTGAGCCCAAGATACATAGGGCCTTTCCAAATTATTGCTCGAGTAGGAGAGGTTTCCTATAGGTTGGAGTTGCCTAGTGAGTTAAGTGGAATTCATCCGACATTCCATGTATGTCACTTGAGAAAGTGCTTAGCCGAGGATGATATGGTGGTGCCATTAGAGGATATTGAAGTGGATGAACGGGTCAATTATGTGGAGCAACCAGTGGCAATCATCAATCTCAAAGAGAAGAGGCTAAGGAATACAGTGGTTCCCTTGGTGCGTGTATAGTGGAAGCATAGAAAGGGATCAGAGTCAACTTGGGAAGTTGAGGTGGAGATGAGGCAACATTACCCTCAACTATTCAACGACTAGAAGGTTTTTAGGACGAAACCTAAATAAGGGGGGGTGGACTTGTAATGCCGCAAAAAATGTCTAAGCGAGCCAAATAATAATAATGGGCTTAGACGAGATCATTTAATGAAAATAGGATCGATATGGGTTATATACTGACTTAACTCTTCGGGATATGTGTTTGGCGAGTTTAAGGTCCCGGAAATGCCCAGTATATATAAACGATCAGCTTGAGCAGCTCTCATTTGCAACTCAACACTCTAGTTCTAGAGAGAGTAAAGAGAGAAAGTAGTGAGAAATAAAGAATCAAGGCTCGGCTGATCTCAGGATTGAAGATCGGTGTTCGTGGGCATCCAAACAACAAGAAAAGGCCAAGAATCTATGTAAGAAACATCATTTATTCGTTGCTTTTGATGTAAACCAAGATTCTAGGGTTTGGGTTTTTAAAAGTGGCAAAAATTCGCCAAAAACTCACGTTTTTGTGTAAGAAAACATGTAAGAAGCTTAGATAAAGCTTATTGGGTGATAAACCAAGGTTTTGGGTGTAAAAGATTGAAGTTTTGGGTTAAAAATGGGGTGGTTCGTAATTTTCAGCCCGTTCTCCGAAACTGGGTGTTCATCCAACGAAATTAGGTATTCGTTCGGCGAAACTATGGATCTTCCTGCGAAACTATAGTTTTGCAGGTAGTTTCGCAGACATGGTTTTCCAATGAAAGTTGGGTGAAACTGGCAGCGAAACTGGCAGCAAAACTGGTAGCGAACATGCTAGCGAAACTGCTAGCGAAGATGCTAGCGAAACTGCCAGCGAAGATGTCAGCAAAACTAGCAACGAAACTAGCAGCGAAATTGCTGATCTGGCAGCGAAATTGCTGATCTGGCAGCGAAATTAGCAACGAAATTAGGCAGAAATTAACTCTTTTGAGTGTTAACTTATCTACAGGTTGTGTAGTGCAACCCGTACTTTGAAAGCTTGAGTGAGAAGCTACTCATCGAGTCCCGGGGAGTTCTACATTCCCTATTTTAAAGGTTTTAAACTAGTTTGGGGCTGGAAATGTATACTAAATATACGATTTAAAGATCAATTTAAAGCTACTCATAAGACATAACTCACCTAGCCAGGGGCGTTGCCCCTTGGACCCCACTAGGTGCTGCTGCCCCTAGGACCCCGCTGTCAAGGGCAGCTGCCCCCGAACCCCTGTTGTCCCGCGATGGGTCAGTTATGTCTTGTGATGATCTATGCTTGATATGCATATGTTTATGTATGTGATTGTGCGATGCATGGTATTTAAGATGATGTATGTTTGATGCTATGTATGATTGATGCTATGTATCTTGATTATGTATGCTATGTATGCTATGTATGATATGTTTTCTTATGTTCCTTATTACGTATGATGATGTGACTTTACGTGGTGTGATATTGATAATGAACGTAAAGTATTATCTTAATGAAGTGAAAGATTTAATATAATGAAAGTGGAACATAATGAAGGAACAAATGAGAAGCCTTGCAAGCAAATGAATGAAGGTTCACAACTCATTCAGTGTTGTTAGCTCAACTGTGTGTGTCTATAGCGTGCGATTTTGGCTACCTCATATGGGTTCATACACACAGTAAGAGTTCAATCTTGGTGACCGCTCCAATACGTGTGATTTCCTAATTACTGTGTGTTATACAGCGTGCGATCTTGGCGAACCCATAAGAGTTCACACACATAGGGGGAATTTGTCCTAGTGACAACTCCATACGTGCGACATGGGGTCCTTGTCGCTTAACCCTAGATGAATTGCTTGGTGCTTTAGAGGGGGGTTAAGCACATGAGAAGACCCTGATAAAGTGAAAGATAATAATGAACGAAAAGTGCGATAGTATGAAATGTGTGAAACGTGCGATATGTATGAAACGAACGATGTTGAAGATAATAATGATTACCTTGATGTATGTATGATGTGTGATCACGTGCGATTGTAGTGAAAATGTTTTAATGAATGGAATGTAATGCAATATTTTTATAAAACCAAAACTCACTCAGCAACGCTGACATTTTATGCATTTTCTAGTTGGCAGGTGAGCATTGCTGAGGATGGCGCACTGTAGCTATTTGGCATTTTTGGATGGCATTGTTTTGTATAATGTTATTGCATTGTAATACAAACAAACTATATTTTGTGATGAACGATATATTATTTTGCAAAAGTGTTTATTTAAAGGTAATGAAATGTTTTTTTAAAAAGTTTCCGCTACACGACTTTAGTAAAGTTAATGTAATTATATGTTTTATATGCGATGGATGACTAGCTGTGAGCATCCCGGGAATGGGGCCTTACAGCACGCAACTACTCACACTGGCATCCCTTCTGTTTTCGTCCCATTTCAGTTTAAGTTTAGGTTTATTTTGAAAATTTACCCGTTTTACTTAAACTTTGGCTTTGATACCAACTTGTAAAGCCCCGTTCCCGGGACACCTATAGCTGGTAAATCATTTGACATAAAACATATAACTTTACATTTATCATTCATAAAAACATTGCACTAGAAACATTTAAACACCCATTTCGTTGCATTACAAAACCTTTTGCAAAATAATAATGCATTGTTGTCAAATTACAAAATACATGTTACGTTTCAACACAAAAGCATTCCAAATATGGATGTCAAAAAGAACTGAGTAGCTGCCCTGTCCCATCTGGAAACACATCAAAGTCAGCGTTGCTGAGTGAGTTTCAGTTTTATATTAAAAAATACTCTGCTTTCATTAAAAACCGTTCTTTACATTCTTTCAAAACATAACAGTCTTAAAATGTAATCACACATCGTACGTACTCATAGATAATAGTTATTATCTTCATCATGGTTCATCACATACTTTCATTAACTCTTTCTTTCTTTACCACATTCTTATCACTTTCTGGATCAGTGTCATCAGCTATGCCCCAAACAAATTGGGTACTAGGACGAAGTTCATAAATGACTTCCACACTGCACATAGCCTCGCACCAGCACTAGGGAAAGCCACAAAGATCCCAACTGTATACTACACCCCCAACTTGATGCATACTCGGGTACTTGGCCGAAGATGATAAAATGACTTCCACACTGCACATAGCCTAGCACCAGCACCGAGGTGGGTAACCACTATAAGCCACTATACACAAGACCCCCATATTATGCATAACTCGAGTACTGGGCCAAAGATCATAAATATGACTTCCACACTACACATAGCCATGCACCAACATCAAGGTGGGTAATCAGTTTACACCATGTATCACATCGTTGGTTAGTCACAAAGATTGGACCCCTGCGTATATCCTTAAAGGTTAGCTAAACCACACACAGTTGAGCTTACGACTGTTTATAGGCGTACACCTCTGTACATATTGCTTGCAGCCTTTCTATACTTTCATTTGTTCATTAATGCATGCACTCAAACATTACATTCCTTTTTCATTATCTTTCACTTTACCTTACATAATACTTTATCATTTCATTCATTAACATAACACGTAAAGCCATGGAAAGATAAACATACATAATAGGAACATAGACATAAGCATACAAACATCGCCATACATGGCAACACATGCATACACAACATACATCATAAATACAAACATAAACATACAACATCATACCTCACCAGTCTTGCCCATCATCATAATACCTCAAAGGTCGAAACCTACATCTACACTTTCCCAGAAAAGCAAATAATAAACTATGTTCATTCGGTGCATGCACCCTATTCAATCGCATGGTCTTCCGTGTGTATGAGAACACCAAAGCGAATGGACTCTATGGGCGATTGAACACCTAGGCCTATGAACCTCCACTCGCATAACTCCCATGCGTATCAAACCTCAGTCTTATGGTATTCGGGTGCATGGACCTCAGTCGCATGACCTTCATCCGCATTTCTTTCAGTCGCATGGCCCTCATCCGCATTTCCTTCAATCGCATGGCCCTCATGCGTATGACTCTCAGTCGCACGGCATCCATGCGCCTGGACTTAAGTCGCATGCCCTTCGGCCGTATGGCCTCCATTCGCTCTCCATTCGGGCGCATGGACCTCCAGTCACTTGAGCCCTAGCTGAGTGCAGAATGCAGTTCATCCCGAACCTAATCTGCACTTTTTGGCCTCCAAACCTTCCCAAACCTATTCTAAGCTCAAATCAACCATCCTGAACCTTAGGAATGCATACCACAACACCATCCAAGCACAACTAAGCCTAAAAATCAAACCCCACACGAATCATACACATATACATACATATACATACGGGTTTTACACCCAAAATACCAAAAAGATTTGCCATGTGTTCCGGCCCCAAAATCAGTTGAAAACGTGTAAAAGAGGGGTGCTAAATTTCACCTTGAAAGCCTCTTCGAGTAGAGCTTCTCACAAACTCATTTGCCTTGGACTTTTGCACCTCAATTCATGAAAAACCTTAGTTTTTGCTCTTTCTCCTTTCACTCTCTCTCTAACCCAATGAAAAGGGAGAATGAGGGGAGAATGGGCTGCCATGCCCCTTTTATACCCCCACTCCTCCAAAGATTTTCCCATTTTGGAAAGTTTTGTCCCTCGACTTTGGACTTTATTTCTTTTCTTTCTCTTTGTCTTCTTTCTTAGGCATCAAAGGAAATAACCGGGGTTACATAGAAAAAGGATTTCGTGGATCGATACTTATCATTTAGATTGATTCAATGGATTTTCGAGGCAATAATGTTCAAAGTTGGTTATTGAGTGTTGTGGATAAGTTTCTTGCAGAAGTAAGTTGATAATGGTCATTTGTGTGGTATCATGTTCGGTTTTGGTTTCAAGTAAAAAATAGATCCAAGTTCAATGTGTGATCGATTAGTGTGATTACAATGACGCTTAAAATAAGATTTGATTATATTTGTTTGGTAATGTGTTTAGAAGGCTTGAGAATTGAAACTACATAGCATTTGAGGTTGTTACAAAAAGCAAAAGTAATCTATGCGAGAACTAGTGTTTTTAAAGTATTTTTATAACTAGTTTTTTCCCATGTATTTAGTTATGCTATTGTGAAGACATTGATCCAACAATATGTAGTGCATAATTTTGATTAAAATATAAGTAATTTTATTTAATTTGTCTCATTAACTTCATTTGACTTCCTTTTCATCAATCACACATTACGTTTCTCGTTTGACATCTAGCTAGTTTTGTTTCCATTGTAATTAGATTTTTTTATTCTGTAGTAAAATACGCTTAGTTTATTGATCCTCTACACGTCATTTCCTGCCCTTAATGGTCAAAAGAGGATTCCCTGGATCAATTGTTATCATTTAGATTGATTCAATGGATTTTTGAGGCAATAATGCTCTAGTTGGTTGGGAGGGTTATGGATAAGTTTCGGGTAGAAGTGAGTTGATTTAATGGTCACTCGTTTGTTGTCGTGTTCGGTTTTGGTTTGGAGTAAACAATAGATTCTAAGTTCAATGTGTGATGGATTAGTGTGATTACATTGAAGCTTAAATAAGATTTGATTATATTTGTTTGGTAGTGTGTTTAGAAGGCTAAAGAGTCGAAACTCCATAGCTTTCGAGGTTTTTACCAAAAGCAAAAGCAATCCACGCGAGAACTAATGTTGTTTAATATTTTTTATAGCTAGTTCCTTTCCTATGTATTAGTTATGGATTTATGAAGACATTGATGGACCAATATGCAGTAGCATAATTTTGATTAAAATAGAAGTAAGATTATTTAATTTGTCTTATTAACTTGATTTGACCTATTTTTCATGAATCACACATTACATTTCTTATTTGACATCCGATTAGTTTTTTTTCATTGTTATTTGATTTTCTCTTCTTCTCTAGTGAAATACGAGTAGTTAATTAATCCTTTACACCAAAATTCCTTCCCTTGATGGTTGAAAATGGATTATGTGGATAGATAATTATCATTTAGATTGATTGAATGGATTTTGGAGCCAATAATGTTCAAACTTGGTTGTGGAGGGTTGAGCACAGGTTTCGGGCAGAAGTAAGTTGATTTAATTGTGATTCGTGTAGTGTCGTGTTTGGTTTTGGTTTCAAGTAAATAATAGATCCTAAGTTCAATGTGTGATTGGTTAATGTGATTACAATGAAGCTTAAATAAGATTTGATTATATTTGTTTGGTAGTGTGTTTAGAAGCCTAAAAATCAAAACTCCATAGCATTTGAGGTTGTTACCAAAAGCCAAAAGAAATTCATGTCAGAACTAATGTTGTTTAATGTTTTTTGTTGGTACATATATGTCCCTAGATCATGTTATGAATGTAATAGATCTTGTTTGTCCAATTCTGATGTAATGGTTCGAATGATTAATGAAATTATATTGATTGTCTGGTATTTTATAACATTTAATATTTCATTAATGAGTCGATGTTGAATTGGTTAATTAGGTTTGTGACTGTTTGAAGTGTCATGCATAATGTTATAATGTTAAATACACTCAAACTTGGTGAAGTGAAGTTCTCATGCGTCCGACTGGACAATGCGTCCCAACAATGATCATGCGTCCGAATGGCTATGCGACTAAGTGTCCATGCACCTAAATAGTCCATACGCATGAATAACTTCGTACAAATGACTCAGTCGCACGACTGAACACTCAGTCGTGCGGATGAATCAACCGTATGGTTCAATCGCACGACTGAATCATACTAATGGTTCAGTCGCACGAATGAACAATACTAACATATAAATACAACCCAATTCATGGAAAAACGGGAGAATTGATTCTATTTTCGATTCCAGACGTACCCTAGCCGTCCAGAAACCTCCAAGTTGATACTCCAACTTCATAGAACGCTGTAGATCGATTCTTAATCGATTCTAAACGTTTGATTCAATACTTTATTGATTCTACATGCGTTCTCACTGATTGGATCGCCAATCAAATAGGATTCCGCACTATTTGGTTTGGTTTACATGTTAATCATTAGGTATTTTGTTCAAATACCAGGTCCTGACAAGTGGTATGAGAGCTTTGGCTCTTGATTACGTGTGATTCAATCAAGATTGATAAAAGATTTGTGTTTTTACACTAAAAACAGAATCTTTTGTGTCAAAAGGTGTCTTGGACGTTCCCTGCTCATCAAGTTTCGGTTTCTATGGCCTTAGGCGATTAGGGTTTACGAAATTTTGAATTTTTACGGCTAACACACGTTTAACCTAGAAATTCTCGCAAAACAGCAGGTTCAGTCGCACGAGTGGGCCATTCGCACGACTGGACTCATTCGCATACACCAGACGCACGATTGGACTGAGTCACATCTCCATTAGTACGACTGAACCATCTGTTCGCAGTGTTCATACGCCTCAACTTTATTCGCTCGACTGAACCAATCGCTCAGTTCAGCCGCACGATTGAACCAATCGCATAGTTCATACGCACGGATAGCCCATTCGCTTTACCCAGTCGCACCAGTTTGACAGTTTGGTTAGCATTCTTAAAAGTTAATCGAGATGGAAGATCAGATGTCAGCGTTTACTGTCGGTAAGGACTCAAGGATCCAGAACCTACTGTTACTTGAGAGTGAGGTGGGGAATCACAATGAACCACCAAAACTTTTAACGTTAGATGAGTTTCCCCACTAGAAACAACGTTTCGAGATCTACCTCAATGGAGTGGATCCAAATTTGTGGGAAGCTATCTAGATTGGGTATAGTATGCCGGTAGGAGCAGATGGGGAAAAGCTTAATTTGGGAGGAATGACTGATGCTCAGAAAGTCAAGTATAATGCAGAGAAGATAGTTTATGCATTGATTACTTAGTCTATTCCTAAAGATATTTTCCACCAGTACTCGGAGAATAAACAGGCCAAGAAATTGTGGGATGAGCTGGAAAAGAGATACGACGGGAATGCTTCACTGAAGGCAATTAAAGCTAAGGAATTGAAGAAAGAATTTGACAACTTCTCATCGATGGGGAACGAGAGTTTGGATGATGTGATTAATAGATTCTACCATCTGATGAGTGAAATGCATACACATTGTGTTACTACTACCATGGAAGAAAAGGTGTCAAATTTTGCAGATGGTTTGCTGGAAAAGTGAGCTTCATTTATGTCAAATCTGAGACAGAATGAGATGCTAGCAAATTTGGATATCAATGACTTCATTCTAAAGCTGCGAGAAGAAGCACTTAGGATGAAGTACAGAGCTCAGAAGTCATCGTACACTCAGAATCCAGCTTTGTACAATGCCATGCCGTAAGCCAAGACGTCGGAGCACCTCTTGAGACTGCATTTATGTCTAGCTCATCGGGTCCTTCACAAGCTTCTCCTTAAGGTTTAGAAACTTCAGGGTCCTCTTATACCCAGTACATTGGAACTGAAGCAAATGCTACTAGACTAAAGACTGGGAATCTCGGTAATGTGTCTGTGGAAGTAGCTCGAGACCACATGGATCATTTGGCAGCAGTGGTTTGGACTGGTTACTGGGAAGATTGGAAACTGCCATCTGGCAGATGAGGACTACGAGTAGGTGGATGAATTGGAGCTGGAAAGAATGGATATTATGTGGGCCTTAGCTAGCGTTGTCCGGAGGGAGAAGAAGTTTGTGAAAAAGACCGGACAAAACTTGGTTGCTACTAAGGATACCACATTTGGCTTTGACAAAAGTAAAAGAACTGTTTTAACTGGGAACAGGAACCCATTCTCATCCTTCACTCGTCAAAACAAGTAAGCCAGCACTCTACTTCATCAAGCAAGGATCCAAAAGCCTTGACTGCTTATGATGATGAAGGACAGGACTGGAGCTTTCGGTTTGTCTGTCCAGGGGAATCAAATATTGCAAGTGTAGAAGATTTGGATGATGATTCCGCGAGTGAGGGAGATATTGCAGTTGAGATGGCAATGACAAATATTGAAGAGACAACAGCAAAGAAAGAATCACCACAACCAGAGACATCTGATGCTACGATGATGGCTGTCTCTACTAAATCTCCTCAAGTAAGTACAACTGACAAATTGTTTAAAAAACATGCTTGTTCTGATTGTGATACTTTTAGAGATAGCATAGATGAGAAATTTTCTAGGTTATTAGATCATAATGATAACTTAGTGAAAGAATTGCAACTATGCACTGAGGCTAATAGAGTTTTAAAACAAAATGAGCATAGTTACAAAGAAAAGATAGACCTTTTGATTAAACAGCTTAGGGAAAGTGAAGTAGTTGCATTTAACCAAGCTAATGATATTAGGTACTATCTTAACACCCTAGAAGACACTAAGAAACAAAAGGCAGTTTTAGAAGTAGAAGTAAACTCATTAAAGCAAAAATTGCATAGCTGGACAAGTTCATCACATATTGTCCAGCACTTAGTAAGAGAAAGAAACAACGGGGGGGGGGGGGGAGGGGTTGGGTTATAAAGTGGTTCCACCACCACCTGAGACCTTGATGAACACAAAGAGTAGACCAATAAATAACAACCCCATCAAGGATCATGTGGTATCTACCCCTCTTGTAAGTGATCCAGATACCTCATGTTCATCAATTGAATCTGGAACAAAATAGAAGGAGGCCACTTCAAAGACAAAGAGTAAAATGCCTTGCGTTAATCTGGAAAATGAATTTGAAAATGTTAATACAGAGTCCGGGTCAAACAAAGTCAAATCTGAATCTAAAAGAACGGCTAATGCTAATCTTTCACAAGCTTCATGTCAAAAACCAGTTAACCAAAAGGAAAAAGATGTTACAAATGTTAAGACAATTAATTTTGTTCAACAGAAGAAAACATCAAAAGACACAGAGTTAAAACCCAAACTAAGTGATGTTACTAGGGTGTCACACACATCTCCACAAAGAAAGTTTAATCATAAAGTTGATAGCAGGTCGTGCTACAACTGTGGAGAGTGTGGACACATTGCTTCCTTTTGTCCTTACTATCAGACACCTAGGAAGAATATTGAATTTCAGAATTCAAAACCTAGGTCTTATAAGAGGAGTTCTTTAACTCCACCTAGAAGAACTTGCGAACCTAATGTTCAATCCGTCAGCCAGTCGAATGTTTATCACAAACAGGCATTGCATAAGTCTGGAGTATGGAAAGAAAAGTCATCCTTTGTGTCTGGTAATGATGACAAGAAGGAACCTGAGCTACCCTCACTCTCTAAGGGTCAATGGGTGGAATTCATGATGTGTGATGTCTCTAGGAAACCCAAGCCAATAAAGGCTTGGGTTCCTAACCTAAACTAACGGTTTTACTTGGTATGTGCAGGGTGTTCACTACAGTGTTGAAACCAACATATGGATTGTAGACAGCGGAGCATCCAGGCACATGACAGGAAACAGGGCTCTTTTATCAAACGTAAAGCAAATAAACGGAGGGCATGTTTCGTTTGCGGGAAAAAAAGGAGGCTATATCACAGCTCAGGGAGAAGTTGGAAATCAGAAAGTTAAGTTTGATAGGGTGAACTACATCCAGCAAATATAAAACAACTTACTTTCTGTTTCCCAAATCTGTGATAAAGGTTTTAAAGTCATATTCGACAACAAGAAGTGTTACGTCCTAAAGAAAGATTACGTGATTCCGGAGGATCAAGTGCTGATGACAGCTTCAAGATATAAAGACCTTTATGTTTTGGATCTCTCAACAGCTTCTACAATGGATCATGAAGTTCAGTGCTTTCTATCAAAAGCCGTTGAGAAGGACTCCATCTCCTGGCATAGGAGAATTGGTCACATCAATCAACGGAAGATGAATCACTTGATCCAGAAGGATCTTGTGAGAGGAGTTAATGTCAAGAATTTCCAACTTCCTGATTTTTGCGTAGCTTGCAAGAAAGGCAAACAGATGAAGAAGTCTCATAAGGAAACGAAAGTTCATTCAATAGAACTTCCTTTTGACCTTCTTCACATGGATCTGTTTGGCCTAGTCAGTACAAAGAGCATCGCAGGCGACTTGTACTGTTTTGTGGTTACTGATGACTACTCAAGATTCTCTAGGGTAATGTTTCTAAAGTCCAAATCAGAAACATTTAAGTCATTCAAGGAGTTAGTGACCACACTGGAATCTCTCTACTAGCTAAAGGTGAGACAAGTACGCTCAGACAACGGAACTGAATTCAAGAATCAGTGGATGGCGGATTACTACAAGGAAAAGGGAATTGTGCATCAATTCACTTCTGCATACACGCCTCAAATGAATGGTGTTGCTGAGAGAAAGAACATAAGCTTGATAGAAACAACACGAACAATGTTGGCAGACTGAAAACTGCCTATCCAATTTTGGAATGAGGCAGTGGCTAATGCGTGTTATACACTGAATTGAGTGCTGATAGTCAAGCGCCATGGAAAGACATGTTACGAGATACTAGAACGATGTAAACCGAATCTAGAGTATCTCAAACCATTTGGCGCGCCGTGTACACTCCTGAAGAAGACTTAAGAAGGTAAATTCAGCGAGAAGGCTGATGAAGGAATCTTCCTAGGATACAACATACCGAACAAGAGAGTTTACAACAACTCAACAGGTCTAGTAGAAGTGTGGTGTAATGTTGATGTTCAGAGATATACCACACCACCTACTAGCAAAGGACCTGCCTACTTTTTTGATTATGATGGATTCTTTAAGTCCTTCAACATCCCTATCTCTCCTTCTGATGATGAGTTGGCTAAGCGGATGATGGATGATATCTTGAATACACCAATTCTTGATTCAACATCATCGACTTCACAGGGAGAATCATCTACTCAGTCAGGGGAAGTAGTCAACGACAGTGACTCCTCCTCTGAAGATGAGGCTGAAAAAGATGACCAGAACAGTCAGGAGCAACAGGTTTCAGTTCCTGAAAGTCGACAAGCATCTAACGGTGATGCACCTTCGACTTTGGAATCTCAAACTCCTTCTACCTCAGATGCAGAACCAAATGTTCATAATCTTGGCTCTGAGGTAGCTGTTCCTACTACTCCAGGATCACGTCTAAACATCTATCATCCCTTGGACAATGTCATTGGGGATGTCAGATCAGGAGTACAATTCAAAATCAGCTATACTCAGCTGATTATGCCTCTGTTATGGAAAAGGGTTACATTCATGATGGTGCTTATCAGTGTTTTGTCTCGCAGTTTGAGCCAAAATACGTAAGTGATGCATTAAACGATGAGGCATGGGTGAGTGCCATGCAAGAATAACTTCTTCAATTCAAGAAGTTAGGAGTATGGACTCTGGTAGATAGACCTAAAGGTGCTAAAGTCATTGGCACCAAATGGGTCTTGAAATGCAAGAAGGATGACCAAGGGGTCATTATCAGGAACAAGGCTCCACTGGTTGTTAAAGGATTTCACCAAGTCGAGGGGATTGATTACAATGAAGTGTTTGCACCAATGGCAAGGATGGAAGCCATCCGTATCTTCCTAGCCTATGCATCGTATATGAAGATTAAAGTCTATCAATTAGATGTGAAGAGTGCATTCCTTCATGGGGAAATTCGACAGACAGTGTATGTCAGTCAACCTGAGGGATTTGAAGATCCTTATCATCGGAACAGAGTTTACAAACTCGACAAGGCCTTATACGGGCTTCATCAAGCTCCTAGGGCCTGGTATGAGAAACTCTCAACTCATCTTGTGAAACACGGCTTTCGCAGGGGAGTTATTGACTGCACACTGTTCATCAAAGAAAAAGATGGAGACCTACTGCTAGTACAAATCTATGTCGATGACATAATCTTTGGTTCAAAGAATGAAGAATTATGCAAAGAGTTTGAAGCAGTTATGAAGAAAGAGTTTGAAATGAGTGCTATGGGGGAGATGAAATTCTTTCTCGGGTTACAGGTGGATCAGACACCAAATGGGATCTTTCTACATCAGACCAAGTATGTGGAAGACATTCTCAGTCAGTTTGACATGGAGCATGCTTTTGTAGCTGGGACTCCACTTGCTACAAATCATGATATAGCACCTGATGAAAATGGAGATCTGATAGATGCCACAATATACCGAGGAATGATTGGATCCCTCATGTATCTCACTCCCTCAAGACCTGATATCATGTATGCTACATGTTTATGTTCTAGATATCAGGCTAAGCCTAAGGTTAACCATCTGATCGGGGTCAAAAGGATATTACATTATCTAAAGGGTACACCCACACTTGGGTTGTGGTATCCTCATGATGATGACTTTGAGCTCACGACGTATAGTGACTCAGATTACGGGGGCTGCAAGATGAACTACAAGTCTACATCAGCAGGGTGTCAATTCTTTGGGAGGAGATTAGTTACCTGGCAGTGTAAGAAGCAGACCTCGGTTGCATTGTCAACCTGTAAAGCCGAATACGTTGCTGCTGCAAGTTGCTGTTCACAAATCATCTGGATTCAGTAGCAAATGCGGGATTATAGTTTAAAGTTTTCTTCTACTCCTATCTTTGTTGATAACTCTGCTGCAATTGCAGTAACTAAAAATCCGGTACAATATCCAAAGACCAAACACATAGGTATTAAATACCATTTCATAAGAGACTGTTTTGAAAATAACTTAATAGATGTGGTAAAAATTAATACAGATATTCAACGCGCTGACCTCTATACAAAAGCCTTTGATAAACCACGTTTTCTATATTTGTTAGAGGTCAACGACGTTAAAAAGAAAAGTGATGTTATTCCTGATGATGATCATGTGTAGTCGGATGCATTGTAGTTACATTTTTTTCTTTTTCCTTATTGATTTTATTCTGTTTAAATTAAATTCATGTTATTTAGTTGTCTGTTAAAATCCTAAAATAACTCAATCCAGTATGATTTTAGAATTTTAGGGAGAGAGTAGGTCAGCTAGTAACATTAAAAAAAACGAGGGAGAAGATACCGATTCAAACCTTTTGGACAATGATAGTACACAGGAACAAATCAAAAGGGACTTTAAAATTTAATTTAGAAAAGATGCAAAATTCAAAGTATAAGTCTATGTAGTCTAAGCCATATAAATAGGAAGATGATAGAAAAACTGGTAACTACTAAGGTAACACAAAGAAGTAGACCTAGAGGTTGCTAGACCACAATGATATGTCGGTAGATTCAACACAATGGATGAGTAGACCTGACTGGTGATTTTAAGATCAAACTAATCTGTTCAACTGACTATGGGCTGCCATCTTATCACTGGTTAACACAATCAACAATATTCCAATAAGGGGTAATGAGTATGTAAACGCCACAAATGTGTGCGGATGACCAAAATTAGAGCAAAACATGAAAAGATAAATGCAATCAAGCTAATGACATATGTTGTTGGTGCATTCTGTACAAAAGAAAATTTAGCTGCTTTAACAAGAAGATAGGTTGTGTGCCTCTCTGCTGTGCGATGGCACTGACGTGAGGATAAGCATAACCTAGATATTCTAGACTTCATTGTTGTTTGCCGCCTCTCTGCTGTGCGATGGCACTGACCTGAGGATTGGCTTCTCTGTGAAAGCTCTAAGAATAGTCTCTTCTTGTAAAAATACCGGTAGACCGCTCAAAAGCTCCTGAGGAATCTTGATTACCATATAACTGTGGGATCGACAAATGTTAGTTGAAATAATTAAACCAAAACTATCATCACTTTGTGTCTAAAGTCTGTGTATGAATTTAAGAGGACAAATATATTGACAATCATTGTGGCTGTAATTCTTGAAAGTTCAAATCAATGTGGGAATCTAATAGTACCAGTGTGATTTCCAAATATTGCTACAGACTCTGGATGAAAACCAAGAAGTGAGCATCAAAAGGTTTCGATAACTAGTCCCAAATGATTTGACTTGCCTGTATGATTCCAAAATTGAATTGGTCCAGGTGTGGTCAAACTTAATTGAAGCTGCCTATTCTAGAACCAAATCCTGTAGATGTCTATCCTAGGATTTATCTCTCACAAAAAGTCAAAAACAAGTGTTTATTGTTGTATTTAGTTTAAGTTTCTAGTTAGTTAGTCATTTTAGTTTGTTTGTTCGTTGGACTATATCATGAAAATTAGTATGGGATTCACTCACCTAAAAGGATCATGTCTGAGATGATTAAATGATTATAATGTTTATACTATAGTTTGAAAAGGGTTTAAATGTAAAATGGTAAGAAATGCAGAAAATTTCATAAGTATGACCCATTCGCACGAATGGACCTTTAGTATGGACTTATCATACGAATGGGAACCATTCGTACGAATGGACCATAAGTATGGACCATTCAACCGAATGGCCCATACGATTGACCCAGTCGGATGTTTAAGAGTGAATGAATAGGTAAGTCGCATGACTGAACTCCAGTCGGACGACTGAATGAGACGATTGAATGGGGCGACTGAATCAATCGCACGACTGAGGCACCTTCGCCCGAATGAAATGTGCATATGAGCCCAGTCATACGATTGAATTTAGGGTTAGTATAAATAGAGAGTGAGTCGGTCACAGAGACTCACCACACTCAAATTTACCCTAAATCGCACGACTAACGTTACGCCGCCCAAATTTCATTTGATCACTATAAACCCTCGATTCTCACATACTGACCATTTGCATTGACTCTACAGGTAATTTGCGGTGCAGAAACATTATCAAATCATTCAATTTGAGTATAAATCTGGACAATCGGATTCGTTAGAAAAACCGTGTCTTGTGTGGCAAAATAACCTAACTAAACGACGTAAACAAATGAAATTAAAGGTTTTAGGTGTTAAACGAATGAATTACGAGTCTAAGGAACTAGAACACGAAGCTTAAAACTCAAAATTGGTGAAAAATTGAATTTGAATTGAGCAGACAAAAAGACATGCGAATGGACAGATTGATGAGCTTCAGTCGCACGACTGAAGAGTGCGAATAGCGTAACCGCACGACTGAACTATGCGTATGAGTTCAGATGCACGACTGGTGTAACCGCATGAGGCTACATACGTATGAGTCCAGTCGCACACTCAGTAGTACGTATGGAGTCATTCGCACGACTGAATCCCAGTCGCACAGCCTCATTCGCATGGCAGAAAAGAATTGTGTTCAAGTCTGAGTGTTTCATGACATTTTTAACCAATGGGTACTAATGTTTACTTTCTTTGTTAACAGATGGCCAGCCATTGGACTATGAGTACGAAGCACAATATTTGTGCTCATCTGGATCTCACATCCAGAAATGCTTCAGACTTCTCGGGCATTATAACCTTCCTCAGGAGATCGAGGATTGCACACGCTATATCTGCTCCATGTTCACCTTATCGGTCTATTCAGCAGGACTTCTGGGAAGGTGCGGTTGTTGATCGATCCTCTGAGCCTCACTGTATCAGAGGTACTATCTTTGGAGAGGCTATAGCTATCACAGAGGAGGATCTAAGGACCGTGTTACAATTAGGGGACGATGCTGATTGTCCCACTAAATTACACCCCCTTACTGTCAGAGGATGTTTTCTTCGAGCCAAGTACACTGGGGACATCAATGCTGGGGTGCTCAACAAGAGCAACCTCTGTCCCTAGCTCAAGTACCTTGCTCACGTATTGCTGAAATGCATAGCACCCAGAAAGGGAGGCTTTGATGAGTTGTCTGACCAGATCCAGAACGCTTTTGTTGCGTTGGTGCTGAACCATCCGTTCAGCTTCTCCAGGATGATCTTCACCTACTTGGTGGAGAACATTGAGGGGAACGGGAAGGAGGGCTTCTGCATGTACCCCCGATTTATGCAAATGATCATAGACCGAAGCTCCCCTCCCTGCCAAAGGAGAAGGATGATGTTGTAGTGCTTGAGGTGATGGATGATACCACCTTAGGCCGGATGAAGGTATACAGGGGAAAGCAGGTGAAACCCCCTGTCAGGAGATTGTTTGGGCATCTGGCCCGTGAAAACTATGTGGTGCCAGCTAGGAGGAAGTGGCGCCACGACGACAGTGATTCTGATGTTGAGCAGATTGCTCTACCCGCCGATGACTCTGATGATGATGACGTGGGGATGCTGGAGATGACATGCCCATTCCACCGAGGGGCGCAACTACAGACGTTATACCTCCGGTATCTGCCCCCATGGGAGACATAGCTGAGTCGGCCGGGTTCCACCAGGACTTTATACCTGGTGAGGAGGAAGAAGAGTCAGACGAGGAGCCATTGACTAGGACTGTGGGAAGCAAGGTTGTTCCCACAGAGTATGGACTCCCGGCGGTTGGTGAACGCCCCATGGATTCGGGAGAGACGACTGCAGATCCCAGCTATGCTCTTGAGTCTACTAGCCGTGTTCTAGGGGGAGCATCCACCTCGACTGGATCGAGAAGAAACGGATGGCTCAGCCCCACGGCCAGAAGAAGAGGAGGATAAGACTGACCTTCCTCTCCACCACAGCCACTACATCTACCATCACCACTACCCCTTCTACAGCCACACCATCCACCACCACAGCCACCACAACAACACCACCACACCTCCCACCATTGAACATATGCCAACCACCACCATATAATTCACTCCTACATCACCTCCACTATCTCACAGACCAAACCCATTTTCACCACAGCCACCACCACCACTACTAGCACCAAGCAGGACCCTCATCTCATCCCACACATGTATATGGATCTCATCTACCTCAATTTGGAGTAGAGGACCAGCTTTCAGCACTAAACCGTATGGTGATGCGACTGTTAGCTGCTGATGAAGAGAAGACTGCGCAGATCCGATAGCTTGCAGATCTCACATCTGCACAGTCACACCAGATCTTGGAGCAGGCTCGGCTGATCGAGGAGCAGGCCTAACAAATGGCTGCTCAGAGCCACGAGATCGCCAAGTCCAAGAGCATAGAGTCACTTCTGCTAAGAAGATTGAGGAGTTGGAGAATGCTAAGAAGACCATCATACTCAAACTTAAGAGATCTAAAGATGAGCCTCTGAAGATTAAAAAGGGAGATGGTGATGATGGTGATGATGATGATGAAGATGATGATGATGAGACTGAGGATGATAAAGGGATTGAGGACGAGAGGACAGAGGAGAGGAATGAGGATGATGATGAAGAAGGAGGCGATGCAGCTGCATCTACCTCTGCTCAAGGTCAAGAAAGGAGGTCTAAGAAGAATCAAGACCAACAAGCTTCCTCCTCTGCTCCACCAAGTGATGACCCAGTAATCCAAGACAAAAGTAATAATTAGTTGTCTATGTATTTGATTACTTTTGTATTTGAATCATGTATTTAAACTTATGTATTAATGGTTATGTTAAGATTAATGCTTTTTGTTTTGATTATCAGCTAATGGTTGATGTACTACATGTTTATATCAAACAGATCCAAACTATCAGAGGGATGAGTTCGATGTTGCTCCCCTTCAGCAGATCAAGACTCAGCTAACTATGATTCTTGATCTGCAAGGGATCGTCAAAAGGTCGGTGAGTTATACCCCTGAAGAAGGGGAAATAATTCACGGTCTATGAAATGAGCAACTAACTGAGATCTTCAAGCTAAATCCCGATGGATTGTAAAGGATGCTCCAACGTGTGACTTGACAAGTGACGAAGAGCTCAATGATGTTGATTAAATAGAGATAGAAGATGTCACTGCAGAGCACTACCCTCATTATACTGACAATGAGGGAAATATGATCCCCAATCTCGGTGAATCCCTTGTTAGTGATACGTTTGAGGTGTTCGACAAAATGGAGCAGGAGTCTGGGAAGACAGAAGAAACGGCCCAAGCCTCAAATGATGATGTTGGTATCCGAAAGGCTGAGTGGGCTGCATGTTTTGAAGAAGTTAGAGCCCAACGAGCTGCACCTAAACATGATGCCTACACCAAACTCTACAGAATCAAGAAACATCATAAGGTGTCAGGCAGGATTATAGCATGGGCATATTTTGATGACCTTAACGTTTATGCAGTTAAAAGGGAAAAGGGCACAGAGTATTTTAGATTTCCACATGATCTAAAGACTCTACCAGGTTTTGAGCTCAACCAGCTGGCCAAACTGAAGCTGTTGTATGCTGACACGAGAAAGATGTCAGGCTGGTTGAGGCTGCCCTAAGAAAGGAGTACCACACCAGGGGGTTAACTTCAGACCCCAACAGCCTACAAGATACATCAGAAGATCTGAAGTTGATGCCATTACTGGAAAGCCAAAGATAGTGTTGAAGTGGAGTCCTCCGTGCACGATGTCAAGAATCCCACTCAGGGAAATGCCACAGGACTTCACTCCACACTTTAAGTGGTGGTACTACGATTGGAGGACAGGAGAAGCGGTCATAGTCCTAAACAAAGAGGACCAAATAGATACCATCAGGGTATTTGACCCAATGTGGCTCACCAACTTATCAGCAAATGATGTCTACACTCTGTACAAGTGGCCACTGTTCTATGATACGCAGGACATAGTACAAGCCCTCCCGTTCCAAAATGTTATAAGACTCTGTTTTGCATTTGAGATCCATGTAGGAGTTACAAAAGAGGATAAGTACAAGAATTTTAAGGAGGTAATGAAGACAACAAGACATTAGAGAGATCTAGGTCCAAGGGGGAGTTTGTTGGTACATATATGTCCCTAGATCATGTTATAATGTAATAGATCTTGTTTGTCTAATTCTGATGTAATGGTTCGAATGATTAATGAAATGATATTGATTGTCTGGTATTTATAACATTTAATATTTCATTAATGAGTCGATGTTGAATTGGTTAATTAGGTTTGTGACTGTTTGAAGTGTCATGCATAATGTTATAATGTTAAATACACTCAAACTTGGTGAAGTGAAGTTCTCATGCGTCCGACTGGACCATGCGTCCCAACAGTGATCATGCGTCCAAATGGCCATGCGACTAAGTGTCCATGCGCCTAAATAGTCCATACACATGAATAACTTCGTACAAATGACTCAGTCGCACGACTGAACACTCAGTCGTGTGGATGAATCAACCGTATGGTTCAATCGCACGACTGAATCATACTAATGGTTCAGTCGCACGAATGAACAATACTAACATATAAATACAACCCAATGCGTGGAAGAACGGGAGAATTGATTCTATTTTTGATTCCAGACGTACCCTAGCCGTCCAGAAACCTCCAAGTTGATACTCCAAGTTCATAGAACGCTGTAGATCGATTCTTAATCGATTCTAAACGTTTGATTCAATACTTTATTGATTCTACGTGCGTTCTCACTGATTGGATCGCCAATCAAATAGGATTCCGCACTATTTGGTTTGGTTTACACGTTAATCATTAGGTATTTTGTTCAAATACCAGGTCCCAACATTTTTATAACTAGTTTTGTTCCGATGTATTTTGTTATGCTTTTATGAAGGCATTGATCCAACAATATGTAGTTGCATTATTTTATTTTAAATACAAGTAGTTTTATTTAATTTGTCTTATTAACTTCATTTGACTTATTTTTATCAATCACACATTACGTTTCTCGTTTCAGATCTAATTAGTTTTGTTTCCATTGTAATTTGATTTTAACTTCTTCTCTAGTGAAATGCGAGTAGTTAAGTGATCCTCTACACCTCATTTCCTTCCCTTCATGGTTGAAAAAGGATGTCATGGATCAATAGTTGTCATTTTGATTTATTCAATGGATTTTTGAGGTAATAATGTTTGAATTTTGTTGTGGAGGGTTGTGGATAATTTTTTGGTAGAAGTGACTTGATTTAATGGTTGTTCACATGGTATTGGGTTCGGTTTTGATTTCAAGTATACAATAGATCCTAAGTTAAATGTGTGATCAATTAGTATGATTACAATGATGCTTAAAATAAGATTTGATTATATTTGTTCCCTAATGTGTTTAGAAGGCTATATAATCAAAACTCCATAGCATTTGAGGTTGTTACCAAAAGCAAAAGCAATCCATGCGAGAAGTAGTGTTGTTTAATGTTTGTATAGCAAGTTCCTCTGCGTGTATTTAGTTATGCTTTTGTGAAGTTATTAAGTGACCAATATATAGTTCCATAATTTTGATTAAAATACAAGTAATTTTATTTAATTTTTCTTCTTAAGTTGATTTAAATTCTTTTTCATCATTCACACATTACTTTTCTCATTTGACATCTCATAGTTTTATTTCCGTTGTAATTTGATTTTCTCTTCTTCTCTAGTGAAATACGAGTAGTTTATTGATCATTTACACCTCATTTCCTTCCCCTGATAGTTGAAAAAGGATTTCATGGATCGATAGTTGTCATTTTGATTGATTAAATGGGTTTTTGAGGCAATAGTGTTTGAAGTTGGTTGTGGAGAGTTGTGGATTGATTAGTGAGTTTATTTAATGGTAATTCGTGTGGTGTCATATTCGGGTTTGGTTTCAAGTAAACAATATATCCGAAGTTCAATGTGTGATTGATTAGTGGGATTTCAATGAAGCTTAAAATAAGATTTGATTATATTGTTTGGTAGTATGTTTAGAAGGCTTGAGAATCAAAACTCCATAGCATTTGAGGTTGTTACCAAAAGCAAAATAAATCCATGTGAGAACAAGTGTTGTTTAATGTTTTTTTATAACCGGTTCTTTCCCATGTATTTAGTTATACGTTTGCGAAGACATTGAGCTAGCAATATGAAGTTGCATAATATTGATTAAAATACAAGTAGTTATATTTTATTTGTCTTATTAACTTGATTTGACTTCTTTTTCATCAGTGACAAATTACGTTTCTAGTTTCACATCTGATTAGTTTTGTTTCCATTAAAACTTGTTTTTCTCTTCTTCTCTAGTTAAATACCAGTAGTTAATTGATCCTTTACACCTCACTTCCTTCCTTGATGGTCGAAAAATGATTCCATGGACTGATAGTTGTCAGTTTGATTGATTAAATGAATTTTTGGAGTAATAATGTTCAAAGTTGGTTATGGATCAGTTTTGGACAGAAGTGAGTTGATTTATTAGTAATTCATGTGGTGTCGTGTTGGGTTTTCATTTCGAGTAAACAATAGATCCTAATTTCAATGTGTGATCGATTAGTGTGATTACAATGAAACATAAAATAAGATTTGATTATATTTTTTGGTAGTGTGTTTAGAAAGATTAACATGTTGTCTTTATGTGTCTTTTTACTATTGTAATAGTATAGGGACTAGTTTTGTAATTTTGGTAGTTCCTTTTGTTTCATTATAAATAGCTTAGATTGTTGTAGTTTGTAAGAGAGACGAAAACTGCTTACTTACTTTGTAATTGTCTTTGCTTGATATTAATGAAACTGTGAGTTTTGTTGATATCTTGCTTGATTTGATTACTTTGTTTGTATTTCTTTGAATTGTGTTCATATATCATCACAGATTGATACATTTGATCCTATCAAATGGTATTAGAGCTGTTGGTTGAGTGATTTTTGAGTTCTATCGAACTGTCAAACTCAAAAATTCACTAAATCTGTGATTGATAGACAATTCAATTGAAATTTTGTGGATTTCAGATGTGTTCATCATCAGAAACATGTTTTAAACCACAATTAGCAGTTAACTCATCAAATTCGAGATAATTTGTTGAATTTGTGTTCGAAAAGCTCACTATTTTTCGAACTGAATATCACAAAATTGATTGATTTGTTGTTGATATTGAAAGAAATTGATGTTAGAAGAATGATTATCGGTATAAAACATGTTTAATTGGAAAGTTTCAATCCAATTCATCAACTTTAGAAGAATTTCAGAAAATTTGAGTTAGTTACATTCATATGAACTTGATGAATGTGGCGCATTAGGGTTGAAGTTTGCTGAAAAATTGTCTAAGTGTTAGGCGTTTGACTACTGTATAGTTGCATTAACACTGTTTGGACATTTTCAGTTCAGACGTTTAACTACTATTGAAGAGCACATGTCTAGAAGTATCATTTCTGTTGAGACGAAAACTGCTTACTTACTTTGTAATTGTCTTTGCTTCATATTAATGAAACTGTGAATTTTGTTGATATCTTGCTTGATTTGATTACTTTTTTTGTATTTCTTTTAATTGTGTTCATATATCATCACAAATTTGATACATTTGCTAAGGCGTATTAGAACTGTTTAGACGTTTGACAACTGTTGAGGCACTTTACAACTATGTAGGTGCATTACAACTATTCAGGCGTTTCACTACTCTTCAGACGCATCAACATAGGCAGTTTGGAAGATTTTTCTAACGCAATCCCTTAGACGTCTTCAACCTAGGCGCATTAACTGTTTGGACGTTTGATTACTGTTCAGGCGCATCACCCTTGATACTTAGAATTTTTTTTTAAATATTTCAAAAACTATTTCATTTCTTTTCTTAATTCAAAATAAAAAAAAAACATCAAAAATATAAGAATGGTGAAATCAAAAGATTCTGAAAATAGAGTTCCAAAACTTAAAAATAGAGCTAATTTCAAAAATTGGTCTCTTAGGTTAAAACGTCATTTAAATTCCATTGACACTGATATTTGGAAATCTATAGAGAAAGGACCATACATTCCTATAATCACTGATGGGCCTGACAGAGGGTTTGTTTATACCAAAGATTCTTAAGAACCCTATCCTGAAGATGGTCTTCAAGGAGATGATTTGAGAAGAGTAAAGAATGATATCAAAGCATATTCCTTGATGTGTAAAGGACTACCTCTGGAAGTTTTTGCAAGGCTTGATGGATATCAAACTGGATACACCATGTATAAAGCTTTAAAGACCATTTGTGAAGGAGGCAAGGAGATTCAAAATCTCAAGAAACAAAAGTTAAAAAGGCAATTAGAACTGTTTGAACATTTGTCTGGAGAAACCATAAATCAGATGATAAACAGATCTATTAAACTTACAACTGAGATGTCAACAACTGGTATTAAGCCTGAACTTGAAGATCTAAATCTTAGACTACTCAATGCCTTACCCTCATCATGGAAACAAACAGTTACCTTACTAAAGCATATTGAGAAGTTCCCTATGGATCTAGATCTATTCATTGCCAAGATAGAGTCAGTAGAGATCGATGAAAGCTCAAGGAATAATGATAAAGCAGCATCAATGTCCAAGTATGAGTTTGTTGCTTCTCCTGCAAACACTATTGAAAATGCATTCATGGCAAAAAGTGAGAAAAATATAGAAGAAGAGGGAGATTTGTTTGTTAGAGTAGTATTTTTCACTGATTCATGATTTACTAGTGCTCCTGCTTATACAACACAATCTCATTCTCAATCTTCTCCTAAATCTCAATCTCAAACATCTAATGTTCAAATAAAGACGTCTTCATCTAACTCTGCTAAATCTAGCAAAGATGAAGATGTGATAAACATCCTATTAGTGGATGAAGAGTCTAAAACTATATTCACTGCATTTATGGCTAGTTTTCAAGCATATCAAGGTAGCCATTTAACTCAATTAGACCTTGCTTTCCAGGGTTTGTTTGAAATGGATCCTGAAGATGTTGAAGAGATGGACTTAAACTGGCAGATGGTGATGATTGCTTACACGACACAAAAACACTCATATGTCAACAGGAAGTACAAGCCAAGTGCTAACAAGACTGTTGGATTTGATAAGTCAAAATCAAGGTGTTTTAACTGTCACAGTTATGGACATTTCTCAATAGAATGCAAAGCTCCAAGGAATAATGGAGGAAATGCTCAATCAAGTTCTAGCAATTAAAGGTTTCAACGAGCTCCGAAGACTTTTCAAAAGCCTTACTAAAGTCTTCCTATGCCTGAGCCTAAAGATGAAACAAAACCATCTAATGAAACCAAGAAAGCTTTAGTAGTCAGCAATAAAGATGGTTATGATTGGAGTGAATATGCCGAATAGTTTACTAATGATTTAACATCAAGTTTATCTCTTATTGCAGAAATACAAGGAGAAGATTGGTCAGAAAATAATGTTTCAAAGGTAGAAGGTGAGAATGAAGAAGATGACTATGATTGGAGTGACAAATCTGATCCTAAGGAGGATAGATATGAAGTAGCTCTAATGGCACAGTCTAATCAACCTAAGGTTGACACTTCATCTTCAAAATCTGAAACCTTATCTCCAAAATTGCCTGAAATCTCATCTGAAGTGGGAGAAAAACTTTGCACAAAATCATGCTATGAACATGTTGACTACTATAGAAAATACTCATATAAAATATGTGAGAAATTAAAACAAGAAGAGTCAATGCATAACAAAGTAAATCTGATCATAATACAGCTGATCAAAAGATTATTTCTTTTCAGAATTCATGGAACAAAACACTAAAAGAATTAGAAATTGTCTCTAAACAATTGGAAGAGATGACCAAAAATATTGAACAGGAGAAGATAGCACATGCTGCTACTCAAATGGATCTTGCTAAAGTAAAAAGTTCAAAAATGATTGTAGAAAAACTAGTAAGTAAGAGAAAAGATAAACAGAAGCAGGGTTAGGTTTCACTCATGAACCTATGCCTGAATCTACTACAAACACTTTACCAATGAACTTTAATACACATGACCATTATCCTCAAAATAAAGCTAAACTTAAAGACTTTCAGGTCAAAAACAAGAATTAGAAGAAGAAAGGGAAAATGTAAAAGTTTTTGTTGAAAATGATCAAGAAAAGATTAAAAATGGTCATCCAATCAAGATAAAATCTTATGAACCAAAACAAACAAAACAAAACAATTCTGATCAAATTCATTCTGTATTAGAAGAAGTGAAAGTTCAAAGCAAAGATAAAGATAAACAAGAAGTAGGAACATTAGAAGATTCAAACATTATTAATCTAAAACAAGTTTAATCTAAAAAGGAATCTTCTTCTGATGGAAGTAAACCAAGTTCTTCTAAGTCAAAGAATCAAAGAAGAAGAAAGAAATCATCAAAAAGAAAATCTAAACAAAACAAAAGTTGAGAAAAGTTGATCAAAGCAACAAATCAGGCAACAAGACTTAAACCAATAAAATTTGTGTGTGCCGGTTTGTTAAATATGAATTCTCTTCAAACCAACAAGGTGAATACTATGAACAAATCTCACTCTGATCTGAAATCAAGTTCAGATTCTAAGACTTCCGCTGTAGCAAAAAGATTTGTTCCTAATGAATTCATGAAGGAAGTTCATGTTAAACAGATGCAAAATAACTTGGCACAAAATCAAAATATGAAAAATGAAAAACAACAGTTTAACTATTTGACACCAAAATATAAAAATGAATCAAATTTAGTGTCAATGTCAAAAGTTAACAAACAGTTGTTTATGACTCCATAAACGTACTGTGAAATATGTGATACGAAAAATCACAATACTGTTGAGTGCTATTTCAACAAGTACTATCACATATGTGACATGAGAAATCATTCTACAGCAGATTGTTATTTTAACAAATACTATACTTATTATGATGAAAAGACTCACAATACTGCAAATTGTTATTTTGGAAAGAGATCACATACTAGAGGATTTGCAAATTCAAACATGAGCAAAGGTTATGTTAATCCTCAATATATGAGAAATCAAACTGATGGATTTCAAAAATTAACTAATCAACCTTCTTTAGGTTTGAGATCTTTTCAAAAGAACAATTATGTAAGATCTAAACAAAATGTGCCAGAACAATTCATACCAAGATCGGTAAGAATGACTAATAAAAAGGTTAGTCGTCAATACGAGTCAAAAATTGATCAATCAAATGGTATGAATGTTTTCAAAAATAACACAAACAATTTTCAAAACAAGATTGGTAAATTCATCAAGAATAAACCTGATTTGAATAATATTCATTACAAAAAAATTACCATTGTTGATAAATTTGGAAAACCCAAGACCATCTCGGCTTGGGTGGATATTTCAACTTATTTTCTTGTTGTGCGGGTATGCCGAAGAAGACACTTAATACATGGTATGTGGATAGTGCGTGCTGCTGGCATATGATAGGCAATCTTGCCTTTACAAGATTTTAAGTTAAAAGATGGAACACACATCGCCTTTGGTGGTGATGTTGGTGGCAAAATAACAGGAGAACGAACAGTATCAAATGGGATAATAAGCTTTGACAAAGTCAACTTTTGTTCATAGTTGAACTTTAATCTTTTAAGTGTATCCTAAATATGTTATAAATCATACTCTGTTCTATTTGATGATTCATTCTGTTATGTTTTGAAGCCAGGTTTTTAGATAAGCAAAGATTGGATAATTGGTATAGCTGAAAGGGATAGAGATGTATACAAGCTGGATATGTCTCAAGTTGATCCTTCAACTGAAACAACATGTCTAATTGCTAAAGCATCAAATGATGAAAGTCAGATTTGGCATAGACGTCTCGAACATTCAAATTTCAAGAATATGAACAAGCTTGTATCAGGAAATCATGTCATTAGACTTCCATCTAGGAAGTTTGAAATGATTGATCACTGCTTAACATGTTTGAAGGGAAAGCAACACAGAGCGTCTTATAAGGCCAAGCTCATAAACTCAACTTCCAAACCTCTTCAAATGTTACATATGGACCTTTTTGGACCAACAAATGTCAAGAGTATTGGATGAAAATCATATTTTTAGTTATCATTGATGACTATACAAGATTTTCATGGGTTTTTTTTTGTATGTTAAATCTGAAACGGCTGAATTACTGAAAGAAATTATCATTAAAGTTGGAAATCAATTAGAAATTAAAGTGAAAATAATAAGAAGTGATAATGGAACGGAATTCAAAAATGCCATCATTGAAATGTTTTGTGCTCAGAATGGGATAGCTCATCAATTCAGTGCTCCCGGAACTCCTCAACAAAATTGAGTTGCTGAAAGGAAGAATAGAACATTGATTGAAGTTGCTCGTTCTATGTTAGCTGATGCAAAAATTCCTATAACTTTTTGGGATGAAGCTATATCAACTGCGTGTTTTGTTTAGAACAAAACCTTAATTGTGAAAGACGAAATGAAAACTTCTTATGAGTTAATGTTTGGCAGGAAACCGAACATAAATGTTCTAAAATCATTTGGTTGTCCTGTTATGATTCTTAATTCAAATGATCAGTTAGGAAAATTTGATGCAAAATTGATAATGGATTTTTCGTTGGATATTCATCTGTTTCAAAAGCCTATCGAGTGTACAACTCTAGGACGAATATAATTCTTGAAACATTCAAAGTTAAATTTATGGAAAATTCTTTTTCATCAGTTTCAAATGGTCCTGCATGGTTATTTGATTTAAATGCATTATCAAACTCTCTTCAATCTAACTTGTTTAATCAATCAAACTGTTTTGATTCTACAGGTAAAAAGAACTCTAGAGGAGATCTTGGATCTTTCAGTGAGGATTCAGGTTTTGACAACCCACATGATTCTAGCTCAGACTACCCATTTTTATCATTTGTCAAGGATTCAACAATACGATTGAATAATAATGATCATGCTAATTTAGCTTCTAATCATTCAGTCTCATTTGATGAGGAAGGATCATAACCAATTCCTAATGATGGTAATGAGTTTGTGCAACCTAAGTCTGGAACATCATCCAACTCTGGTGATGCAGTTGATACTGGTAACTTTGATTACTTTATTAACTCACCGACTCAAGTTCCAAGCTTCAATCCACATTCGTCTAATTTGTTACATCAGCTCTCCAACTTAAACCAAACAAATCTGGATGTTAATGTTCAATGTGATGAGATTCCAACATCAGTATTCACAAGCATCATCCAATTTCTCAGATTATTAGTCCATTGAATAAGAGAACAACAAGGAGTAAATCAGAACAAGCAAACTTGTGCTTATACTCTTGTTTTCTTTCTCAAATTCTTCCTAAAAATGTTACAGAAGCAATAAAGGACAATGGTTGGATGGAAGCTATGCAAGAAGAATTACTTCAATTCCACAAAGGAACAAAGCGAGACTTGTTGCACAAAGCGATATAGAAGCATTAAAGGACAATGATTGGATAGAAGCTATGGTTGGATAGAAACTTGGCTTATACAATGGTTTTTTAGAAATAAGACCGGTGATCGTGGTGTAGTAATAAGGAACAAAGCAAGACTTGTTGCACAAGGATACACATAGGAAGAAGGGATAGATTATGATGAGGTGTTCGCACCAATTGCAAGACTTGAATCCATTCGAGTTTTCCTGGCCTATGCTTTATTAATGAAATTTAAGGTGTATCAAATGGATGTAAAGGGTGCCTTTTTATGGTCCTATCACTAACGATGTGTTTGCGAAGCAACCTCCAGGCTTTGAGGATGCAGAATTTCCACATTGAGTGTATAAGCTGAGTAAAGCTTTGTATGGACTTCATCAAGCCCCTAGAATTTGGTATGAGACATTATGACAACACTTAATCCAACATGGATACACAAGAGGGAAAATTGATCCAACTTTATTCATAAAGAAGGTTAACGATGATCTCTTATGTGTACAGGTGTACGTTGATGATATCATATTTGGTTCTACCAGTCCGAAATTGGGAAATGAATTTGAAGAAATCATGAAATCTCGGTTGCAAATGAGTTCTATGGGAGAGATTAATTCTTTCTTGGACTTCAAGTCAAGCAAACTCACGATGGAATTTTATCAATCAAGAGAAGTTGTTGACAAACTCTTGAAGAAATTTAAGTTGCAAGACTGTCAGTCCATAGGAACTCCAGTAGATGTTAACACCAAGATTGAACCTAATCCAAAGGAAAATCTATTGATCAAATGTTATACATATCAATGATTGGTTCTTTGATGTATCTTACTACTTCTAGACCATACATTATGTATGATGTTTGTGTTTGTGCCAGGTATCAATCAGACCTGAAAGAATCTAACTTATTTGCTGTCAAAAGGATATTCAGGTATCTCAAAGGTAAACCAGCTTTAGGGCTTTGGTATCCTTACGAGGATAACTTTGAATTACATGGATATATAGATAGTGATTATGGTGGATGTTGTCAAGATAGAAAATCTACTTCGGGTGGTTGTCAATTTCTTGGTCCCCGATTAGTCTCATGGCAATGTAAGAAACAAACATATGTCTCTGTTTCAACTGCAGAAGCTGAGTACATTGATGCATGAGCAAGATGTTCTCAAATCCTCTGGTTGTAAAAAACTATTGGATTATGGATTCAATTTTCTTAAAACACCTATTTACGTTGATAACACTGCAGCTATGTCATTACAGCTAATCCTTCAACATTCAAAAACAAAACATATCGGAATTCAATATCATTTTCTTAGAGATAACTCTGAAAAAGGTTAATCATATTCATTCAAATTGCAACAAAAAAACAGTTGGCGGATCTATTTACTAAAGCCTTCCTACCATGACAGTTTGAGTATTTAGTGGAGTCAATTGGTCTTATTAATCATATGTGAACTCCCTAAATCAAAAGACTATCATAAGTGATCCTCTCAATGTTGATTGCCTATCTGTATTTTGTGTGTGTTTGTTTTAGAAAAACCAAATACAAAAGTATAAAATCAAACTCAAAAATAGAGTCTTTTTCTAAGTGTCAGTTTAATTTTAGACAAAAATCTGTTTTGCAATATAATGATAGTACATTAGTGAGATCAGTTGCATATTTCACTCATTAATAAAATCTGACATGATCAAATATGCTATGCAAACAATATCATGCTACTATATTCAAAAGTAAATTCTTGTGATTACGCTAAATCTTCATATTGTGTGTATTCATGTGAGTACTGTTGAGATGTTTTGGCTTATCAGATTGATTGCTTGTTAAGTTACACCACTTACACCAGCTGGTGATGTGATTAATCATGAGATCTGTTACAAGCATCATATCATTCTTTGTTGTGAGTCATCGTAGACCTGAAGTGCTGAGATATCCTTTGTTGTAAGTCATTACAGACGTGGATTTTCTCTTTGATGCAAAAAATGCTAATGTGCACAATCTATTCAAATGGATAGATAGAGCTGATCAAATGGTTATCCATGATCATTCTCTATTCAATTAAAGTAACATGAACTCTAATTGTACATATGTTCAGGTAAAAGTTGAGTATGTGTTTTCTTGCATGTCTTTATGATAGTTGAGCTCTCTAAGTCTCTTTGTGATATACATCATGTCATATCTAAAATATACTCTCATCAATCCAAGAATTGAAAAAGTAAGTGAGCTGATAGTTTGTCAAAAACACTCATTTTCTATCCTTAGATCTTGTGTCTCCTTTGCTATGATATCACTAACCTAGAACACACTTGATTAGGATTTATTCATTGTCTATGACTATTCACAATTTTTTTATTTTTAATGTGCTGATCTTCATTGATACGATCTCACTGCAGACATTAATTCTTTGTTTATACTAGATTTTGATTCTAATTTCATTTTGATTTTATGCATGTTTTATGTGTGTGAAGGCAATATAATAATGAGATGTGGGATCTTATTATGTTACCTTAGGAAACTTATAAGTTTTTCACACTTAAAAGTTTAGGGGGAGTAATAAATAGAAGAGTTTTTTCTTGCAAGGATTGAAAATCAAAATAAAATTTTGAATTGAAAGGATGATGCTATATGTTCAAAGTGTATGTGAGTAACTTTTGAAAATGATGATATGAACCATATAAATGTGCAAGTGGAAATGTTTCTTTTAAAATTTGAAAAATAGATATTTGATTATGTTTTGAGATTAAAATGAAGGGACAGATAAACTTTAAAAGCAAATCAACAAGTGAAGAATAAAAATGTTAAAATAAAATTGTTGAGTGTGCAAAATGTAAAAAGTTCAAATTTGAGGGATAAAATGTAAATTTTGGAAAATTCAAAGTTATGCTAAAATGTTTAAATATTAGTATGAAATATTACTAATATGTTTAAACAGTATGACAGGTGAAGAATTTTGGAAAACAGAAGTGTAAGACTCATCAAAGTCAACTCAAAGTCAACTCATGCGCCTAAATAGTGTTCATATGTCTAAATAGGAGCATGGTGAACTTTCAAAAAATTATACAAGTGTTTGGGCGTTTTTCATATTCCCATGCGTCTGAATAGTTGCAATAAGTCCATGAGTTTAACCAAGTGTTTGGGCGTTTCACAATCCCATACGCCTGAACAGTGATAATGAGTCTGTTTAACAAGTGTTAGACGTTTTGAATGTCTCATGCGTCTACACAGTGTTGAAATGTTTCAAGAAATACAAGTGTTGGACGTTTCAGGAACTTCATGCGGCTGAAAAGTGCAAAAGCGCCTGAACAGTGCAAAAGTGCCTAAACAGTGCTTATGTGTCTGCACAGTGCTCATGCGGCTGAAAAGTCTCATGCGTGTGAGTCAATATGGCCATATAGTGCTCATACGTCTCATTATTTTGTGAATTTTAGGGTTTCATATGCACAAACAGTGCTCATACGTCTAAAATTTCACCTAATATATATTGAACACTTACACTTGTTTACTCATTCACACTCAAAATTCTCCAAACAAAACCCTCTGAACTATCGACTCTGGTCTTCATCGAACTTTCTGATTGTTATTGTTTGAAGCAAATCTGTGTTGATTGATAGATATTATTTGAGTTTATAAATGTAAATTTGTGATTCAAATCATTAGATTTTGGTTAATACATGATAATTGACATAGTGGTTTGACTGCTATTGGGCGTTCGAACACTATGTGATTGAAAATCCAAGATTTAACTAATCATATCTTAATCATATCTAAAATTTACTCTGGATTAGTGATATGTACCAAATTTCAAGCAACTTGATATATTGTTCTTCAACTGAAATTATGAATGATGATGATGATAGTTGCACAGCCGGGTTATTCGAAGGAAGAAGAAGATGAACAGTCAAATTCAATTTTTGAAAAATAAATAATAAAAAAAAGGTAATAAAAATTAGATGAATTAGAATTCAAATAATGATTGATAAAATTGATAGATAAAAATTGAATAAAATTTAAGAGTTCACAAATCAAATTCATTAGTAAAAAAGTCAAAATCATAAGTCAAAATTTAATTCAATATTACAAAATGCAAATTCATAAGCAAAATTCAATGTTCTAATATTTTTTTTATATTTTTGCAGATGGAAACTTTGAAATTTGAGCCTAAACATAATGTTGTTGTATTCTCTGATGAAGAAAACAGGGAAGCAGCTGGTTATGAAGAGATTATTCGATTTCTCCTAACATCAAAATATGTCTATGCAATGTGTGCTAGACCTTTGATAAATGCAAGATTAATTAAAAGATTTTGGAGAACAACAAACATAGAAAGAGATGAAGAAGGGAACAAAGTTTTAAGAGCTTTCATTACTTCTGATAGAATGCTTGAAGTCTCTGAACAAGCTATAAGAACAACTCTTAAACTTGGAGAAAATAACCTAGAAGACTAATCTGAGTACACATTTAATGAACGTAGAGATGTTTTTCTACAAATGAAGTGCAGGTTGGGATTCATTCCAGTGGACATTGCATCTCCTATTATTGCTTTAGCCACTAACAGAAGGTTTAACATGGCTAAATGGATAATGAATGGATTTATTTTCAATCTTGAATGCGGAAAGACAGATAAATATTTAATGTATCCTAGATTTCTCCAAATGCTTATTAATGAAGAAAATCCAGACTTATATGTTGAAGGAGTTGATGGTGATAAACTGCAATTGGAGCACATGTTTGAATCTGTTTATAAAGGACTGGCTATGATCACTAGTGCTCAAAAAATTCCTTTATTTGATTATATAAGGAATGTATATATGGATGAAGTAGATATCAATCAACCACATTATCATTTATGTGAAGATGAACCAATAGATCCAAATGATCTTATTGAAGATGTTGTAGATGATGTGATTGATGAAGATAATGAAGAATTTAGGATGAAGATTCTGAAGCTCATCAACTGATGATGATGATAATAATGATAATGATGACAATGATGGTGCATCTGAAGCACATCAAGCAGCTACGGATGAAAGGAATGCTGATTGTAATGTCAATGAAACTCAGAACCTAACTAAAGAAGCTATTGATGTTGATATTCATGATGATTCTATTCATGATGATTCTATTATTGCACAGGAAGAAGATTCACAAAATCAAACTTTTGATTTTGATTTATGAATGATATGTTATTTGAACCTATATTTCAAACCGAAGTGAATGAAGAAGTTGAAGAAATTCCAATTAGTACAACACACAATGTGTCTATACAAACTGAGGAGACAATTGATATAAATGAGACGGAAAATGTAAGGCCCCGTTCCCAGGCACCTCATAGTTGGTCATTCATTGCACTTAACATTTTAAAACGTATGTATATTTGCAGCGGATTTTAAATCTTTTATTAATAACCAAAACATGTCATTTACAACATTTGTTTCATCTCAAAATACAAGATATGTCAAAATACGGATGCCAGCCTCAAAATGCTCCTAGTAGCTTATGCATCCATGCCTGTAACTCCTCAGCATCAACATATACCTGCCAACTATCATGCATACAAAAGTCAGCGACGCTGAATGAGTTCTAGTTTTATAATAAAACATACCTTTCTCTATTAAAACCGTTCTTTACTTTATTTCAAAACATACTATACCTTACAACCGTTCGTGATCCTGCATCATACGTACATAAAGATAATATCATTATTATCTTCATCATTACGTTCATTAACTTTTTTCATTCAATGTATTCCATTATCGTTCACTTCTCTTTCTAGATCCGGTCAGACTTTACCCTCTTCGTGGCACTCAGCCATGATTACTGAGGTCCGATGACGAGGATCCTGTTCTGTACTTTATTACGATAATTCTTTTACATTCATTCATACGTTCGTTCTTTCATACATGATTTTTCATTCATTACTCATTATTACTCGAATCTTGTCTCTTGCAATATCCCATCCTCGAAAGCTGATGCTGTGCCGGGGCCTACTCATAAACCCACGACTCATGTCCGAAGACTGACATAGCACCGGGATACGCGACAAAGATCTCAGATGAGTCAATCATAAGGATTTAACTCTAACCCAGTCTGTTGCAACACAAAGTCGCTCACCTCATTATCTCATCTCATGCAATATCCCCGACTCATGTCCGAAGACTGATACTATGCCGGGGCCTGACAAACAAACCCCCGACTCATGTCCGAAGACTGACACAGTACCGGGATACGCGACACGGATCTCATCACCCGTCACTTTCGTCATATGCAATACTCCTGACTCATGTCCGATGACTGATACTGTGTCGGGGCCTGCTCACAAACCCCTGACTCATGTCTGAAGACTGACACAGTACGGAGTACGTAATCTGTATCCTGTCTCATGCAATACCCCCGACTCATGTCCGAAGACTGATACTATATCGGGGCCTACTCACAAACCCCCGACTCATGTCCGAAGACTGACACAGTACCGGGATAGGCGATAAGGACCTCTTTCGAGAATGTTGCCACACAGAGTCGCTCACCTCATACATATGCCTGCAAGCCTTTCCATACTTTCTCTTTTATTCAGTCATTTATTCATGCAGCATTCATTCATTACATTCCTCTTTTCATTATCTTCCACTTTATGTTACATAATACTTCCATTACATTTATTAACGTTCAACACAAAAGCAAGGGAAGACATACATACATAATAAAGAACATACATAAACATAAACCTACACCATCACCATACATACATCAAACATAAGCCATCACATCATACCCAGGCCTATCTTCCTATTTTACCCCTTTAAATCCACCTAGAAAACCTCAAGTCCAAAGTGGGCGCATGGGTCCTTCCAGGCGCATGAGCATAAAAATTCCAAGTATAAACAGTCTGGGCGCATGGGCACTGTTTGGGCAATTTTGCCCTGTTCAGGCGCATCACCAACACTTAGCCGTTTCAAGCACTTGGGCGCATGGGTACTATTTAGGCGCATGGCCAATACTTAGCCGTTTCAAGCACTTGGGCGCATGGGCACTGTTTAGGCGCATGGCCAATACTTAGCCGTTTCAAGCACTTGGGCGCATGGGCACTATTTAGGCGCATGGCCAATACTTAGCCGTTTCATTCACTGGGACGCATGGGCACTATTAGGCGCATGGCCACACTTGGGCGCATGGCCAATACTTAGCCGCATGGCCAACATGCTGGGCGCATGGGCCATTGTTCGGGCACATGGCCAACACTTAGGCATCTGGTCTCTTATGCTGGACACATGGACAACTGTTTAGGCGCATGAACCACTATTCATGTTCATCAAACATTCTGAAATATTTTCTATGCTACCAATTTCGCCCGATTGCCATTCTACTCATACCCAAACACAAATCTAACATACTAAGGCCATCTAAGCATGCTAAACATCATCTCTAACCCATAATAAATACTGTAACATACATACAAACGTATAACATTCAAACATAAAGCTGTAAACCCAAGGTTTCTTTAAAAGATGCTTACATCGTATGCATAATAGCCCCAAATCAGTTGAAAATTAGTAAAAGAGGGATTCTAGAAACTCACCTTGAGCAGCTTTTGAAAAACACTCTTCCAGTTCAAGTCCCACTTTGATTCAGCTATTGAATCCTGAAAACAAACTCTAAACAACCAGAACTTGGGTCAAGAACTCAATACTCAGCTAAAACCAAGCTCAAACAAGAGAAGACTTACTTTTTTAGCTTCTTCTTCCTCTTTCTCTCTCTAGAATCGAGAGTCTCTCTCTCTCTTCTCCTTTTCAGCCGTGAAGAAGAAGATGAAGAAGAAATAATGGGCACCCATGCCCTTAAATCCTTAAAATAATAAAAGTGTACTTTGTACACTTCTTCCCCTTCCACTTGTGCAAAATTTCTATTCCTTCCACTTACTTTTCTTTTCTTTTCATTTAAATAAAATTTCGTGGTGTTACAAGTCTACCCCCATTAAATAGGTTTCGTCCCTGAAACCTGTCGCTTCTCGAACAGTCACGGGTAACACTATCTCACCTCTTCTTGATCTTGCATTTAACTCAGATCCCTTTAGGCTTCACTGCACCGCACAAGTGAAACCATCATCCTCCTTGGTCTATTCTCTCCTTCTTATTAGTAGTGGTCACCAGTTGCTCCTTGTGGTTGGATACTCTGTCCATCTCAGTATTCTCTAGTCTAATGATCATATCCTCATCGGTTGAGCTCTTTCTTAGACAAGATGCATGGAACATCAGATGAATTCCACTTAACTCATCGGGTAGCTCCAGTCGATGTGTCGCTTCCCCTACTTGAGCAACAACTGAGAATGACCCTCTACACTGTAATATTAGCTTTACTTAATTTCAAATCAAGCAATCTGCTCTCCTGGTCGAAGCCTTCCTCATACTTCGATGTCGAAGGTCATCACCAAACTCTGGTCGTGCGCGATTGATCAATCCATCTTCTTGCAAAACATGGGGTTTTAGTCATAAATTACTCACCAACTCACCGGGAGATGCGTGTCTACCCACCTATGTTTGTCTTGAACAGCCTAGCAGGAACAAGCGCTCTCTCTCGATTCTATCGCGGAATCCTCTAAGGCATTAGGTAACCTGGTAGACTTGCTAATAACAATTCTTACATTGAAGGGCTCATCGTTCTTCCTACCCCTAATATGCAACATCGTAGATGATAGCAGCAACAAACTACTACTAGCTCTACAATTGAAGTATAGATGCATAAATCTAAATTTGCAAGAACGTACCTGACGTTACCTTGGAGTCTGACCTAGCCTCTTCCGGGTCATAGCGAAGGCTCTAGCCTTCACCCTCTGTTCTCCTTCCTCGTACCGAAACTTCCTACCCTCGACTTCTTGCAATCTCTGCTCATGTGTCCTGTCTTGCCACAGTCGTAGCATTTAGCCATTTGACAGTCCCTCGCTCTATGGCCCTCCTTTCCACACTGAAAACAAACATTCAGTCCCCACTTGCACTCCCCCTCATGGCCTCTGCCACACTTGTTGCAAATCTATCCTTTTCTTTCCATTCTCTTCCGATCATCGTCCTTCGACACCGTACCAACATACCCAAATCCACCATTATTGTCTCGCCTTCCTTTCCCCTTCTTAACATAGGCTCGCTCGTCCCCTTCTTCTGTCATCACCATCGCCCCCCGCTCGTCGTACAATCTTCCCGCCAGGTCAACTTCCGACCTAAACGTGCTCGGTCGGGTGGCGATCATGTGCCTACGGATTTCTGCCGGCAAGCCCTGAATATACCTCTTGATCTTTCGCGAAAGAGGTGTCACCTGATCCGACACCAGACGTTCCATCTCGTTGAACTTCGTGGTGTACTGTTGATGTGTCAGGGTTCCCGCCTCCAGTTGCAGGAATTCCCTTTCAACTTTATCCATCTCATGATAACAACAAAATTCTTCAATCACCAGCTTCTTCAACTCCGACCATCTCATCCTTCTAATAGCTCTGCTACCCTCGGCTTGGACTATATTGTCCCACCAGCATAGAGCCGAGTCCACAAAAGAATAGGCAGCAACTTACTTTCTGATCCTCCCCGCACTCGCTGATATTCAATACTTCCTCCATCTCTCTCACCCATCGGTGAGCAGTAGCAGAAGTGCCGTTTCCATCAAAAGTTGGGGGCTTGCATCGTTGAAACGCCACATAATTATAGCCTCATGCCGCCTCCGGCGTAGGCTCTTCCTCATCGTCCTCTTCGTCATCGAAGAAAACCGTTTCAGTCTCGGGTCGTCTCCTTTCGCCCGAAGGTCTACCCCTTTCCTATCTCTCCTCATCTCTAACAGCCTTCATAACTTCAGTCACCACAGACAGTAGGATCGTCTGTAGGATCGTCTGCATAACCTGATGCACTTTCTCCATGACTGCCTCTCTCATCAAGGCTCTCTGATTAGCATTCTCATCACCGCCCTCCTGATGAGGGGCCTCGGGTTCCTCATGGGCTGCTCCATCAGCCCTAGACCTTCCTCTTGTGACCCATGGTTCAGCACCACGCCCACCACCACCTCCACCTCGTGAAGCTTTCGAAGATCTACCGCCAACCATCTTCTAACACACTATAAGATTCAAACACTAGCGCGGTCATTCAAGGTAATAACTCAATTTATGTCAAGTATAGTAAGTCCCTAATTACAGTGGCCAGTTGTGATTAGCCACTTACTTTACTCTTCATACCCCAAGCATTTCCAATTCCGACTACACCAGTGTCTAAATCTACACAATAGCACACAAGCCACATAACATGCGCACATAATGCCGGTTAACATTAACTTACATAAAATGTTTACATAAAACCTTTATGTGCAGGCACGTAGCTACTAGGACTGGCATCCCTTTTCCTTTAGTCCCATTCTGAGTTTAAGATTAGGTTTTCCAAAATATTTACCCAATTCACTCAAACTTTGGCTCTGATACGAACTTGTAAGGCCCTGTTCCCAGGCACCTCACAGTTGGTCATTCATTGCACTTAAAACATTTTAAAACGTACGTATATTTTGCAGCGGAATTTAAATCTTTCATTAATAACCAAAACATATCATTTACAACATTTTTTTTCATCTCAAAATACAAGACATGTCAAAATACGGATGCCAGCCTCAAAATGCTCCCAGTAGCTTATGAATCCATGCCTGCAGCTCCTCAGCATCAACATATACCCGCCAACTATCATGCATATAAAAGTCAGCGACGTTGAGTGAGTTCTAGTTTTATAATAAAACATACTTTTCTCAGTTAAAACCGTTCTTTACTTTATTTTAAAACATACTATACCTTACAACCGTTCGTGATCATGCATCATACGTACAAACAGATAATATCATTATTATATTCATCATTACGTTCATTAACTTTGTTCATTCAACGTATTACATTATCATTCACTTCTCTTTCTAGATCCGGTCAGACTTTACCCTCTTCGTGGCACTCAGCCACGATTACTGAGGACGAATGACGAGGATCCGGTTCTGTACTTTATTACGATAATTCATTTACATTCATTCATACGTTCATTCTTTCATACATGAATTTTCATTCATTACTTATTATTTCTCGAATCTTGTCTTTTGCAATATCCCATGCTCGAAAGATCCCGTATGAGTCAATCACAGGGATTGAACTCTAGCAGAGTCTGTTGCAACACAAAGTTGCTCACCTTATTATCTCGTCTCATGCAATATCCCCGACTCATGCCGAAGACTGATACTGTGCCGGGGCCTGACAAACAAACCCCCGACTCATGTTTGAATACTGACACAGTACCGGGATACGAGACAAGGATCTCATCATCCGTCACTTTCGTCACATGTAATACTCCCGACTCATGTCCGAAGACTGATACAGTGCCGGGGCCTGCTCACAAACCCCCGACTCATGTCCAAAGACTGACACAGTACCAGAGTACGCAATCTGTATCATGTCTCATGGAATACCCCCGACTCATGTCCGAAGACTTATACTGTGCTGGGGCCTGCTCACTAATCCCCGACTCATGTACGAAGACTGACACAGTACCGGGATACGCGACAAGGACCTCTTTCGAGTCTGTTGCGACACAGAGTCGCTCACCTCATACATATGCTTGCAAGCCTTTCTATACTTTCTCTTTTAGTCATTCATTTATTCATGCTGCATTCATTCATTACGTTCCTCTTTTCATTATCTTCCAGTTTACATTATATAATACTTCCATTACGTTTGTTAACGTTCAACGCAAAGCCAAGGGAAGACATACATACATAATAAGCAACATACGTAAACATAAACATACACCATCACCATCATGCATACATCAAACATAAGCCATCACATCATAACCAGGCCTATCTTCTCATTTTACCCCTTAAAATCCACTTAGAAAACCTCAAGTCCAAACTGGGCGCATGGGTCCTTCCAGGCGCATGAGCATAAAAATTATAAGTATAAACAGTTTGGGCATATGGGCACTATTTGGGCGCTTCTGACCCGTTCAGGCGCATCACCAACACTTAGCCGTTTCAAGCACTTGGGCGCATGGGCACTGTTTGGGCGCATGGCCAATACTTAGCTGTTTCAAGCACTTGGGCGCATGGGCACTGTTTAGGCACATGGCCAATACTTAGTCGTTTCAATCACTTGCGCGCATGGGCTCTATTTAGGCGCATGGGCAACACTTATCCGTTTCAAGCACTTGGGCGCACGGGCACTGTTTAGGCACATGGCTAATACTTTGCCGTTTCATTCACTAGGACGCATGGGCACTATTTAGGTGCATGGCTACACTTGGGTGCATGGCAAATACTTAGTGGGCGCATGGGCCACTGTCCAGGCGCATGACCCACTCTTGGGCGCATGGCCAACAATTAGGCGTCTAGTCTTTTATACTGGACGCACGGTCAACTATTTGGGCACATGAACCACTGTTCATGAACCACTGTTCATGTTCATCAAACATTCTGAAATATTTTCTAAAAAAAATGCTACCAATTTCACCCGATTGCCATTCTACTCATACCCAAACACAGATCTAACATACTAAGGCCATCTAAGCATGCTAAACATCATCTCTAACCCATAATCAACACTGTAACATACATACAACATTTGAACATAAAGCTGTAAACCCATGGTTTCTTTAAAAGATGCTTACATCGTATGCATAATAGCCCCAAATCAGTTGAAAATCAGTAAAAGAGGGGTTCTAGAAACTCACCTTGAGCAGCTTTTGAAAAACACTCTTCCAGTTCAAGACCCACTTCGATTCAGCTCTTGAATCCTGAAAACAAACTCTAAACAACAAGAACTTGGGTCAAGAACTCAATACTCAGCTGAAACCGAGCTCAAACAAGAGAAGGCTTACTTTTTCAGCTTCATCTTCCTCTTTCTCTCTCTAGAACCGAGAGTCTCTCTCTCTTTCTTCTCCTTTTCAGCCGTGAAGAAGAAGATGAAGAAGAAATAATGGGCACCCATGCCCTTAAATCCTTAAAATAATAAAAGTGTACTTTGTACACTTTTCCCCTTCCACTTGTGCACAATTTCTATTCCTTCCACTTAGTTTTCTTTTCCTTTAGTTTAAATAAAATTTCCAGGTGTTACAGAAAATTTGAAAGAAGAAAATGTGAATGAAGAGAAAGAGATTGAAGAATTAAAGGTTGAAAATGATAAACTGAAAGAGATGAACATATCTCTTGAGAAGGAAATTCAGAAGTTAAATGATGAGAATTCTAAGTTGAAAGAAGAAAGTTTGCTGAAAGATGAAAAGATTGTAAGCTATGCAAAAGATAAAGAAGATCTTATACAAAATTTTGAAGTTATGATAAAGGATTATGACATTCTTGAAGAGAAATTCAAGGAAATTATCTGATGAAAATGAAAAATTGAAAGAGGAATTAGTAAAAGTAAAGGAACCTCAAAAGCCTATCTCACCGGAACAAATGGTAAGTGCTGAGATGATTGTTGAAGAAACTCCTCAGGCGATCAAAGGCAAAAGAAAACTTGATGATGTAGCAGAAACAATTCTAATAGAATCATCTTCAAAAGTTCAAAGAATAGAAGAAACTGTTGAAGAGCAAATTAGTAAAGAACAAATTGAAGCTTTAGAAGACATTGAAGAAACTTTCAGTCATGACTGGTATGATGAAGTCTTAGATGAAGAAGACATAGATGAAGCTCAATTTGTATCAAATTTCTCTGCACATGAACCAATTCAAGGTCAAGATGAAATTCCACAAGATTTTGAAGATAGATACAACTACCTTGTGAAGATGAAATACAATAGAGTATTTTTGGATGGACTGACTATTTCTCAAATCAATGATGAATATGAGAAATGCATTGCTGGAGAGTCAGTTGCTCCTATTGATCCAAATGAGATTATAATTGAACATGGTGAATGGAATAGAGCTAAAGAAAGTATTCATGTAGATGAATTATCAAGCTCGGAGCCGCACCATCCTGACCCTCATCATATGAGTATTCCAGTATTGAGGTCTTGGTTGCAAGCTAGGAATTACCCATGGAGGAAATTGAAAAGACTACAATCTGTATCCTTGAGGAATCTTGTTAGAAGTTTTGAAGAAACTGAAGAACAATTAAAGAAGATGATCATTGTTGATACTGATAATCCTTAATACCTTGAGATTACCAAAAGAACAAGAGTGTTGAAGCCTTAAGATATTAAACAAATGGCAAGAAAATCAGATGCTCATGATAGCAGACAAGATTTGATTAAAATGTTTTCTGATACTGAAAGGCAAGCATATAAAGCACCTTCTGAAAAAAGACAGATTTTTGATAATGCCAGATCAACTGGAGACTTGGTGAGGAACATATTAGAAAAAGGACAATCAATTGCTGAGTTGTTGAATGCTATGATTGCTCCTAATTTCACAAACCAAGTGACGATAATAGCATGGAAGTATGATGAGATATTTGATGCATTTTTGATAAAAAGAGTAAATGCTGTTTGTGATGTATATCACTTTTACTCAAGCATATATTAAACTTCTAGTGCAAAACTTAAAAGAGTTAACTAGATTACCTTTGATTAATCCATCTCATGCTAAACGTGGTAAGATGATGGTAGAATTATTATGAAGAGGATTGGATAGATCAAGTAATTTTCTTAAAACAAGATGTGATCAAGAAGACAAGGAGTATTTTGCCACATTAAAGAAGAATAAAAAGCTTAAAGGATTACAATGTGAAGAAGAACATTTCATGATAGAATTTTATGACAGATATGTTGAAAAAGTTACATCTCCTAGTATAAAAGTGATTGATGGTAATCAAAAGTCAAAACCAATTCTCAGATGGTTTTATAACTCTGAGACTTTTGAGCTTACATTTGTTCAAAATCTCGAACAATGGGACGTGGACATGATTACACTTTTTGGTGCTTTTGAACTAAAACTTTTGCATCCAAGTTATATATCTTTTTTATCTGTGAAAAATTTTGAGAAAGTATCTCCAGAAGTTGCTGAGCAAGACAAGAAGTATTTCCTTTCCATCATCAATGTGATGAATGCTGCAATGGAAAGAATATCATTAAGAAAAGCCCTTGCATATGTAAACATTGTTAAAAAGGATATTAAAGACATTGAGTTTATGAGAATTTCAAGGAAAGGAGTATTAGAAATATACTCAAAGGAAAGTCAAAATCCTATTGAGTTATATGCTAATATTGATATCTCATATCTATCAAAAGATACTTTGGAAAGAATGAACAAACTGGAGATAAAGACAAATGAAGCTAAACAGAACAAGGCATTCTTGCAAGCAAATTTAAGTTAGCTATTGCAAATGCTTTGAAAGAACAAGAGACGTATAAAAAGAAGCCAATGTTCAAGATCAAGGAAGAACGTGAAGACTTCTTTGAAAGCTGAAGATAGAAGATGAAAGCTGAAGGATAAAGCTAAAGTAAAGCTAACAAGAAAACAAGATTGAAGATTTTGAAGACTGAAGACCATGTAAATCTTAGGGCGAGTATTGTTAGTTCTCTAGAAAGATTAACATGTTGTCTTTATGTGTCTTTTTAATTTTGTAATAGTATAGGGACTAGTTTTGTAATTTTGTTAGTTGCTTTTGTTTCATTATAAATAGCTTAGATTGTTGCAGTTAGTAAGAGAGACGAAAACTACTTACTTACTTTGTAATTGTCTTTGCTTGATATTAATAAAACTGTGAATTTTGTTGATATCCTGCTTGACTTGATTACTTTGTTCGTATTTCTTTGAATTGTGTTCATATATCATCATGGATTCATACATTTGATCCTATCACAATGCATGCGAGAACAAGTGTTGTTTAATGTTTTTTTATATCTAGTTCCTATCCCATGTATTTAGTTATGCTTTTGAGAAACATTGATCCAACAATATGTAGTTGTATAATTTTGATTAAAATACAAGTAATATTATATAATTTGTCTTATTAACTTGATTTGACTTCTTTTTTATCAATCACACATTACTTTAACACCCGGTTATCTTTTTAAGACAAGAAAGAAGAATAAAGTGAAGAAAAAGAAAGAAAATAAATAAAACCCAAGTCTAGGGGTAAAAAGTGTCAAAAGGACAAAAGAGATTAAAAGTTGGTGATAAAGGTGGTATGGCGGCCCATATGTCACATACATCATTGATCTTCGGGTTTTAGAGAGAGAGTAGCTAAAAACAAGAAAACTCTCGGTTTTGAAGAAAGAAAAAGACAGAATTCGAATTCAAGGTAAGAATTCATGGTTTTATGATGTTCTTGACTGGTTATATCCTCGAGTTTGTGCTTATGTGTGTTTGTATGTGTTCGGGTATGTTTTTAGTGGGTTTCTAGGCGGTTGAACTCAATTGCAAGCGAGTTTGGAAGAAGCCACACTCAAGAGCTGCAAAGGTGAGTTCTATAACCCCTCTTTTACCAGTTTTTAACTGATTTTGGGGCTGGAAATGCAATGACTTATGTTTTTATGAAACTGGGTTTCGGACCCGTATGCTTGTTTGTGTGTATGTTGAGGTTATGATGTGATATGTGGTTATGTCCATGCTTGATGATGTATGATGATGTTACTGATAGGGTGCGGATAGTGTATATATATTTTGATAAATATTTTACGCACAGATTTAGTTTTAAATGGTTATTACAAGTACTAAACCACACATACAAAAGGCAAGTGACCTTTCGTGTGGTAATATAGTATTGGTAAGAACCGAGTATCAATCCGTGGACACACCTAGCCTACTCAACAAAGTTGACGTTTGACTATCGGACTTGTTTTTTGTTAAGGAAAATGATAAGTTTTATTGGAATGATTTTCAGGGTTTAAAAACAATGAAAAAAATAAAGTAAACTAAGATTTGAAGCGTTTGGATTTAACACAAGGGAATAAAAGTTATCATCCTAATTAGACTCCACTTATGTAATCATGATGATTTGGTGGTGAGATTTAAAGATATGGATTAATGTAATCATGTTAATGTTTATAAAGATGAGCTGGCACGATTTCTCGTCTATCCTGCTGCCGTAGTGACTAGGATCATGTCAGGTTGAGTTTTACTACTTAGATCAAATCCCTAGTAACATAGGTAAATCTTTTGTGTCCTATTTGACATATGATTTCAAAAAACATAACTTAATGTTAAAAAGAGAGTTGATCAAGTTCCTTCCTAACATACCATTAATTTTAGAAAACCATAAGAATTACTCAAAATTTCTCAAACTAATAAAAGGGAACCCGCAAATGATCAGAAAGTTAAGCTAATATGATTTCTAATAACCATTTCTAGTTCATAAGCCATGGATTTATTATGAAGACCGGTTTCGTGAATGATTGTTAATTATACGATTTTCAACCTTGTATGACAATCATAATCACAAACTATAAATTTATAACTTCCCGTTCAAATGTAGATGCTACCCATCAATAGTTTTCCAAAGACCACCATAACATTAACATAATATTTATCACACCATTAGTTCATCACAAATTACATAAGTTTCATCCGATTAGGATGATAGAAAGAGTTTAGCTCATAATAAGCTTGAACATAACAACATTTAACAAAGAAGATAGATATGTAATCATCGGTGAAATGGAACAATCAAATCGATATTCCACAATGGACGGCGTTTAGACGATCCCGAGCTTCTTCCAAGTTTTGTATGCACCTCCCCGAGCCTCGAAATGACCTTGAAGTCTTGATTCCCGAGAGAGTTCTGCAGAGTAACTCTCCGACCAAACGTTACTAAAAATGGTTAACTTAGGCATCTATTTATAGGCTTTCTGAAATGTTTAAGCACGACCTCATGCCTAAAAGGCATGGCCCCGTGCTAGTACAATGCTTATGAAAGTTGGTCGGCTCGTACATGCACGTTGTATGGGGCATGTCCCCGTGCTAAATGGGGCACAACCCTGTGTTGGTAGTGGGGCACGACCTCGTGCCTTATCGGGCACGACCCCATGTCTACTTTTAGAGAATAGTATTTTTTGTCCTGTCAGATGTCCAAACACATGGGTGTGTTTCTGGCATAGCATGGGGGCATGCTTAATGAGGCACGACACCATGCTTGGACTCCAAAGCACAGATTACTTCAATTTCTTGCTAAATATGCTTCTTTTATCCATCTTGCCCTTTTAAACACATGAAAACACAATTTAAAATTTTTAAGTATATTTTCATCATTTTAAGGAAGGTATTAAGGAATAATTGATGTGCTTTTGATAGGATTTTTATGTATAATTTGGAGCACAACAAACATCCCCACACTTGAACCTTGCTTGTCCTCAAGCAAAAATCACTTAAAACGACGAATCCACCAAAAACTAAATAAATCATATTATAAACATGTCTTTCAAGAAATACGCAAGTAAACATTATTTTCATCCAAATATAAATATTCCAAGCATATATAAAATGATATCCTAGCAAGCAATAGATTGGTTAGTAAAGATTATTATCATATAAAAATCCACACTTCTCACAAGATGCACTCGCACTCGGCTAAATATATGGAGTCATAATAAAGATCAAGTATGACTAATACACTCAATTGCCTAGTATGAATACATGTGAAATCATATGCTTGTTAAGGGATCAAATCTCACCTACTTAGATATTTACTTGCATAAATCATTAGGTCTTTGAGGTTGTAACTTGGCTCGGGCTCGAGTAAGGAATATTTGGAAAAAGTGGCTAATTGTTAAAGACGACGGTCTTGGCTTATTTTTTTCTAACATAAACTACAAGGAAAGAAATAAAAGGTTCCCTATACAATACTTCAAGCTAGAAGGGATATGCTAACTTGAGGACTTGTTTAAGGTCACATTGTCAAGACTGTATTTTGCACAAGAACCGTACTTCATCTTTACCCGAAGATACACAAAACTTTCCTTTCTCAAGAATCGTTCGGCTTGAAGCCTAATAGTACCCAATTGGATTAGTTTTGTGTATTCGTATTGAGATTTAGTTTGATTCTTTAGTCGAACATGGGGGCGTGCCTCCTCAGGCACGGGGTCGTGCTCATGTGTTAGTGCTCGGTGTCAGTTTTTTGTTGTTCAGTTTTTCAGTTTTGCGTGTTACACAATTTTCCCGGTTAAGTTTTATCACTTCCAAATCATTAGAAAAGATACAAAAATAGTCCTAGAGTTAAATAACACAAGCCAAATTGAAAATTACATTTCCTAAGGTCCTACGGTTACACAATAAGTTAAAAGCCGAGAATCTGAAACAACAAAACCAGACTCTTTAACGTGCATAAGCGCACTTAGCACATCACGAAATACTTCCATTAGAAGACTCCACACATTTCGTGTGGAAGGTTTGGGATGGGATAGTGAGAAGTGCGGTTGCTTAATTCTGCAAGCTGATGATTAATGGAAATGAGTTCCTCGCCCATCTGTTGAACTTTTTGGATAAGTTTAGCTAAGCATTGGGACACAACAAGGTTCATTAACTTAGTTGCCTGATAAGTTCATGTAACTTGAAGAAATATTCTTTAGTCGTTGGCTCTCGTGTTTCAGAACGCGGTTTCTTCACTGGATTCTAGTTGGAACTTCCGTGACTTGATTCTTTCATTTTTTAGTTGTTTTTAAAGAGGAATGGGTGTGATGAAAGAATGGAACAAGTGTGGTATTTATATACAGGTCGTGGAAAGTGAACACAGGGGCGTACATCATGAGGCACGACCCCGTGCTTGTGCTTGTGAGGTCCTAAAAATTGTAAAAAATTCAAGGAAAACATTTAAGTTTCGGGTCTTCGGCACGACCCTTCCGCATAATTTAGCTTTGGTCAGGGCAGAGGCGTAGTTACTCTGAGGGAATCTTGGTTGGTCCATCGTTATACGGTCTCAAACGATGACCATTCACTTTGAAACTTAAACCTTCGTGGTTATAAATTTCAATGGCACCATTAAAAAACATGTTTTTGATTGTATAAGGTCCAGACTAACGTGATTTTAGTTATCCAGGAATCAAACGTAAATGAGAGTTATACAGTAAGACACGTCATCCCACATGAAATTGTTTTGTGTTCTTTAATGGAGTGTCATGGAATTTCCTTGTCTTTTCTTTGTAAACCCTAGCGTTTTCGTATGCTTGTTCTCTCAATTCCTCCAATTCATGAATTTGTAGGAATTGATTCTTTCCTGCAAGATCTTGGTCCAAATTTGCTGCTTTAAGTGCCCAAAGAGCCTTGTGCTCTAGTTCCACAGGTAGATGACATGACTTCCCATAGATTTGTTTGAACGGTGTTGTGCCGATGGGAGTCTTATAGGCTGTTCGAAAAGCCCATAATGCATATCTAACTTTGTAGACCAGTCCTTGTGGTTTTGACCTACAGTATTCTCAAGGATTCGTTTGATGCCTCAATTAGTGACTTCGGCTTGCCCATTCGCTTGTGGATGGTAAGCAGTTGTAAAGCGATGGTGAACTCCATAACGTGCCATTGCTTGCTCGAGCTAATTGTTACAGAAATGAGTTCCTCAGTCACCAATTAGAGCTTTGGGGGCACCAAAAAGAGAAAATAATTTCTTAAGGAATTTGACAATGTTTCTGGCATCATTAGTAGGCAGGGCTTGAACTTAGTCCCATTTTGAAACGTAATCAACTCCTACCAAGATGTAACGATTGCCAAATGACACCAGGAATGGCCCCGTGAAATCAATTCCCCATATATCAAATATCTCGCATACTTGAACCGGCTTCTGAGGCATCTCATCCTGTGTTGAGATATTGGTTGCTCTTTGACATGCATCACAGGTGCGTACTATGTTGTGAGCATCTTTGAAGGTCGTGGGCCAGTATAATCCAGAGTCAAATACTTTCTTAGCTGTTAAGGTTGCTCCATGGTGTCCTCCTGTTGGTCCTTCATGACAGTGCCTTAGGATTTGTTCTGCTTCTCTTCCGTATACGCATCTTCGAATGAGTTGGTCTGCACTGATTCTGAATAGATACGGGTCCTCCTAATAGTAATGTTTCATATCATTAAAGAATTTCTTCTTTTTCTGATAAGTCATTCCTTTGAGAAGAATTCCGGTTACTAAGTAATTTGCAAAATCGGAAAACCAAGGATGTTCATCGATTGAGGATTGAATGTGCATAAGGACTTGAATTCCTCAGTTTGTGAAGGACCTGAATCCTCAAGACGCGAGAGATGATCAACCGCTAGATTTTCCGCTCCTTTCTTATCACGAATTTTGATGTCAAATTGTTGAAGCAACGGAATCCAATGAATCAATCTTGGTTTTGCATCCTGTTTGTTGAATAAATAACGAAGGGCTATATGATCGGTGTAAACAATTGTTTTTGAAAGGATGAGTTACGAGCGGAATTTGTCAAATACGAAAACTATTGCAAGAAGTTCTTTTTCAGTGGTGGTGTAGTTTTCTTGTGTGTCTTTTAGGGTTTTGCTCGCATAATAAATTGGGTGAGATTGCTTGTCTTTCCTTTGTCCTAATACGGCTCCTACCATGAAATCGCTTGTGTTGCATATGAGTTCAAATGGTAGCGTCCAATCTAGGGAAACCATGATTGGAGCGGTTACCAGCCTCTCCATAAGCAATTTGAATTCACTAATGCATTCGTCAGAAAATATAAATTGAGCGTCTTTCTCGAGAAGTTGAGTCATTGGTCGAGCGATTTTTGAGAAATCTTTGATGAAACAACGGTAGAATCCTACATGACCTAGGAAACTTCTGATATCTTTCACGGTCGTGGGATGTGGAAGTTTAGAAATAGTGTCGACTTTGGCTTGATCAACTTCAAGCCCTGCTCGAGAGATTTTGTGTCCTAACACTATTCCTTTCGTAACCATGAAGTGGCACTTTTCCCAATTTAAAACAAGGTTAGAATCTTCACATCTAACCAGCATCTTTTCCAGATTTTCAAGACATTGCTTAAATGAGTTTCCAAAGATGGAGAAATCATCCATGAAAACTTCCATTGAGTGTTCAATGATGTCACGAAAAATTGCTACCATGCATCTTTGAAATATAGTAGGAACATTACACAATCCAAAGGGCATTCGCCGATAAGCAAATGTACCATATGGACAGGTGATTGTCATCTTCTCTTGATCTTTGGGAGCAATAGGGATTTGAAAATAACCTGAGAAACCATCTAGGAAATAATAAAACATTTTTTCAGATAATCGCTCAAGCATTTGGTCGATGAAAGGAAGAGGGAAGTGATCTTTCCTTGTGGCGTCACTGAGTTTGCGATAGTCTATGCAAACTCTCCATCTGGTAACCGTACGAGTGGGAATAAGCTCATTCTTCTCGTTAGTTACAATAGTCATTCCTCCTTTCTTTAGAACAACTTGGACGGGACTGACCCAAGGCGAATCAGAAATAGGGTAAATCAAACCGGCATCTAGCGGTTTGATTACTTCTTCCTTCACCACCTCTTGCATGCTTGGGTTTAAACGTCTTTGAGGCTGATTGACGGATTTGAAGTTCTCCTCCATCAATATTTTATGAGTGAAAAAGGACGGATTCATTCCTTTGATGTCGATGATTTTTCGTGCAATTGCTCGTTTGTGTGCCTTAAGCACATTGAGCAACTTCTTCTTTTCATCAATTGATAAGGCGGGTGAGATTATTACAGGAAGTTGAGATGTGTTTCTGAAGAAAAGCGTATTCGAGATGAGATGGAAGTTCTTTGAGTTCTAAGTCTGGAGGGTCTTCAATAGAAGGTTTGGCTTTCGGTTCTAGATCTTGCTCAATGATCTCAAATGCTTCTTGACGAAATGATGTTTCATCAACTTCAAGTTTTGCAATCATTGGGTTTTCACAGATGGGTTCGGTGATTTGGCCCTCTATTAATTGAGCATTGCAAGCTTCATTTTGAAGTGTTCTCTTCAAATGACAGCTTATGATCGAATCACAAGCATCAACGTAATAGAGCGAGTCATTATGATGTTGAGGGTGTTTCATGGATTGGCCGATATCGAAAGTTACTTCCTCTTCATCCACTCTAAGCGTGAGTTTTCCTGTACAAACATCAATGAGGGCTCGAGCAGTCGCTAATAAAGGTCGACCTACGATAAGACTTGTCCTCATCCATGTCAAGGATCACAAAATAATGAGAAATACGAATCTGTCAATTTTAACTAAGAGATTTTCAATGATGCCCCTCAGATATTTACAGAACGGTCAGCTAACTGGATGCTCATACGAGTAGATCTAGGTTCACCTAAATTTAATTTTTCAAAAACCGTATAAGGCATAAGGTTAATGCTTGCACCTAAATCAGCTAACGCGTTACACACAGAAAGATTTCCTATTAGGCAATGTATGGTGAAACTTCCTGGATCAACATCTTTTGAGGTAGTTTGTTTTGAAGAACTGCAGAGCATTCCCCATTCAAAACCAAGTGTGATAACTCTTCCAGTTTCTTTTTGTGTGACAAGACACCTTTTAGAAACTAAGCGTAGTTTGGCATTTGTGCTAAGGCCTCTACCAAGGGCAGGTTGATATGGAGTTGCTTGAACAACCCAACGAATTTGCCATATTTTGCCTCCATTCTTTGTTGTCTCAAACGTCAAACGTGGTGGTGGAATGTATTTCTTGGCTGGTTCTTCAATAACAACAGGTTGCTTTTGCTTATCACTCGTATTACTTGGAGTTTCAATCTCTACTTCTTCAAGGATGGGTTGTAATGCGGGTTCATCACCTTGAGTGGTTTTGCCACCCCTGGTGGTGATGGCTTTGACTTGAGCATTAGGGTTTGTCACAGTGTTGCTGGGCAAAGCTCCTTGAGGTCTTTCAGATAGTTGTTGTGCTATTTGACCTACTTAGTGCTCTATGGTCTATAGTGATGCTTTGTTGCTTTTGATGTCAGCTTCAGTTTTTTTGGAACCTCTCCTGATTTCTTCGATCAGATTCCCGGATGTACGCATCTGTGGCTTGTGTGGTTAACAATAATTGTTACAATAAATTTTCCATTGATTATGCTCCATGGTCTTGGTTGCTTGAGCCTTGGTATGGTGGTTTCTGTTGTTTGGTGAGGTGGCCTTTAGTTGAATCCAGATGATTGTTGGTTATTACCAGCATCTCTGTAATTCGAGTTGCTTCTCCAATTTGAGTTGTTGTTGTATGAGTTACTTGGGCGTCCTAGATAGTCAACATCTTCAACTACCATAATGCCTTGTGGGCATTCATTGGTCTTGTGTGAAGTTACACATGTGTTGCATCGCGTTGGGGTTTTTTTAGCTCGCTTTACAATTGTTCGAATTTTTTGGTTAGAGCTTCTAATTGGGCTGCAATTACGGTTTCAGAATCTACTTGATGAATACCTTTAGAATTGGGTTTGGTCCTTAAGGGATTGTAGGCAAAGCTCTTCCTAGCTGCTCTTTCTAAGGCTTGGTATGCTTCTGTTGGTGTGGCACTTCCAAAATCTCCTCCCACACTCTGGTCTACCGCTTGCTTGTGGGCTCCGCTGATTGCATCCTAAAAGGTTGACACAGCAACCATAGATCAAGTCTGTGATGTGGGCATCTCTGAAGGAGACTTTTATACCTCTCCCATGCTGCATGTAATGATTCATCGTCGTCTTGGCGAAAACTTGTGATGCTGCTTTGTGAAGTCGGCTGGATTGTTAAACATCCAAGCATGTTTTTGACGGAAGGATAAACAACAGCACAAACCAAATGTCAAACAATAATATGAACTATAATTGAATGGTTTCATTGATAAAACCTAACGATTACAAGCTCGTTACAACATAAGAATCAAGACTCTTGGCAATGGCAAGATCGAGCATGATCTCCCCTCTCATCCGACAACCCTAGGCTCTGGGCAGACTTCCTCTCAAATCCCTTTTCTTTTCTACACATTGAAACTGGTATATATAGGCCTCGACCCATATTAGATGCGACTGGGCCCATTCGTACGACTGGGCCCATTCGTGCGACTGGACCATGCGTATGGTTTAATCGTACGATTGGACCATACGTATGGTTCAATCGTACGACTGAACCATTCTTATGGTTCAGTCTTACGAATGCCCCAATCACATCTCTCAGTCGCACGACGGGTCAATTAGCATGGCTCAGTCGTACGAATGAGTCTCATTCGCATATGCTCCTACGAATGACCCAGTTTCATGTGTTTACAACATACCAGGTGTATTACATTAAGCCTAGACTATTCGACAAGCGACATACACACTATATATGACTATATATGCTCCAACATGCTTCTTAGTTTGGCAGTGTGATCGGATGGAAAGTATTTCAAAAGGAATTGTTCAGCCATTTCCGCCCATGTGGTGATGGAACCAGGCAGAAGTGAATCAAGCCAGTCGATGGCTTGGTCTCAAAGTGAAAATGGGAAAAGTCTTAGTCGAATGGCGTCGTCTGAACAGTCGTTCATTTTGAAGGTAGCACAGATACGAAGGAATCGTGAGATGTGAGCATTAGGATCTTCGTTTTGTAACCCATGGAACTAAACATAGTTTTCTACGAGTTGGATAATACTAGACTTAATCTCAAAATTGTTGGCCGCTATTGCTGGTTGGACAACACTAGACTAATAACCATCTATTGATGGTGTGCATAGTGTGTCATCTTCATTTCCTCGTCTTGGTTAGCCATGTCTTCTTCGGATGGTGTACCATCCAAAATGTCTTCTTCAATGACTAGTGATGCTTGTTGTGATCTTTTGCGCAATCTTTGACGGAAAAGTCGTTTGGGTTCCAAAAGAGGTGGAACAAGTTCAGAACTAGAGGAGTCCGACATACACTAACTTAAAGAAGCATAAACTAACTAAGGCTTAAAATGAAACAGACAAATGTAACTAAACTAACTAGGGCAAACTACCTAAAAATCAAAATGAAGTTTAAACAAAAATATATTAACAAGTTATATACAAGATAGCCAAAATTTTAGTTTGTCTTTCAAACTGTCGTGTGTCCCCGGCAACGGTGCCAAAAACTTAATATTTATCACACCATTAGTTCATCAGAAATTAAATAAGTTTCATCTGATTAGGATGATAGAAAGAGTTTAGCTCATAATAAGCTTGAACATAACAACATATAACAAGGAAGATAGATATGTAATCATCGGTGAAATGGAACAATCAAACTGATAATCCACAATGAATTACGTTTAGACGATCTCGAGCTTCTTCCAAGTGTTGTATGCACCTCCCGAGCCTCCAAATGACCTTGAAGACTTTATTCCCGAGAGAGTTCTGCAGAGTAACTCTCCTACCAAAGCTTACCAAAAATGGTGAACTTAGGATTCTATTTACAAGCTTTTTGGAGTGTTTAAGCACGGCCCTGTGTTAGTACAATGCTTACGAAAGTTGGTCTGCTCGTACATGCAGGTTATGTCGGGCACGGCACCGTGTGAAATGGGCCACAACACCATGTTGGTAGTGGGGCACGACCCCATGCCTTACGGGGCACGGCCCCGTGTCTACTTTTAGGGAACGGTACTTTTTGTCCTGTCAGATGTCCAAACATGGGGGTGTGTTAATTTAGCATCGGGGTGTGTTTCTAGCAAAGCATGGGGGCGTGCTTAATGAGGCACGGCCCCATGCTTGGACTCCAAAGATCGGATTACTTCAATTTCATGCTAAATATGCTTCTTTTGTCCATCTTGCCCTTTTAAATGCCTGAAAACACAATTTAACATTTTTAAGTATATTTTCATCATTTTAAGAAAGGTATTAAGGAATAATTGATGTGCTTTTGATAGGATTTTTATGTATAATGTGGAGCACATCAGTTACTAGGGCTTAGAATGTATGATTTAAGCTTAGAACATGATGGACAGTGATTGGGAATTGAAATCTGATGTTTACGGCTCATATGTTTAAGATTAGAATTTGCCAAAATGTAAGGCCCCGTTTCCGGGACGCTTACAGCCGGTCAACCATTGCACATAAAACATACATATACAGTTAATTTAAATAAACATTCGCAGCGGAAACATTCAAAAATGACATTTCATTTCATCATAAAAACTTTTGCAAAATAATGTATCGTTTGTCGGTTACAAAATTACATTGTTGTATTACATCAGAAAAGCTTTATATAAATGAATGCCATCCAAAAGAGCTGAGCAACTACCTAGTGCCATCCTCAGTAACATTACTTGCCAACTGGAAACACATAAAAGTCAGAGTTACTGAGTGAGTTCTAGTTTTATGATAAACCATACTTTACATTCGAAAAACCATTCTTTCTCTCAAAATCATATTATGCTTTGCATTCGTTCATGATCATACATCGTACGTACAGACAGATAATATAATTATTATCTTCATCATTCTCTCGTTCATACTTTCATTCATTCATCATTTCATTCCTTACTTTCATCATCAACATGAACTTTACCCTTCATGCTCGTGATACTGTGCCTAAGCCTATAAAAGACCTTCATCGGTGGTGCGCAGCACCAAGTGGTCACAGTACCTAAGGTAAAGTTTAGGTATACCGTTTTCATATGCTATGCCCTTCATGCTCATGATATTGGACCTAAGCCTATAAAAGACCTTCAATGGTGGTGCCCAGCACCAAGTGGTCACACTACCTAAGGCACGCAACAATGGTTCATCCATATGGTCAATCACAAAGAAAGACCCCATATGCATACTTTGGGGTATCTAACCCGCACACCGTTGAGCTAACGGCTACAATGGATGTGCACCTCCATACATTTGCTTGCAAGCCTTTCTTACATTCCTTCATTAATGCATGCATTCATCATCATGTTCCTCTTTCATTATCTTTTACTTTACATTACATAATACTTCATTCATTCATTATCATAACATGTAAAGTAATGGGAAAGATAAACATACATCATGATAAGGAACATAAACATATCATTCATACAACATCATGCAGGGTATCATACATACATAACATACATCATGTATAACCATGCAACATCATCATTATCATCATCATGAATATGCATCAATCACATATCATTACATGCCCATCATACCATCTATGACCCCAAAAGTCAACTTACATAAATCTCCAGGAATCTCCTAGGTCAAAGCCTACATTACTCCTTTTTCACCAAAAATTCAGAATTATTCTAAGTGTTCATCCGCATTGACACTCTTGTTCATCCGCATTTGATTTGCTTCATCCGCATTTGTCATCCGCATTTGACTTACTCATCCGTATTTCTCAGTCTTAGTCAAATGCTCATCCGCATTGACATACCTCATCCGCATTTCCTTGACTTAGTGAAATGCTCATCCGCATTGACATACCTCATCCGCATTGACATACCTCATCCGCATTTCCCTGACTTAGTCAAATGCTCATCCGCATTGACATACGTCATCCGTATTTCCTAGCCTTAGTCAAATGCTCATCCGCATTTCATGCACTTAGTCAATGTTCATCGACATTGACTTCATCCGCATTTGACTTCATCCGCATTGGCTTACTCAATGGTTAATGTTCATCCGCATTAACCCTTTCCATCCACATTAACTTCCAAACACTTAGGCGGATTTAAAAAACTTAACATATGAGCCTAAAACATCATATCTGATTTCCATGCACCATTCATCATGTTCTAAGCTTAAATCTTACCCTTCAAGCCTTAGAAACACAATCATACATCATCAAATTGAATTCAACCTCCTAGAAACCCACTAAAAACATTCCCGAACACATACAAACACACATAAGCATAAACCCGAGGATATGACCAGTTAAGAACACCATAAAAGCATGAATTCTTACCTTGAATTCAAATTCTTTCTTCTTGTTCTTCTTCAAAGCCGAGAATTTGCTGCTCCCAGCTACTCTCTCTCTCTCTAAAACCCAAAAATCAGTGGTGTATGTGACATGTGGGTGGCCATACCATCTTTTACACCTACTTTTCAAACATTTTGTCCTTTTGGACCCTTTTTACCCCTAGCCTTGGGTTTTATGTCTTTTCCTTCTTTTCTTTCACTTTATTTATTCTTTTCTTGACTTTAAAATCACCCGGTGTTACAAGTCCACCCCCCTTAAATAGGTTTCGTCCCCAAAACCTGTTATTCCTTGAAGAATAGTGGGTAATGCCATCTCATCTCTTCTTTAGTCTCCCACGTAGACTCGGATCCCTTCCTGTGCTTCCACTGGATACGCACAAGAGGAACCACTTTATTCTCAGCCTCTTCTCTTTTCGATCAATGATTTCCACTGCTTGCTCCACATAATTGTGCCATTCATCTACTTCGATATCCTCAAATGGAACATTCATGTATTCATCAGCTAAGCACTTTCTCAAATGAGATACATGGAATCTCGGGTGACTTCTACTTAACTCTTCTGGTAACTCCAGTCTATAGGCCACCTCTACTACTCAAGCAATGATTCGGAAAGGGCCTATGTATCTCGGGCTCAACTTGCCCCGCTTTCGGAAACGAATGATACCCTTCCAGGGTGAGACCTTCAACATAACCCGGTCACCCACCTGGAACTCAATCGGTCTACGTCATTTATCGGCATACGACATGTATCTATCTTTGGCTGCCTTCATGAAGGCCTTGATCTTCTCAAGCTTCTCAGTCGTAGCCTCGATTACCTTGACGCTTCCTAACTCTTTTTTACCAATATCACCCCAACAGACGGGTGTTCTGCATCTCCTACCGTATAGCATCTCGTAAGGTGGCATACCAATGTTGGCATGATAACTGTTGTTGTACGAGAATTCGGCTAACGGTAGGTGGTCATCCCAACTCCCACCAAAATCAATCACAAATGCCCGAAGCATGTCCTCCAACGTTTGAATGGTTCTCTCTGACTGACCATCAGTTTGGGGATGATAAGTCGTGCTAATGTGTAACCTCGTTCCCATGGCATTGTGAAATTTCTTCCAGAATTTAGATGTAAACCGGGTGTCACGATGAGACACAATGGACACCGGCACACCATGACGAGTTACAATCTCCTTGATGAATAGGTCAGCCAACCTCTTGGATGAATATGTCTCGCGAATTGGTAGGAAGTGAGCACTCTTCGTCAGACGGTCCACAATCACCCATATGGCATCGTACCCTTTCGGAGTACATGGCAGCTTCATAATGAAATCCATGGTGATGTGCTCCCACTTCCATTCCGGTATATCCAAAGGTTGGATTTTCCCATATGGCTTTTGATGCTCAGCCTTCACCTGTAAGCAAGTAAGGCACTTACTCACGTACTCCACCATATCGCGCTTCATACCCGGCCACCAATAATCTTTCTTCATATCTTGATACATTTATGTGGCACCTGGATGAATGGAGTATTGATTCTTGTGAGCTTCATCCATGATCTTCACCTGTAGATCCCCAAATCAAGGAATCCATACACGTCCAAATCGGGTTTTAACACCAAGTGTGTTTTCACCCAATTCCCCAACCAGACCTCTTATCTTTTCAGAGTTAAGATGTTCTCCTTTCAGTGCCTCATCAAGCAACTCTTTGACTTGCTTCATTACATCAGAGGTCATGATCAGTTGGTATGCTTTCACCCTAATTGGTTCGGGCCTCTCTTTTCGGCTAAGGGCATCAACCACAACATTGGCCTTGCCTGGATGATAATGGATCTCACAATCATTATCCTTTATAAGTTCCAACCACCGTCTCTACCTCATGTTCAGATCCTTCTGCTCGAAGAAGTACTTCAAGCTCTTGTGGTCAGTGAAAATGGTGTACTTCGTCCCGTGCAGATAGTGCCTCCAAATCTTTAGCGCAAAGACCACGGCTGCCAGCTCCAAGTCATGAGTAGGGTAATTGACCTCATGAACCTTTAACTGTCGGGACGTAGACTATAACCTTCCCACTCTACATTAGTACACACCCCAACCCTGAGTGGGAAGCATCAGAATAGACCACCAGATCTTCGCTCCCATGGGATAATGACAGAACCGGAGCTTGAGTCAACCTCGCCTTCAATTCTTCAAACACCTTCTCTTGAGCTTGACCCCATACGAACTTCACAACTTTTCGGGTCAACTTGGTTAGTGGAGATGCGATCTTGGAAAAGTCTTGAATGAATCTCCTATAGTAGCCTGCCAAACCCAAGAAGCTACGAATCTCGGATAGCGTCTTCGGAGACTTCCATTGCCTTACAATAGGTTGACACTCCTTATATAGATCGATCAATGATTAACCTGCTCTGATACCATTTGTCAGGATCAGTGATCACAAGTTTGATGTATTAGAGCGTAACACAGCGGAATAAGAACAAGCATTAGACAAATTGTAGCAAGAATTTGATACTCGTATGCATTAAGAACAAATACGGTTATAACGAGAGAATATATTTCTATAACAAGGAATGTTTCTATGATATTGAATATTTTTGATCAAATCATTCTACTTATTACAATAGGTTGACACTCCTTATATAGAGTGCAATCGCTGCTGTTATCACGGGAAAGTGACAACTGGCAGATCTAGTACAAAAATAACTAACTCTTAACAAACTACTGAAATGTTCACAACTACTGAGAACATATCAGAGTGTTAAGTACAAAATATGAAACTACTGATAAGAAACTACTGAAACTACAACGACTGAAGAACAAGCTCTTCAGTCGTTTTATAAAACTACTGAAAAACATAAAACTACTGATGAGCACAACAACTGAAGAAGTATTCTTCAGCTGTTGTGTCAAACTACTGAACAGATAAAACATAAAACTACTAAAAGGTAAACCGTCACAACTACTGAAGAAGACCTCTTCAGCTGTTGTGACAACGTCTGATACTTTGGTCTTCAGCACTTGTCTTCAGACTTTGTCTTCAACACTTGTCTTCAGACTTTGTCTTCAGCACTTGTCTTCAGACTTTGTCTTCAGCACTTGTCTTCAGACTTTGTCTTCAGCACTTGTGTCTTCAGACTTTGTCTTCAGCACTTTTTGTCTTCAGCACTTGTCTTCAGACTTTGTAATCAGTTGTTGTCTTCAGCTGTTGTGGTCTTCAGTAGTTGTTGTGACGTCTGTGGGACTTAAAGGTTTTTCTGATCCGGCTCATTGGTTCTTTTGGTCCAACACACTTAGAGAATTTTGCATACAACTTCTCCTTTCTCAACGTCTCCAGAACCTCCCGAATGTGACCGACATGCTCAATCTCGCTCTTCGAATAAATCAGGATATCATCAAAAAACACAATCACTGATTTATCCAGCATCGGGCGACACACCTGATTCATCAGATCCATAAAAGCAGCTGGCGCATTGGTCAAACCAAACGACATGACAAGAAACTCGTAGTGACCGTAGCGCGTGCGAAAAGCTATTTTAGGGATATCGGACTCCTTCACTTTAAGCTGATGATAGCCCGATCGAAGGTCGATCCTTGAAAACCAACTAGCACCTTGAAGCTGATCGAACAAATCATCTATCCTCGGTAAGGTGTATCGGTTCTTCACCATCAACTTGTTCAGCTCACGGTAGTCAATAGACATCCTCATACTACCGTCTTTCTTCCTCACAAACAGGACCGGAGCACCCCAAGGAGAGATACTCAGTGTAATAAACCCCTTGTCATGCAGCTCTTGCAACCGCTCAATTAACTCTTTCATTTCCATCGGAGCCAAATGATACGGTGCCTTGGCAACAGGTTGGGCACCCGGTATCAAGTCAATCTGGAACTCGATCTCACGGTTAGGTGGCACTCCTGGTAAGTCTTCTGGGAATACGTCTGGAAAGTCACACACAACCGGCACATTGGATAGTTGTGGTATTGGCGTATCCACATCCTTTACATAGGCCAAGTAGGCACTACATCCACGCCTCATACACTTTCCCGCACTTGTCTTCAGACTTTGTCTTCAGCACTTGTCTTCAGACTTTGTCTTCAGCACTTGTCTTCAGACTTTGTCTTCAGCACTTGTCTTCAGACTTTGTCTTCAGCACTTGTCTTCAGACTTTGTCTTCAGCACTTGTGTCTTCAGACTTTGTCTTCAGCACTTGTCTTCAGACTTTGTCTTCAGCACTTGTCTTCAGACTTTGTAATCAGCTGTTGTCTTCAGCTGTTGTGGTCTTCAGTAGTTGTTGTGACGCTTGTGGGACTTAAAGGTTTTTCTAATCCGGCTCATTGGTTCTTTTGGTCCAACAAACTCCCCCTGAACCAATGCAGCCAAAACCTTTAACTTTATTGAGGTCCCACTTATTGTTGGCAGAATGGTTGGTCTTTTTCCTTCTTGATCAGTTGAGAAGATGACCCATATAAGCACTGGCCTGGGAATGAGTCTCTGATAATTTGGTTGGCAATGTATGTATGGGAGCTCTATATTGGGGAATTGGACACTGAGCTGTTCCCCCATCCATGAGACTCACTTCCCATGTATAAGCCTGTAGGATTCTCTGGTGTATGCTCTGAGAAACATAATTTGTTCTTCCATGTTCAGGTTCTCAGCTTCACCATCAAACAGTCCTTCACGCCCATACAGCTCTGAGATGTACTTGGCCTGTTTGCCATTTTTGAGCTCAACTGTTGTAATCTGTCTGTATGCAAACTCATCAGGATGAGTCCCTTCAAGTAACAGACTGAGCTTATTTTGTTTGAAGTTCTCAAGCCTCTTATAGACTAACCCCTTTTTAATAACTCTGTTCTCTAACATCTTTTGGGGTGGCTGTTTAGTCTCATAGACCTTCTTGAAATCTTCTACAATCTCCCAGGGTGATACTACAAGGACCACTGTGATCTCTTCATCTACGATCCTTTTTTACTTGGCCTTTGTATCTCGAATGAATGTCTTTCTTTACAATCCTGTGAGCCACCCTAGGATCAGGCCATACTCTCACCTTTTCCTTCTGATATTGAAATGTGTTGGCAAGGGTCTACAACCTCAGAGCTTCTTTCTTCATACTAATTATTGATGAAGAAGCAGCATAAGTTTTGTCGATGCTTTTCAACATCTCATCGTCATGAAGCCTTTGCTGCTGCTCTTCTTCAATCTTTACTCTCACAGTTTCCATCTGTGAGGTGGGAGTGATGGGCATGGTTTGGCTTTAGGCAATGTTAGGACTGCAGACAGAGGCAGCCTATCTTCTTCCACATCATCCTCTTCTTCTTCTTCTTCTAGCCTCAACACCCTTCTCTTCTTCTTCTTGGGTGCATCATCGACTGTTGGTTTAGAGGGTAAGGGAGTTGGTTTTGTGGGTTGTGGTTGTGGTTGTTTTGGAGAGGGAATGTTGACAGGCTGAGTTAGCATTTTAGAGGTGAGTGTGGCTTTTGAGTGTTTGGCTAGCTCAGTCCTGCTCCCTGCTCCTGCTTCATTCAAAGCTTCGACTACTAAACCCTTAGTGTATGCTTCAGACGAACAGATCTTGGAGGTTATGGCCAAGATACTGTCCCTGGTCCATGATTTAATCTCGATCAATGATCTCCCAAGATATTTTGCAATGAATCTGATCATGATCTCTAGTCTCTCTCTTTCTAATGCATCATAACTTGCCCATCTTGAGTTAATTTCTTCAACTTCAAGTCTCCTGATCTCCGAGTCAAGCTGTGCAGTATCGAACCCTTGTCTATACAGTTGATCAATAATGGCATCCATTGATTTACTATGTGTAGCATCTGCTATTTTGATCATCTCATCGAGTTGGAGTTCTTTCTCTTTTCCTTCACCCTTCCTCTTCTTATATGTGACATGAAAGTCTTTGTGACTTTCACCCACTTGATCATTTTCGGTTCCCTTCACAGACTCCTCTTCCTTCTGAGTTTCCTTTTCTTTCAGTTGCTCTTCCTCTTTGCTTTCACTGACTGACTCTCCCCCTTTTTGGTTGCATTGGTTGCAAGGGTTTGAGTAGCAGAAAGCCTTGTGCTCACAATCTCCTCCACCAGGGGTTGTATGATTGAGGGAAGCCTCTCATCCATGGTTTTGATCACAATGTATGTGATCATTGGGGTGATGAGAGGTAGGGATTGCTGAAAGATAGCAGCTGTTTGCTCAGAGGGGTTCTCTCCCTGAGAAGCAGTGCCAGAAATAGAGGCTGGTGGCTTGGAAGTTTTGAGTGGCTGAGTGTGTGGGAGACCTTCAGGTGAAGGTGCCATCTGTGGGTTTATGTTGGTGGCAGATGGACTTGCTTCTTGAGAGAATTGGTCAAGTAGTCTTTGTAGTCTACTGACTTCTTCCTCAAGAATTGTAATCTGGGCTAGAACATCATAAAGAAGCCCAGGTCATCATCAACGGATGCTGAATCACCTGACCTCCTGCGTGTAGCAGGATGTACATGCATTGGGTGTAGACCAGTTTTAGCATGTGCCACTTTTTCTTGGAACTGGGGACTTCCAGCCTGAGGACTATGTCCTTCATCAGCTGTTGCCTCTAGTGAGGTCTTAGCTATGTTACCAGCCTCATTCTGATCATGTGCTGATTCAGAAGAGGTGGCGGCCTCACTAGATGTTCTAATCTCCATATCCACACCAGGAGATAGAACGTGTAAACCCCGGTGCTGTGGGTTGTCAGAAGCATGGTGATCCTCGTCCTCAATAGCTATGTTTCTCCCCTTTATTGGTGGTTGTTGGGGAGGAGGAGAGGCATGCAGCTGAGTCAGCACGTTTGCAATGATAATGGTTGGACTTTGGGGGGCGGTTGCATGGGGAGATGGGGTAAAAGCAGTGTGCACCTGGGGAGAATGGTGCTCTTCAATGGCAATCTCCTCAAATGAGGAAGATCCAGATTTGGGGTACCCCATCTATGGTTGCTGCAGGCTCCTTTTGAGAGGAATCCTGAGCGGCTGTGGCTGGGAGAGTCTCTGATACTGCTGGGGGGTTTAAGCCAGCAAGTATATCCTGCCTTTGGGTGACAGGAGCATCTTCAGGGGACTCATCTCCCTGAATAGCTGTTTCGGGGTGTTTTATTTTTGGTTTGGTGGGGACTCTGGATTTTGAGGTGGTGGCTGTGGGTTCCAGCTGCGTGGGTTTTCGCAGCTTGGCAGCCATTTTCCGTGTGATTGGTCAGAGTTGTGCCAGGAGTATACTTCCGGCAGTACAGCCTAGCAGGAACTCCCAGGCCAACAAGTCCCTCAGCTTGAAGCTGGTTTTCAATTATGGCCACTATGAACCGACGATATAATATCCAACAGTTAGCAGTTTGTTTTTGGGCCATATCCTTGAGCTCTAAAAATAGTATTTCAGAAAAATTTAAAGGTTGTTGCTCAAGGATGGAGTACATTACCTGTTGCCACCTTGTGGACATTTGATCCCATGATGAAGTCTTGGAGGCAAGGCATACATTTACCATATGAAATATGAGACGTTCGGCATCCGGGAAATGTTTCTTCAGTATGGTAGATGCACTTAGGTTACCCTGGTATCCATGGTGGGCAAATGATTGATCTGTTGTGCCCTTTGGATAACCAGTTGGGAAAGTGGCATCATCCAGATTAAGGGTTTGGCGAAGAGTGTCTGGAGTAATGACCACTTTTTGGCCATGGACAAACGATTGAAGAGACTTTGTGTCATTCTCCTCAGAGACCAGAGTGACGTTTGTCCAGAATTGGTTAAGGGATTCGGCATGTATGGTGGGATTTACTAGAAAAGCCGTTTTGTAGGGTGACTGAACCATTAAATCAATGGCGTTGTGAAACTTGGTCCAGTATGGCAATTTGGTGAGATGTGCGACACAGTTGTGTCGTGGTTTTAGTTGCATGGTCGCCATTGATGAAGAGAGGGTAGAGAGTTTTTGAACGTTAGGTTTGAGAAGAGAAGATAAAAACTCTAAAGGTGGGAAGGTATTTAAAGGGTCGGGTTAGAAAACGACTGAAGGTTTTGGTGTGAGTCATCAGTTGTTGAAACTACTGATGATGTGGTATTAACTTTCAGAGGTTTGAAAAGGCTGACCGTATTGGTGTGATCAGCAGTTGTTATAAAACAACTGAAGACTTGGTTTTAACCGTCAGACGTTGAAACAGCTGAAGTCTCTGATTTAGTCATCAGTAGTTATAAAACTACCGAAGACAGTTTTGACTTCAGGTGATGAAACAACTGAAGACTTGGTATTAGTCGTCCGTAGTTGTGAAACTACTGAAGATAGTGGTTTTATCAGCAGTTGTTGTAAACAGCTGAAGACTTGGTGTTAGTCTTCAGTAGTTGTAAAATACTGAAGACATAGTTTTGGCTCAGTTGTTTTAATGAAACAACAGTTGTAGAAACAACCGAAGAGTAATTACTCATCAGCTGTTTTCGTCAATTCATAGCTTTTCAGCTGTTTCACACTGTCCTCAACACTTACTCATCAGACTTTTCATCTGCTTTTCAGGTGTTTCATAGGACATCAGTACTTATCTGCATTCTGACATTAGTAGTTGTGGCTACAACAGTTGTTGTGACTACATCAGCTGTTGTGTAACTACATCAGCTGTTGTGACTACATCAGCTGTTGTAACTACATCAGCTGTTTTAACAAATAAAGTACTTGAGTACTGAGAAGTTAAGCTCTAGTAGTTTAAAGAAAACTTCCGGTGGGAAAATAACTTCAGTACTTATATATGACAATAATAAACTAATGATCATCAGTACTTGTGAGCTGAGATCATCAGTAGTTGTCACTTATTCTAGCTGCAGCATACCAAGCCTTAACACTAGGTTTTGGAAAGTTGTGCTATCCAAGGGCTTAGTGAAAATGTCTGCAAGCTCATCAGCACTAGGAACAAATTTTGAATCAATCAGACCTTTTTCAAAACAATCTCTAATAAAATGGTGTCTGATTTCAATATGTTTAGTCCTAGAGTGCTGGACAGGATTCTTGACAATACAAAGAGCTGAAGAGCTGTCCATTAACAATGGGGTCTTAGTCTCTGTTATGCCATAATCCAATAATTGGTTTTGAAGCCAGAGTACCTGAGATGTACAGCTTGCAGCAGCAATGTACTCTGCTTCAGTAGTTGATGTAGCAACTGAGGTCTGCTTCTTACTCTGCCAAGAAATCAAGCAGTTGCCTAGGAATTGGCATCCTCCAGAAGTGGACTTCTTGTCAACTTACACCCTGCATAGTCACTGTCAGAAAAACCACCAATTTACCAGAATGTCTAGTAGAATACCATAAACCTAGAGATGGAGTGCCTTGCAGATATCTAAAGATCCTCTTGACTGCAATCAAATGAGACTTCTTAGGTGCAGCCTGAAATCTAGCACAAACACATGTAGCAAACATAATATCTGGTCTAGAAGCTGTTAAATACATCAAGGACCCAATCATACATCTGTAAAGTGTTTCATCAACCACTTTACCTTTCTGATCTGTATCCAGTTGTGTGGTGCTGCACATGGGGGTAGAACAGGGCTTAAAGTTTTGTAAATCAAACTTTTCCAAAAGATCTTTTGTGTATTTGGACTGATGAATGAAAATTCCATCAGCCTTTTGTTTGATTTGCAAACCCAGAAAGAACTGTAATTCTCCCATGGCACTCATTTCAAACTTCTGTTGCATCAACTTTGTAAAGGCATCACACAACTGTGGATCAGAGGATGCAAAATAATATCATCTACATAAATTTGAACAAGTAGATTATGCTGCCTAGCTTTCTTAATGAATAAGTCTTATCTATGGAGCCTCTAGTGAAATTATTTCCAGAAGAAAGTTTGATAATGTCTCATACCAGGCTCTAGGAGCTTGTTTCAACCCATAAAGAGCCTTATCAAGCTTATACACCCAATTAGGATGTTTATTGTCCTTAAAGCCTGGTGGTTGACATACATAAACCTCTTTAATTTTCCCATACAAAAATGCACTTTTGACATCCATTTGAAAAACTTTAAGGTTTTGATAAGCAGCATAAGCTAAAAACAATCGAATTGCTTCCAGTCTGGCTACAGGGGCAAAGGTTTCATCATAATCAATACCTTCTTCTTGTGCAAACCCCTGAACAACCAGTCTGGCCTTGTTCTTAACATAAGCCCATTTTCATCAGTTTGTTCCTAAACACCCATTTAGTGCCTATTGCACACTTACCTGGAGGTAGAGGAACCAGTTCCCACACTTGCTGTTTCTTGAACTGAAGAAGCTCAGCTGCATGGCATCAACCCATCCATTGTCCTTTAAAGCAATATGATAATTCTTTGGCTCTTGCTGACTGATGAAGAGAGCATAGAAGCAGAAATTTGACAATTGACTTCTTGTTGATACGCCAGCAGTGATATCACCAATGATTTGAGACATAGGGTGATTCTTCAGATCTTGATACACAATGAGATCTGTGCAAGTGTTTGTAGCAGGCTCAGCAGCAACAGATGGTGATGGTGAATCATTTCCTTGAAACCAATCAGTGGATGGTAATTCAAAGGAAGTTGAATTTGAAGAAATCTCATCAGCATTTGTTGTGGATGTTGCTCTGGAGCTACAGGACCATCAGGTCTAGCTGAATCAGGCAGTTGATGCTAAACCTGAAGAGGTGAGTACTGATATCATCATCATCATCAGCACCAGCAGAACCACCAGGTGGTGAACTGTTGACAGGAGCAACAGCAGGAGTTTGATAAGGAACATATTGCAGTATGTCCAAATCAAATATCTCCACAGGGCTTTGTGGAATCTTGTCCTTTGGAGATTCATTAAACTTAACATGTAGAGTCTCTTCAACCATCTTTTTTCTACAGTTGAAGACTTTGTATGCTTTGCATGTTGATGAATAACCAACAAAGTACCCTGCATCCACCTTAGGATCAATTTTTGGAGTTGATCCCGTGTGTTGAGAATGAAACAAGGACACCCAAATGCTTTGAAGAATGAAATTAGAGGAGCCAAATGATGAAGAACTTCATATGGAGTCTTCATCAACCTCTGATTTACTAGAACCCTATTCTATACATAGCAAGCTGTATTGACAACTTCAGCCCAAAAAGTCATTGGCAGTCCAGAATCAGCCAACATGGACCTTGCAGCTTCAATAAGGGTCCTGTTCTTTCTCTCCACTACTCCATTTTGCTCAGGAGTTCTTGGGATGCTATACTGCCTCTTGATTCCTTTGATAAGTAAAACTCATCAAGTGTGTGTTTCTGATTCAGTACCATTGTCACTCCTCACACACTTAACTGGTAGGGAATACTGCTTCTCAACGTGTAACACAAAGTTCATAATGGACTGCGCAGCCTCATCCTTTGAATGCAAGAAGAAAGTCCATACAAATCTGGAGTAATCATCCATAATTACCAGATAGTATTTCTTCTTAGCCATACTCATCACTCTCACAGGACCAAAGAGATCCATGTGAAGAAGCTGTAAGCAGGCAGTGGACTTAGGTTCTTCTATGGAGGGAAATGAAGCTTTGTGTTGTTTTCCTTTTAAACAAGCAGTGCAGTTATCTTCACATTTGAACTCCTTCATAGGCAGTCCCCTTACTAAACCATGGTTTATCAGCTGATTTATGTTTTTGAGATTAACATGACCCAGCCTTCTATGCCATAGAATAGATTCTTGAGGGGAAGCCTTGGAAAATAGGCAAGGATGGCCTGTGAGATCTATTTTCTTGGAAAGATCTAAGGCATACACTCTTCTGTCCTATTGGCCTTTAGGAGAGTGTGTTCATCCAACACCTTATCAATCAAACTTAGAACTTTGGATGACAGAATCCGACAGTTCTGACTGGTGAAAAGAGCAACATGGCCTTTGTCACACATTTAACTGACACTCAAGAGGTTGTACTTGAGATTTTCCACATGGTTAACATCATCAAACTTTATTTCCGCATTGGAAACAAAGCCTTTGCCGATGATGTAACCTTTGCATCATTTCCAAATGACACAAACCCCTTCCTTCCTGAGAGTAGTCATTAAGAAGTGATCTGTTTCCTGTCATATGCATGGATCCTCCACTGTCTACATACCAGATGCCTCTGAGGTATGTTGAAGAACCCTGTAAAATACAACAAATTAGTTAGATTTTGAGACCCAAACCTTTTTGGTTTTGGGCCTGTTCTCATCAACAGATGGTAAACTAACATGTTTGTTGGAAAGCTGGTGAAGAAAAGGAATCCTTTGGCTTGGACCTCCTTTTCTGTGGTTTCAACATAGGAACATCTAATTGGTTAACTCTTCCCAATAGATGTTGAACCATCATAACCAGCTTTGTCTGATTTTGTGATAAGGCTTTCAGCTCTTCAGACACATTGGCATTGGAGTTTGATAAGTTCCTATGTTGCATCTTCTCTTTTGAGCAATCTCAGCTGTTAACTGTTTAACCCCTTCCTTTTTGGATTTCTTTTTGGACTTAAGGGTTATAGGATTTGATGTTGCTGGTACAAATGTGGCTTCAAACTCAGTTTTCATTTTAACCATTTTCTCTTTACTTTCCTTTTTATGTTTGAGTTTGGATCCCCTTTTGTACCAACAATCATCTGTAAGATGATTGAACAAACCACATACTTCACATGGTTTCTTCTTCATCTTATGTTGATCATCAACTAAAGAGAATGAAACTACTGAAGACTTACTCTTCAATACTTTGGAAGCATTATTTGCTTTCTTGACTTCCTCTTTAGTAGTCTTCAAACTCTTACTGACAGTTTTCTTCTCTTCAGTGCTGATAGTAGTTGGAGTTTGAACTTCAAGTGTTAAATCTTGCTCTCCAGTCCTTTCAGGACTTCCAGAGATAGCTCCTGAGTTTATCATCTCTTTGATCATGTGAGTGTCAGCAGTGGAACCATCAACATCAGCTGATGGGTTCTGAGAGGGCTTAGTGCTGACTTTAACTTTTGATGATGCTCTATCAAAAAGTGAATCACATGATGAGGTGGATTGATTATTGCTTTCTCCATCAGATTTCACTTCTGCCCTTGAAGCAAAATCTGTAGGAGGAGTAGTGTGATTATAACCAATACCAAACTTCACATTGGAAGCAGATTGCTTACTAAGAAGCATTTCAAAACCTTTGCATGATTGTACCCATCGATCACACTCTACCTGGGTGACTGCAAGGGTTTCTTTGAGACTTCTCTGGTCTTCCAGAATAACCTTTAGCTTGGCCTTTTCATCATTTAAATGGCATTTAAGCTTATAAATCTCATCATTTTTACTATTAAGAGCAGACTCAAACTCAGCTTTTCTTTTGGAAATGGTTTTCTCAAACTCAAGTTTTTGATTTATTAATGCTACATTTGCCTCTCTAATGGAGACAAAGGCAGCAATGCATGATTCAGAACATAACTTGGCTTTAGCCTTTAAAGATACTTGAGTTACCTATGAAGATGATGCACTTGAGCAAGAACCCTCAGTAGACTCCAAGGCCATGAGAGCCAGATTCCCAAAAGGACTGTCACCACTATGTTGACCAACACCTGTGAACAGTTGTTCATGACCAGACATGTCATCCGGTAAACTGCTCCAGTCAACAACTCCAGGGGTGAAGAAGCTGTGTTGTTGAGGTTGAGGAGGTTGATGAGATTGAGATGGTTGAGGTTCTGGTGGTGCATGAGGTTTTGGTACTATAGGAACTTGAACTTGATTTGACTGTGGCATGTAATAACAGGGTAAGGATATGGCATTTGACCTTGAGGAACAAAATATGCAGGAGATTGGGTTGAGAATGATGACTAGAATTGATAGGATGTTGCCCTCTGTGTTGTTGACTATTGCCAGGGAAAGTCACAAAAGGTGCAGAGGAATTAGATCCAGATGATCTGCATTCTCTAGAAAAGTGTCCAAGCCTGTGGCATTTATGACACTTCAACTTACTCTTGTCAAAACCAACTTTGGTTTTGCCAGAGAGTCCTGGGAACTTTCTTCCGGTTCTTTTGTAGAACTTCTGAGATCTGATATTTATCAAGGCCATTTGGCTCAAAATATCCATCTCTTCTAAGTCATCATCAGCAATCCCCTTGAGATCATCCATGAAGAAGCATAGATTGTCATTATTACACCCAGTAAACTGATTATCAACACTCACAAACGCAGAATCAAAAGTGTTTGAGGAGAAATCAATATGCTCATCATACTGACATTCAGATGAAGCATATTCTAACTCATGACCAACCAAGGTAGTGTTGCCTGGTACAAAGTCTTCAGTGAGCTTTCCAGATGAAGACAGTTTTCGTTTCTGTTCTATCTCTCTCTCAAATGTGAGCATTTCCCATGGAGTTGGGTGAGAGATAGTTTGTCCAAATTTGCACTAGAGCGTAGGACAATAGTATATGTGTCCCATCTCTCAGGCAGTGATTGAGAAATCTGTTATTCATCTGGATATTGGTGTACTCAAGTTTGACCATTTTTAATTCAGAGATCAAACAAGAGAACCGCTCAAACTGTTGAGTCAGTGTCTCACCTTTCTATGAGAGAATGTCTCGTATTGTTGGGCAAGGATTTCTCTATTATTTGCTAAGACCTCATCTGTTCCTCCAAATTGTTCTTTCAAGGCATTCCAGAGGTCATAGGCAGTTTCATGATGCATTAGCCCAGAATAGATTTCATTGGGCAGTGCCATGGCCAGAATTCCATGGGCTTTTGCATCAATCTCAAACAATTTCTTATCCTCATCTGAGTATTGCTCCTTCCTCTTCGGAACCATTTGATTGGTTTGCGGGTTATTCACCATAGGCTTGTGTGGACCATGTACCACTGATGTCCACAACCTACGCTATTAACAGACAGGTGATGGAGCATTCGTCGTTGCCATATGTTATACTCATTCCTAACCAGCATTGGAGGCTTGGTTGAGGAACCAGTATTGTGAGGATCATTGGAAGGAGTAGTCATTATCAGTCCAAATACAATTTAATTCAAGCTTTTACTCGTTTTTGCATAGACCACAACAGACTCAATGAAAACCAAGAGAAAATCTCAGGATGAATGATCAGAAACACAGAAAATTCAATCTCTATAACCGTTTCTTGCAAAAAAAAATGCTAATTCAATCAAACTTGGATCTTGAATAGCAGTTTCAATGATCAATTATTAGATTGATCAATGATTAACCTACTCTGATACCATTTGTCAGGATCAGTGATAACAAGTTTGATGTATTAGAGCGTAACGCAGCGGAATAAGAACAAGAATTAGACAAATTGTAGCAAGAATTTGATACTCGTATGCATTAAGAACAAATACGGTTATAACGAGAGAATATATTTCTGTAACAAGGAATGTTTCTATGATATCGAATATTTCTGATCAAATCATTCTACTTATTACAATATGTTGACACTCCTATATAGAGTGCAATCGCTGCTCTTATCACGGGAAAGTGACAACTGGCAGATCTAGTACAAAAATAACTAACTCTTAACAAACTACTAAAATGTTCACAACTACTGAGAACATATCAGAGTGTTATGTACAAAATATGAAACTACTGATAAGAAACTACTGAAACTACAACGACTGAAGAACAAGCTCTTCAGTCGTTTTACAAAGCTACTGAAAAACATAAAACTACTGATGAGCACAACAACTGAAGAAGTATTCTTCAGCTGTTGTGTCAAACTACTGAACAGATAAAACATAAAACTAAAGAAAGGTAAACCGTCACAACTACTGAAGAAGACCTCTTCAGCTGTTGTGACAACGTCTAATACTTTGGTCTTCAGCACTTGTCTTCAGCACTTGTCTTCAGACTTTGTCTTCAGCACTTGTCTTCAGACTTTGTCTTCAGCACTTGTGTCTTCAGACTTTGTCTTCAGCACTTGTCTTCAGACTTTGTCTTCAGCACTTGTCTTCAGACTTTGTAATCAGCTGTTGTCTTCAGCTGTTGTGGTCTTCAGTAGTTGTTGTGACGTCTGTGGGACTTAAAGGTTTTTCTGATCCGGCTCATTGGTTCTTTTGGTCCAACACACTTAGAGAATTTTGCATACAACTTCTCCTTTCTCAACGTCTCCAGAACCTCCCGAATGTGACCGACATGCTCAATCTCGCTCTTCGAATGAATCAGGATATCATCAAAAAACACAATCACTGATTTATCCAGCATCGGCCGACACACCTGATTCATCAGATCCATAAAAGCAGCTGGCACATTGGTCAAACCAAACGACATGACAAGAAACTCGTAGTGACCGTAGCGCGTGCGAAAAGCTGTTTTAGGGATATCTGACTCCTTCACTTTAAGCTGATGATAGCCCGATCGAAAGTCGATCCTTGAAAACCAACTAGCACCTTGAAGCTGATCAAACAAACCATCTATCCTCGGTAAGGTGTATCGGTTCTTCACCATCAACTTGTTCAGCTCACGGTAGTCAATAGACATCCTCATACTACCGTCTTTCTTCCTCACAAACAGGACCGGAGCACCCCAAGGAGAGATACTCAGTGTAATAACCCCTTGTCATGCAGCTCTTGCAACCGCTCGATTAACTCTTTCATTTCCATCGGTGCCAAATGATACGGTGCCTTGGCAACAGGTTGGACACCCGGTATCAAGTCAATCTGGAACTCGATCTCACGGTTAGGTGGCACTCCTGGTAAGTCTACTGGGAATACGTCTGGAAAGTCACACACAACCGGCACATTAGATAGTTGTGGTATTGGCGTATCCACATCCTTTACATAGGCCAAGTAGGCACTACATCCACGCCTCATACACTTTCCCGCCACCGCCATCGAGATTACCCTCCGAATCGTAGTAACTCGATCACCATAAATCGTTACCAATTTCCCATCAGGCGCTGATAGCTGAATCATCTTCTTGCGACACATGATTTTCTCCTCGAAGTCTGCTAACCAATCTATCCCAAGAATCAAATCGAACCCACCTAAGGTCATCACAAACGGTCTAAAAGGAAACTTATGACCCTCAAGTTTCACGTCATAGTTCTCTATCATCTTGGAAATCCTGGTAGACTTACCTATGGTAGTTTCTACATCAAAGGGCGCATGAACACGTCTACTTCTAACAGGAAGCTTAGCACAGAAAGCAGCAGAAATAAAACTTTTACTCACACCCGAATCAAATAACACAAAAGCTAAAGTTTGGTTCACCAGAAACGTACCGGACACAACGTTAGGGTTCGTCCTAGCCTCCTCCCGTGTAATCGTGAATGCTCTGGCACTCGCCCTTGGTCCTTCACCTCCCGTTTTCTTTGCCCCGGAACCCTCGGCCATTGCTTCTTACAATCCTTATTCATATGACCCTCTTCACCATAGTTAAAGCACCGGGTCGTACGACAGTCCCTGGCTATGTGCCCCGCTTTCCCACATTTAAAGCACAAGTTTAACCCAAACCTACATTCCCCACTATGCTATCTCCCACACCTACCACACTTCTTCGTACTTGCACCCGACGCGACCACACGGCGGTCGTTCACCCGCGCTTCTTTTTACCCATTAAGGCATCACCCCGACCAAACCTCTTCCCATTCCAATTTCTATCACCTCCACCCTTCCGACTACCCTCAGCTACCACCACCACACCCCTTTCGTCATATAACCTTCCTGCCAAATCCACCGCCGACCTAAACGTGCTTGGTCGGGCGACAATCATGTGCCTGCGAATATCCGCTGGCAATCCCTGAATGTACCTCTTGATCTTTCGAGACAGAGGTGTCACATGATCCCGCACCAGACGTGCCATTTCGTTAAATTTGTTGGTGTATTGTCGGTGTGTCATCGTTCCCGCCTCCAATTGCAGAAACTCCCTCTCGACCTTATCCATTTCCTGGTGAGGACAAAACTCCTCGATCACCAACTTCTTCAACTCCGACCATCTCATTCTCCCGATCGCCCGACTACCCTCGGCTTGGACTATATTATCCCACAAGCACAGAGCCGAGTCTACAAAAGAGTGGGTAGGAAACTTAACTTTCTGGTCCTTTGGCACTCGCTGATATCAAGTACAGCCTCAATTTCCCTCACCCACTGGTGAGCAGCAGTCGCAGTGCCGTTACCATCAAAAGTAGGGGGCTTACATCTCATAACACCCCGTACTTACAGCCTCGTACCGCCTCCTGTACAGGCTCTGCTTCTTCCTCTTCTTCTTCATCATCAGACGAAACCGTCTTAGTCTCGGGCTGTCTTCTTTTGCCTGTGGGTCTACTCCTTTCCCTTCTCTCTCCTCTCTAACTGCCTTTATCACTTCGGTCACCACAAATGGTAAGATTGTCTGCATCACCTCATGGACTTCCTCTACAACTGCCTCCTTCACTGAGGCTCTCAGGTTAGCACTCTCATATCCGCCCTCCGGATGAGGGGTTTCTGGTTCTTCATGAACCACCTTTTCGGCCCTAGGCCTTCCTTTCGTAACCCATGATTCACCACCACTTCCGCCACCACGCGAAGCTTTAGATGATCTACCACCGGCCATCCTCTAACTCACACTGAAAGATTTAAACACTAATACGGTCATTCAAGGAAATGGCTAAGTTTATGGCAAGTATAGTAAGTCCCTCATTATAGTGGCCAATTATGATTAGCCACTTACTTTACTCTTCATACCCCAAGCTTTACCTGTCCTGACTACACCAGTATTTAAATCTACATACAACACATAACCACATACCATGCGCACATAAAACCAGTTATCTTTACGAAAATACCTGATGGCACCCAGCTACTCAGATTGGCATCCATTTCCTTTTCGTCCCAATCTCAGCTTAAGTTAAGGTTTATTTTGAAAATTTACCCACTTCACTTAAAATTTGTCTCTGATACCAACTTGTAAGGCCCCGTTTTGAGGACGCTTACAGTTGGTCAACCATTGCACATAAGACATACATTTACAGTTAACTTAAATAAATATTCGCAGCGGAAACATGCAAAAATGGCATTTCATTTCATCATAAAACTTTTGCAAAATAATGCATCGTTTGTCGGTTACAAAATTACATTGTTGTATTACATCACAAAAGCTTTATATAAATGGATGCCATCCAAAAGAGCTAAGCAACTACCTACTGCCATCTTCAGCAAGATTACCTGCCAACTGTAAACACATAAAAGTTAGCATTGTTGAGTGAGTTCTAGTTTTATGATAAAACATACTTTTCATTCGAAAAACCATTCTTTCTCTCAAAATCATATTATGCTTTGCATTCGTTCATGATCATACATCGTACGTACATACAGATAATATAATTATTATCTTCATCATTCTTTCGTTCATACTTTCATTCATTCATCATTTCATTCCTTACTTTCATCATCACCATGAACTTTACCCTTCATGCTTGTGATACTGTGCCTAAGCCTATAAAAGACCTTCATCGGTGGTGCCCAGCACCAAGTGGTGACAATACCTAAGGTAAAGTTTAGGTATACCATTGTCATATGCTATGCCCTTCATGCTCATAATACTGGACCTAAGCCTATAAAAGACCTTCACTGGTGGTGCCCAGCACCAAGTGGCCATAGTACCTAAGGCATGCAACAATGATTCATCCATATGGTCAATCACAAAGAAAGACCCCAAAGTGCATCCTTTGCGGTAGCTAACCCGCACACTGTTGAGCTAACACCTACAATGGGTGTGCACCTCCATACATTTTCTTGCAAGTCTTTCTTACATTCATTCATTAATACATGCATTGATAATCATGTTCCTCTTTCATTATCTTTCACTTTACGTTACATAATACTTCGTTCATTCATTATCATATTACGTAAAGTCATGGGAAAGATAAACATACATCATCATAAGGAACATAAACATATCATTCATACATCATCATGCAGGGCATCATACATACATAACATACATCATGTATAACCATGCAACATCATCATCATCATGCAGATGCATCAATCACATATCATTACATGCCCATCATACCATCTATGACCACAAAAGTCAACTTACTTAAACAACGAGGAATCTCCTAGGTCAAAGCCTACATTACTCCTTTTTCACCAAACAGTCAGAATTATTCTAAGTGTTCATCTGCATTGACCCTCTTGTTCATCTGCATTTGATTTTCCTCATCCGCATTTGTATTGCTTCATCCACAATTGTTATCCGCATTTGACTTACTCATCCGCATTTCCCAGACTTAGTCAAATGCTCGTCCACATTAACATAACTCATCCGCATTTCCCTGACTTAGTCAAATGCTCATCCGCATTGACATACCTCATCCGCATTTCCCTGACTTAGTCAAATGCTCATCCGCATTGGCATACCTCATCCACATTTCCCTGACTTAGTCAAATGCTCATCCGCATTGACATCCCTCATCCGCATTTCCTAGCCTTAGTCAAATGCTCATCCGCATTGGCTTATTCAATGGTTAATGTTCATCCGCATTAACCCTTTCCATCCGTGTTGACTTCCAAACACTTAGGCGGATTTAAAAACTTAACATATGAGCCTAAAACATCATATACAATTTCCATGCACCATTCATCATGTTCTAAGCTTAAATCTTACCCTCTAAGCCTTAGAAACACAATCATACATCATCAAGCATGACCATAGTCACACATTACATCATAATATCATCATACACACATTCAAGCATACGGGTCCAAATCTCAGTTAAATAAAAACATACATTCATGCATTTCCAACTCCAAAATCAGTTAAAAACCAGTAAAAGAGGGGTCCTAGAACTCACCTTTGCAGCTTTTGAGTATGGCTTCTTCCGAACTCGTTTGCAAATTGAATTCAACCTCCTAGAAACCCACTAAAAACATACCCGAACACACACAAACACACATAAGCATATGACCAGTTAAGAACACCATAAAAGCATGAATTCTTACATTGAATTTGAATTCTTTCTTCTTGTTCTTCTTTAAAGCCGAGAATTTGCTGCTCCTAGCTACTCTCTTTCTCTAAAACCCAAAAATCAGTGGTGTATGTGACATATGGGTGGCCATACCACCTTTTACACCCACTTTTCAAACATTTTGCCTTTTTGGACACTTTTTACCCATATACTTGGGTTTTATGTCTTTTCCTTCTTTTCATTCACTTTATTCATTCTTTTCTTGACTTAAAATCACCGGGTGTTACAATAAATATGTAGAAGCAAATGCGGGTGAGTAATAGGAAGAAATGTGGATGAACAGTTAATGCGGATGAGTATTAACTGCTAAGTAAGTCAATGCGGATGAGTAACGACTGAGCATGGGAAATGCGGATGAATGTTAATGCGGATGAAAGTCAATATGAATGAGCATTGACTAAGTATGATATATGCGGATGAAGGTTAATGCGGATGAAAGTCAATACAGATGAACATTGACTAAGTCTGTGAAATGCGGATGGCAAATGCGGATAAGTATTGGCGAATGCAGATGAGTATTGGAAAATGCGGATGAGTTAGGTCAATGTGGATATGAAAGTGAACAAATGCAGATGAAAAATGCGGATGAAGTTAAGGAAATGCGGATGAAGTTAAGGAAATGTGGATGAACACTTAGAATATTTTCTGATTTCTTGGAAAAAAGGGTGAAATGTAGGCTTTGACTTGGGAAATGCCTGGGGGCTATGTAAGTTGACTTTTTGAGGTCATAGATGTTATGATGGGCATGTTATAATGTATGATTGATGCATATGCATGATAATGATATATGATGTTGTATGATTATGCATGATGTATGTTATGTATGTATGATGCCCTGCATGATGATGATTGAATATTATGCTTATGCTCCTTGTGATGTATGATTATTTTCCCATGGCTTTACATCAAATGTTAACGAATGAAATGAAAGTATTATGTAATGTGAAGGGGAAGATAATGAAAAGAGGAACATGATGAATGAATGCATGCATTAATGAATGATGGAAGGTAATGAAAGTCTTACAAGCCTTGTATGTCGGGACACGCCCCAATGTAGGGTGTTAGCCCAACGTTGTGCGAGTTAGCTAACCTAGAGGGATGCACATCGGAGTCTTTCTTTGTGATTGACCATTGTATGGAACCATTGTTTCTTGCCTTCGGTACTGTGGCCAGGCTGCTATGCACCATGATGGAAGGTCTATGATAGACTTCGGTCTAGTACCAGCTTTATGCATGACGGAAGGGCATAGCACATGACAATGGTACACCTGAATTTACCTTCGGTACTGTGGCCAGGCTACTCTATGCCATGATGGAAGGTCTATGATAGACATCCGTCCAATACCTGCTTTATGGATGACGGAAGGGTAAATTTCATGGTGCTGACCGAATGCTGACGGATGACGGAAGATGTAATGAAAATATGTAATAATGATATTATCTATGTGTACGTATGATGTGTGAAAACGTGTTAAAGTAAAGAATGGTTATGAACATAAAGTATGTTTTTATGTTAAACTAGAACTCACTCAGCAACGCAGACTTTTTATGCCTTTTTTGTTGGTAGGTGAGCAATGCTGAGGATGACACGGGGCAGCTACTTAGCTCTTTTGGATGGCATTCTATGGTTTAATGTTTTTGCATTGTAATGCGAACGAAGGATGTTTGAAATGAACGCTTGTATTAACTTGCAAAAGCATTTGTAATGATATGAAAAGTTATTTTTACGTTTTTGCTGCAATGATTTATGAATGATTAAATGTAAAGTATACGTTTTATGTGCAATGATTTACCAGCTGTAAGCGTCCCAGGAACGGGGCCTTACAAGTTGGTATTAGAGCCAAAGTTTAAGTGAAACGGGTAAATTTTCAAACTAAACCTAAACTTAAACTAAGAATGGGACGGATAGGGAAGAGATGCCAGTTTGAGTAGTTGTGTGCCATAAGGTATTTGTGACATCCGGTAAATTTTCGTTACCAAACTCCGTTAGTTCCGTTAAGTATTGCATACACGTGTCGTGAACATACACTAATTGTCGTTTAACGTTGGTGACCTAATAATAATGAATAATGTTAAATTAATGAGAATCTAATTGATTATGTGATTATTGTGTTATGTTTATGTGTTTGCATGTTTTTAAAATGTTAATTAGAAAATTAATCACGTAACGCGGAAACACACATATTTATTCGTATGTCTTGTGTTTTTATAAAGATAAGATACATAATGATTTTCATTAGTTTATATCTTTATATTATTAAGTTAAAAACACTTTACAAAGAGTTTAAAGCTTAGTATTTATAAAATACAAATTACAAGGGTTAAAAGGGTAAATATGTAAATTAAATTAAACAAAACAAATCCCAAACCCTAATCCCCACCCATCGGCCGCGACCTCCATCCCCACACCCTCTCCCTTGCGATTTCAACTTAGAACAAGCATCAAAGAATCGATTTGGTTCGATTACAAGGCATACAACACGTAGGAATCATCAATTGCAAACTATGGCACGTTTAAAGGTTAGATTTTTCGTGTTTTTGTGGATTCTTATTGTGGGTCGAACCTAAATGCGTGAATGGGGCTTCATGGGGTCGAATTTGATGTCGTTTGATGATGTTAGTATGTTAGTTGGATTGATTAAATGTTGTTTAACGTTGATTATGCATGAATTCTATGTTTTGATTAATTCAATGGAATTTTTAAGCAATAATGTTCAAAGCTGGTTGTGGAGGATCGTGGATTAGTTTTGGTCAAAAGTTAGTTGATTTAATGGTAATTCATGTGGTGTCGTGTTCGATTTTGGTTTCAAGTAAACAATAGATCCTAAGTTCAATGTGTGACCGATTAGTGTCATTAGATTGAAGCTTAAAATAATATTTGATTATATTTGTTTGGTAGTGTGTTCAGAAGGCTTGAGATTCAAACTTCATAGCATTTGAGGTTGTTACCAAAAGCAAAAGAAATCCATGCGAGAACTAGTTTTGTTTAATGTTTTTTACAGCTAGTTCCTTTCCCATGTATTTAGTTATGCTTTTGTGAAGACATTGATCCTCCAATATGTAGTTGCAAAATTTCAATTAAAACACAAGTAATTTTATTTAATTTGTTTTATCAACTTGATTTGACTTCTTTATTATCAATCACACATTACATTTTTCGTTTGATATCTGATCAGTTTCATTTCAATTGTAATTTGATTTTCTCTTCTTCTCTAGTAAAATACGAGTAGTTTATTGATCCTTTACACCTCATTTTCTTCTCTTGATGGTCGAAAAAGGATTTCGTGGATCAATTATTGTCATTCATTTTCAAAGTTGGTTGTTGAGGGTAGTGGGTAAGTTTCGGGTAGAAGAGAGTTGATTTAATGGTAATTCGAATGGTGTCGTGTTCGGTTTTGGTTTCGAGTAAACAATATATCCAAGGTTCAAAGTATGATCGATTAGTGTAATTAGAATCAAGCTTAAACAAGAGTTGTTTATATTTGTTTGGTAGCATGTTTAATGGCTTGAGAATCAAATCTCCATAGCATTTGAGGTTGTTACTAAAAGCAAAAGCAATCTATGTGAGAACTAGTGTTTAATGTTTTTTATTGCTAGTTCCTTTTCCATGTATTTAGATATGCTTTTGTAAAGACATTGATCCACCAATATTTAGTTTCATAATTTGATTAAAATACAAGTAATTTTATTTAATTTGTCATATTTACTTGATCTGACTTCTTTTTCATCAATCACTGATTACGTTTGTCGTTTGACATCTGATTAGTTTTTTTTCCATTGTAATTTGATTTTCTCTTCTTCTCTAGTGAAATATGAGTAGTTTATTGATCCTTTGCACCTCATTTCCCTCCCTTGATGGTCGAAAAAGGTTTTCGTGGATCTATAGTTGTCATTTAGATTCGCTTAATAGATTTTTTGGGCAATAATGTTTGAAGTTAGTTGTGTATGGTTGTGGATAAAGTTTAGGCAGAAGTGGATTGATTTACTAGTCATTAGTGTGGTGTCATGTTCGTATTTGGTCTTGAGTAAACAATAGATCCTAGGTTCAAGGTGTGATCGATTAGTGTGATTACAATGAAGATTATAATAGGATTTGATTATAATTGTTTGGTAGTATGTTTAGAAGGCTTGACATTCAAAGCTCTATAGCATTAAGGTTGTTACAAAAAGCAAAAACAATCCATGCTAGAACTAGTGTTGTTTAATGTTTCTTTATAAGTTAACTCATTTCCTATGTATTTAGTTATGGTTTTATGAAAACATTGATCCATCTGACAGGGTAGTGAGATTGAGATTCTCACTATGGACCAAATATAATGATTGAGTTAATGATTTAATGGTGGAATCATACAATCAAGAAACATTCAATGCAGAAGAAATACTCATAAATGCTTTGTATATATTAATAAAGGTGATTGATTACAATGACTGCAAGGGTTTAGCAAGAAAAGTAATAATCCACGTAGAGAATACAAAATATTCTGATTGTCTAAATTATGTCACCTCATGTACGAGGTTTTCTATTCTATTATAGGCAAACAAGATGCCTTTTGCAAAATGACTAAACTACCCCTGACCTAATACATCAAAACTAGTCTAAGTCTTGATCCGTATTACATCTTGTTCATCCGCATTGGCAAATGCGGATGAGTTGACTTGATCAACATTTCTTTACTTGATCTTCCGCATTAGTATGTTGGTCATCCGCATTGGTTAATGCGGATGAACAAATACTTCTGTGCATTTGCCTGGTCATCCGCATTGGCAAATGCAGATGAACAAAATCTTGTGTGCATTTCTTTTTGGTCTTCCACATCTGTTTTTGCGGAAGAACAAATACTTGTCCGTATTTGTTTTATGTCTTCCGCATTTACAAATGCGGATAGCCATACTTGGTTTTTCTTCTGTATAGGATATTCATCCGCATTACTTCTTGGATTTGTGGGAATCTAACAGAGCAACCATCAACTCACCCATTTAATTAGCATGTATAATTCTTTCAGGGTCCAACAATACTCCCCCTAAGGATTACACAACCTATGTTCTTTAACGTTTGGGTAGTGATTGTGGTTGTGATGATTCTGCTAGGTCTTGTGATGGTGTAAAAGGTGCTGCATGAGCTGGATTCAAAATTGCCTTGATCGTGTTGACAAAGTCTTGAGCTTCTGACATTTTATCCCTGCTTAGTACATGAATCTTCATTTTGCTAATATTGTAAATGGCTTCTAGTGGTAGTTTCTTAAGTGAAACTGGTTCCCAAATAGACACCATAGATATTCTATCCCTGTGAATTAAAAAAGCACCATCTACATCAACTTCTAGTTTGACAATGTTGCCCAATTGTAGAGGTGTCTTCTTCTTCTTTATTTTCTCCCTCTTGGCACTGATCTGATCATATGCATTTTTAATATTTTGATGCACTTTAGAAAGAAATGCATATCTTCTTCACCTAATTTGTTTGATATCTCTTTGAACTTCCTTGTGTATATGTAGTGAATATAGGATTAATCCAATAGTCTCACTTCATAACCACTGAATAATCTGATTTCTGCACTTCTTTACCTCCCCACTTCCTCTCAATCACCAATTCATAGGTCTTTTCATCATAATAAACATTTGAGATTGGTATTGAGGAATGAGTACGAGCCACCATTTTTCTTTTCAATGATTCAGTAGGTTTCACTTTTAGTTCTGCAAACACTACTTCTTCTGTTGGTTTTGCCTGTTTCATCACTATAGGGTTCTTGAAGGATTTGTCTTTCTCATGCATATGGCTTTCAATGAATTGAAGTTGTTGGTTCTCTTGAACATTTTAAGTATACCTTTAAATTCATATCCTCTAAACATGGCATTATGGTTGATTAGTTCTAGATTAGCCAGTTCTTTGAGGTCATGAATCTCAATTGCATTTACCAGAGCAGAGTACTCTGTAAAAAAATGCACCAGCCCTGAGATTTTTTTAACCATTAACATATTCCATGAACTATCATACTTCTAGGCAATGATTTTCTGATCAATTTTCCCTTTTGGCATAGATACACCTCTAATCTTTTAGCAGTGGTTAACCTTCCTGAAATTTTAGTTGGGAAGGTTTCAGCAAACCACTCTGGATATTTGTGAGGAACAAGTGCCAGATAGTCTTGATCTTTATGTGTAAGTTGCATGTCTTGTGCAGAGATTGTTGATCTTGGCTTTTGGTTGAGGACTTCTTCTTCTAACTTCTTTAGCTTTTCTTTCTTTTCATTGATTAATCTAAGTGTGGCAGCTCTCAGTGAGTTAGTTTTCATGTTTCCCAATTTCCTTTTAGTGAAGCCTTGACTGGTGAGGTAATCCTTCATTCCCTATCAATCATTTTATAGGGATCAGGATGTAGAGGTTCAGGAGTTGAAGAAAATAAAAAATCAAAAATTATAATTAAATTCGATGGTTGAAACTATAGTTTCACAGAATGAGTTATAATTTAGGCAGGCGAAAGTATGTTTCGCCAGCAAGATCACACCAGTTTCGCCAAAACAGAAAGGTAGATTCGACAAGCCAAAACAATAGTATCGGCATAGCGAAACTGAAAAATATCGAGCGAAACTGTTAAGTTCGCTCGGAGAGCAAAACCTTACAATTTCACTTAGAATTCATGAACTTTCGTTCAGTTTCATTGGATTATCGGTAGTTTCGCTGGAAGAACAACGAAGGTACCGAAGAGTCACGATCAAATATACCCACAATGTGATATAATAAACGAGATTAAATGATGGTCCTGAGTTCGAGACTCACTTGCTAACAGGATTCAGTTAACAATCTATATCAAAAATTCAGAATCACAAAAACGTAAGACGGTCACGGAACAGCCCTAAGGAACAGAACAGGTTGATTGTGCAAAAGTGAATAAATAATTTCGCAAAATGACTTAAATAGCATATAATTTCGCAGTTAGCGAAACTATAGTTCCGCCAGACGAATCTACAGTTTCGCCAAGCGAAGCTGCAATTTTGTCAGATGAAACTCTGGCAACTCCATTTAATTATAGCCATTTAATTTTTTTCTACTGTATGGTGATCAAGAGGATTGAGAATCTAAAAACTCTTACTCTGACAGAGTTATATGGGATTCTCAATGGCTACCAGATGGAGATGAACATGCAAGGTTCATCTGGCAACTCCAACAATCAAATGGGTTCAGCCCTGCATGTGGTTGAAAGGGATAGCATAAAACCCACCATCATCTCATATGCTACCCTGACAACTCACCTAAGGTTCCTTAAATCACCTTCCCAAAGACACCAAGGGAGAACTACACCCAAAGAAGCCCATTCCAAGAGACAAGTTCTTCTAAAGCCTTTGTGTCTTCTAATGAAAGTAGTGGTAGCTATATGTTCACCCTTGAAGACCTAGACTGTATCCATCCAGATGATCTGGAGTACATGGAGATAGTCCAGCAGATGGTTCTTCTCACTCCCAGAGCCAAGAAGTTCTACAAGCGGACTAGAAGGAAGTTTCCAAGCAATGCAACCAGTGGAAAGTTTGGCCTGGACAAAGGCAAAGTCAAGTGTTACAACTATAACTTGATGGGCCACTTTGCCAGGTAGTCTAAGGCACCTAGAACAAATGGAGGCCAAACACAGTCTAGACCCAACTACGCTGACAAAGCTCCCCAGAATGCGAAGCCAAAGCAGCAGGCTACTATTGTTGTTGAAGAAAGAGGCTTTGACTAGAGCTTTCAGGTGGAAGATGCTTCTCCAAACCAAGCACTCATGGCAGATCATGATGAAGCCAAGGTATTGGAACATCTCTGTACTCCTTAATGCATTGCTAAAGTAAATAGATACATATCCTATAACTTGGAAATGAGATCTGATCTTGAGTCCTTAAAAATTCTTAAACCTGATTTTAGAAAGTCTGAAAATGATTATAAACTGAAGATAGATGACTTAGAGAAAACAATTTCAGTTCTAAAACATAAGCATACAGATTTTAGGACTCAAATCAAGGATCTCATAACCAAGCTGACTGAGTGCCAGGCTGAGCTTGTTATCAGCAAAGCTAGGGCAAACAAGTGGGTTCTTGAAGAAGAGACCTTCAAGAACATGATATCCTCATCTGTTGGACCAAAAGAACCAATGAGCCTGATCAGAAAAACCTCTAAGTCCCACAGACATTACAACTGCTAAAGAAGATCACAACAGCTGAAGACATCAGCTGATTACAAGAACTGAAGACAAAGTCTGAAGTAAAGAACTGAAGACAAAGTCTGAAGCTATCAACTGAAGACAAAGTCTGAAAGTAAAGTACTGAAGACAAAGTCTAAAGCTATCAGCTAAAGACAAAGTCTGAAAGTAAAGTACTGAAGACAAAGTCTGAAGCTATCAGCTGAAGACAAAGTCTGAAAGTAAAAGTCTGAAGAACAAAGTTTGAAGACAAGAACTGAAGACTACTACTGAAGACAAAGTCTGAAAGTAAAAGTCTGAAGAACAAAGTCTAAAGAACAAAGACTGAAGACCAAAGTGATCAGTAGTTGTCATAACAACTAAAGTTTTCAACTTCAGTAGTTGTGATGGTTTCTTTTGAGTACTTGTAATTTACTTTTCAATAGTTTTAGTTTCAGTAGTTTTATGTTTTTGTACTTAAGCATTCTCTATGATGTAATCAGTAGTTGAGAACATTATCAGTAGTTTGCATAGTTTGAGGAGTTTGAATAATTTTGTTAGATGTCACTATCAAGTGACATTAGCAAACGTCACATATCCTATATAAGGATGTTGACCTAATTGTAAAGTGTGACATTGAGCCACTACGAAAGCATATGAATAAAATATCTCTTTTGCAGAATTCTCTTTTTCTATAACCATTTACTGTTACATTGAATATCAATTGTGTTCTTGTAAATTGTCTAATTCATTGTTCGAACTCCGCTGCAATACTCTCTAATTAATCAAACATAGATCACTGATCCTAACAAATGGTATCAGAGCGAGGTTAATCATTGATCGATCTAGCAATTGATCATTGAAACTGCTATTCGATATCTAAGTTTGATTGAATTAGCATATTTGCAAGAATTGGTTATAGATCATTGAATTTCTGCTGCTTTCGTTTATCTGCTTTGAGTTTTTTTGGTTCATATTGAGTTTGTTGTGTTTTGCACTAAATCAGTTAAAACTTAATTGAATTTGGTTGAATCTGAGAATGACTACCCCTTCTAATGACCCTCACAATACCGGTTCCTCAACCAAGCCTCGATGCTGGTTAGGACTGAGTATAACATATGGCAACGAAGAATGCTTCATCACCTGTCTGTTAACAGTTCAGGTTGTTGGAGATCTGTGGTACATGGTCCACACAAGCCTATGGTGAACAATCCGAAACCAACCAAATGGTTCGAAGAAGAAGGAACAATACTCAGATGAGGATCGAAAACTGTTTGAGATTGATGCTAAAGCGCATGGAATTCTGGCCATGGCATTGCCGAATGAAATCTATATGGGCTTATGCATCATGAAACTGCTCATGACCTCTTGAATGCATTGAAGGAACAATTTGATGGAACAGATGAGGTCTTAGCAAACAACAAAGAAATCCTTGCCCAACAATATGAGACATTCTCTCATAGGAAGGGTGAGTCACTAACTCAACAGTTTGAGCGTTTTTCCTGTTTGATCTTTGAGCTGAAAATGGTCAAACATGAATATACTAATAGTCAAATGAACAACAGATTCCTCATATCACTGCCTGAGAGATCAGACACATATACCATTGTCCTACGCTCCAGTGCAAATCTGGATAGTCTATCTCTCACCCAACTCCATGGGAAACTGCTTACATTTGAAAGAGAGATAGAGCAGAAAAGGAAACTGGCATCATCAGGAAAGATCACTGATGACTTTGTACCAAGGAACACTGCCTTTTTTAGTCATGAGTGAGAATATGCTGCATCAGAAAGCAATTACGATGAGTATATAGATTTCTCCTCAAACGGTTCAGATCATGCATTTGTTAGTGTTAACAGTCAGTCAGGTTGTAATAATGACAATTTATGTTTCATTATGGATGATTTAAAGGGTGTTGGTGATGATGACTTAGAAGAGATGGATATTCAGAGCCAAATGGCCTTGATTAATATCAGATCTCAAAAGTTCTACAAGAGAATAGGTAGGAAATTTCCAGGACTCTCTGGCAAAACCAAAGTTGGTTTTGACAAGAGTAAGTTGAGGTGTCACAAAAGCAACAGGCTTGGACACTTTGCAAGAGAGTGTAGATCATCTAGATCTAACTCCGCTGCACCCTTTGTGACTTTTCCAAGCAACAGTCCACAAAACAGAGGGCAACATCCTGCTAGTTCTGGTCATCATTCACAACCTATATCTCCTGCATATTTTGTCCCTCAGGGTCCAATGTCATATCCATATCCCTGCTATTACATGCCACACCCAAATTCGGTTCAAGTTCCTATGCACAACAACCTCAAGCCCTACCTGAGCCTCTACCATCTCAATCATCTCAATCACAACCTCATCACAGCTTCTTCACCCCTGGTATGTTGACTGGAGCAGTTTACCAGATGATCTCTCTGGTAATGAGCAATTATTTGCTGGTGATGGTCAACATGGTGGTGAACATCCTTTTGGGAATCTAGCTCTCATAGCCCTGGAATCTACTGATAGTTCGTGCTCCAATGCGTCTTCATCACAGGTAACCCAGGTATCCTCTGAGGCTAAGGCCAAGCTATGTTCTGAATCTTGCATAGCTGCATTTATCTCTATTAGAGAGGCAAATGTAGCTTTAATAAATCAAAATCTAGAGCTTGAACAAACCTTTTCCAAAAGAAAAGTTGAATATGAGTCTGTCCTTAAGGATAAAGATGATGAGATTTATAAGCTTAAATGCCAATTAAATGATGAAAAGGCTAAGCTAGAGGTCATTCTTGAGAACCATAGAGATCTCAAAGAAAAACTTGCAGTTACCCAAGTTGAGTGTGACTGCTGGGTGTCATCCTGCAATGGATTTGAAATGCTGCTCAGCAAGCAATCTGCTTCAAATGTGAAGTTTGGAATTGGTTACAACCACATTGCACCACCTATAGATTTTACTCCAAAACCAATAGTAAACCTGAAGGTGAAAGTAATTTCCAAACCACATCATCATGTGCATCATCCTCAAGTGATCACCCAAAATCACAAGATGAAATCAGTGTTGATACCTCAGCAAATCAATTGCTGATGGGTTAACTACTGATAAGCACATGAAGCTGAGTACTTCAGATGTTGTCCCTTAAAGTACCTCAAGTACTGAAGGGCATGTTACAACAACTGAAAGGTATTTCAAATCAGCTGAAATAAAAGGATTAACAACTGCTAATAGAGAACAGCTGAAGAACAAGTCTTCAGTTGTTACAGATCCTTCAGTACTAAGCAAAAGTACTGAAAGGAGGAAAGTACCGAAGAGCACACCTTTAGTAGTTTCCACATCAGCAGTTGATCAATCCAAGATGAAGAATAAGCCATGTGAAATATGTGGTAAATTCAATCATCTTTCTAATGAATGTCGGTACAGAAATTGTTCCAAACTCAACAGAGATAAGCTCATTAAAATCCAGATGGATGATATGAAAAATGAGTTTGAGACCATGTTTGTACCACAGTCATCCCATTGTGATAAACCCAAGCCTTCATCCAAATCCAAAAATAAGGGTAAGGTTTATCATAAAACACTGATAGTGCTCCTCATGATAAACATCAGACTAAGTCTGTGAACTTTAAGGAGGAAATGGTCGGTCACAGGAACTCATCAAACACAAGTACTGATATGTCACAAGAGCTTAAAGCTTTGGCTACAAATCAGACACAACTTGTTATGATGGTTCAGCATTTGTTGGGGAGAGTTAACCAACTAGATGCACCTGTGATCAAACCACTGAAAAGGCATTCCAAGCCCAAATCCAAGGAATCCATTTCAGCACCATCTCCTTCTTCATCAGTTGTTAATCATAAGAAACAAGTTATGGTTAAATTTGTTATGAAAACAGACCCAAAACCAAAAAGATTAGGTCTCAAAACCTAACTAGTTCTTTATGATGAATGCAGGGTTCTTCAGCTGCCAAGGAGCATCTGGTATGTAGACAGTGGAGGATCTATGCATATGACTGGGAGCAGTTCTCTTCTTAATGACTACTCTCAAGGAAAGAAGGGATTTGTTTCATTTGGAAATGATGCCAAGGGTTACATCATCGGGAAAGGATATGTGTCTAATGGACAAATCAGGTTTGATGATGTTAATCATGTGGAGAATCTCAAGTATAATCTGCTGAGTGTCAGTCAAATGTGTGATAAAGGGCATGTTGCAATTTTCACAAGCCAGAACTGCAGGATTTTGTCTTCCCAAGTTCTAAGGCTGATTGACAAGGTATTGGATGAACATACTCTCCTGAAGGCCAACAGGATTGGAAGAGTGTATGCCTTGGATTTGTCAAAGAAGATTAATTTGAAGGTCATCCTTGCCTGTTCTCCAAAGCTTCTCCTCAGGAATCTAACTGTGGCATAGAAGGCCGGGTCATGTTAATCTCAAAAACATGAATCAGCTGATCCACAATAGTTTAGTGAGAGGTCTACCAATAAAGGAGTTCCACTGTGATGAAACCTGCACTGCTTGTTTGAAAGGAAAACAGCACAAAGTCTCATTCCCTCCTATTGAAGAACCTAAGCCCACTGCCTGCTTGCAATTACTGCTCATGGATCTATTTGGTCCTGTGAGAGTGATGAGCATGGCAAAGAAGAAATACTGTGTCGTAATTGTGGATGATTACTCTAGATTTGTATGGACTTTCTTTCTACATTCAAAGGATGAGGTTGCTCAGACGATTATAAACATTGTGTTGTATGTTGAGAAGCAGTATTCCTTATCAGTCAAGTGTATAAGGAGTGATAATGGAACTGAATTCAGAAACCATACACTTGATGATTTTTATCTATCAAAAGGAATCAAGAGGTAGTTTAGCATCCCAAGGAGTCCAGAACAAAATGGAGTAGTGGAGAGAAAGAATAGGACTCTAATTGAAGCTGCAAGGTCTATGTTGGCTGACTCTGGTTTGCCATTGACCTTTTGCGCTGAAGCTGTTAACACAGCTTGCTATGTGCAGAATAGAGTATTAGTAAATCAGAGGTTGATGAAGACTCCATATGAAGTTCTACATCATTTGGCTCCTCTAATTTCATTCTTCAAAACCTTTGGGTGTCCTTGTTTCATTCTAAACACAAAGGATCAACTCCACAAATTTGATCCTAAGGTGGATGCAGGGTATTTTGTAGGTTATTCGTCCATATGCAAGGCTTACAGGGTCTTCAACTACAGAACAAAGTTAGTTGAAGAAACCTTGCATGTGAAATTCAATGAATCTCCTAAGGATAAAATTTCCCAAAACCCTGTGGAGTTGTTTGATCTGGACCTACTGCAATATGTTCCTTATCAATCTCCATCTTTTGCAGATCATGTGGATAAATCATCTTCTACAGCAAGTCTTCCACCTGATGGTACTGAAGATGATGATGATATCAGTACTCACCTTTTAAAGTTTAGTGACCAACTGCCTGAGTTTGCTAAACTTGATGTTCCCATAGCTTCTGTAGCTCCATCCACAACAAATCCTGATGAGATTTCCGACTCCTCTACATCATTTGACTTGCCATCTAATACTTGGTTTCAAGAATCTGGATCACCATTTGTTGCTGTTGAACCGGATACAAACACTTGCACTGATCTTATAGTATACCAAGAGCTGAAGAATCATCCCATGTCTCAATCATTGGTGATATCAATGCTGGTGTCTCAACCAGAAGTCAATTGTCTAACTTCTGCTTCTATGCTCTCTTCATCAGTCAGCTAGAGCCAAAGAACTATCATGTTGCTTTGAGAGACAATGGATGGGTTGAAGCCATGCAGCTTGAGCTACTTCAGTTCAAAAAGCAGCAAGTGTGAGAACTGGTTCCTCTACCCCCAGGTAAGTGTGCAATACGCACTAAATGGGTGTTTAGGAATAAAACTGATGAAAATAGGCTTATTGTCAAGAACAAGGCTAGACTAGTTGTACAAGGGTTTTCACAAGAAGAAGGTATTGATTATGATGAAACCTTTGCCCCTGTAGCCAGACTAGAGGCAATTAGATTGTTCTTAGCCTATGCTGCATTCCACAATCTTAAAGTTTTTCAAATGGATGTCAAAAGTGCATTTTTATATGGTAAAATAAAAGAAGAGGTTTATGTGTGTCAACCACCAGGTTTTGAGGACAATAAACATCCTCATTGGGTGTATCAACTTGATAAGGCTCTTTATGGGTTGAAGCTAGCTCCTGGAGCCTGGTATGAAACACTTTCAAATTTTCTGCTTAACAATAATTTCACTAGAGGTTCCATAGATAAAACTTTGTTTATCAAGAAAGTGGATCAGCATAAGCTACTGTTCAAATTTAGGTTGATGATATTATTTTTGGATCCTCTGATCCCCAGTTGTGTGATGATTTTACAAGTTTAATGAAACAAAAGTTGGAAATGAGTGCAATGGGAGAATTACAGTTCTTTCTAGGCTTGCAAATCAAACAAAAGGCTGATGGAACCTTTATTCATCAGTCAAAATATACAAAAGATCTTTTGAATAAGTTTGATATACAAAGTTGTAAGCCCTGTTCTACTCCCATGTGCAACACCACACAACTAGATGCAGATCAGAAAGGTAAAGCTGTTGATGAAACACTTTATAGATGTATGATTGGGTCCTTGATGTACTTAACAACTTCTAAACCAGATATCATGTTTGCAACTTGTGTTTGTGCTAGATTTCAGTCTGCTCCTAAAGAATCTCATTTGATTGCAGTCAAGAGAATTTTTAGATATCTGCAAGGTACTCAATCTCTAGGTCTATGGTATTCCACTGGACACTCTTGCAAATTAGTTGCTTTTTCTGATAGTGACTATGCAGGGTGTAAGTTAACCAGAAAGTGAACTTCTGGTGGATGTCAATTCCTAGGCAACTGTTTGATTTCTTGGCAGAGTAAGAAACAAACATCTGTTGCTACATCCACTGCTAAAGCAGAGTACATTGCTGCTACAAGTTGTATATCTCAGGTACTCTGGCTTCAAAACCAATTATTGGATTATGGCATTTCAGAGTCTAAGACTCCATTATTAATGGATAGTGCTTCAGCTCTGTGCATTTTCAAGAATCCAGTCCATCACTCAAGGACCAAACATATAGAGATCAGACACCGTTTTATTAGGGATTGTTTTGAAAAAGGTCTGATTGATCCAAAGTTTGTATTTACTAAGCCTTTGGATAGTTTAACTTTCCAAAACCTTGTGTTAAGGCTTGGTATGCTGCAGCTAGAATAAGTGATAACAACTGATGATCTCAGTAAACAAGTACTGATGATCATTAGTAAACATGTCACAAATATGTACTAATTCTGTTAAAAGAAACTCATGTAGTTACAACTACTGATGTAGTTATAACTCCTGATGTCAGTAAAAACAGATAAGTACTGATGTCCTATGAAATAACCGAAATCAGCTAAAAAGTTTGATGAGTAAGTGTTGAGGACAGTATGAAACAGCTGAAAAGCTAAGAATTGACGAAAACTACTAATGAGAATTTTCACTTCAGTCGTTTCCACAAACTGTTGTTTCACTCTAAACAGCTGATGACAAAACCATGTCTTGAGTAGTTTCACAACTACTGATGACTAATACCAAGTCCTCAGTTGTTTACAACAGCTGAAGACAAAACCAAGGTTTTCAGTAGTTTCACAACTACTGATGACTAACACCAAGTCTTCAGTTGTTTTCAAACGTCTGATAGTTAAAACCACGTCTTCAGTTTTTTTCATAACAACTGATGCCAACGCCAACACTTTCAGTCGTTTTCTTTTCAGCCTTTTCTTAACCTATAAATACCTGCACTTATAGACAAACGTTTCATTAGCCATTTTCAAACCTTTATCTCTCAACAATGGCGACCATGAAACTCAAACCCCGACACAACTGTATTGCCTACCTTTCAAAATCGGCCTTCTGGAACAAGTTTGACACTGCCATCGATCTTATGGTGGATTCCCCATACAGAATAACCTTTCTTCTGAATCCTACCATATATCCTGACTCCTTATCCCAATTCTGGACCAACGTCTCTGTAATAACCAGTGAGAATGATAGGCAAATCACTCTCCAGTCGTTGGTGAACCAGAAACAGGTGTCATCACCCCCGACATCATTCCCAAAACCCTAAATTTGCATCATGGCACCTATCCTAAAGAATACCCGAAAGGCACCACTGATATGTCTTTTATCCATAACGGGTATGAAGGCGACTTAAGTGCTACAACCATACTTAAAAAGCACTACCATGATACTGAACGACGTATCTTTCATATGGTGAATGTCTGCCTTGCATCAAAGACATCTTCTTGGGATCAGATGTCTTCCCGATGGCAACAGGTATTGTTCTCTATCCTTGAACACCAAAATCTAAATTTTTCTCAGATAGTGTTCATGGAACTAAAGGATCTGGCTCAGAAACCTGTGGCAAACAGATGGATACTTTATCCCAGGTTTCTGATGGCCATAATTTTGAATCAATTACAATCTGATGGCGTTGTTGGTCTTGGAGTCCCTTCACCAGCTATTTTAGCTGAAGTATACTCCCGACATAACTCAGACCCTACTCTTAAAGGGGCTGCCCGGATGCTAAAACCCAAGCAATGGGAACCCACAGCCTCCACTTCCAGATCCAAAGTCCCCACCAAACCCAAATCCAAAAAACCCAAAAAGGCTACTCAGGGAGATGTGTCCCCTGAGGATGCCTCTGTACCACAAACACAAGAAATACATACTAGTTATAACCCCCAGTCATGTCCAAGACTCAACCTGCTGAAGCCGCACAGGTATCCTCTCAACAGGATCCTGTTGTAACCACAATTGGGGATCCCACATTTCTGGAACCTATCTCAATTGAGAGGGTTACTATTGAAGAGCACCTCTCACCCCGGGTGCAATCTGCTTCAGACCAATCTCCACATGCAACCACCCCTCAAAGCCCAACACTGATAATTGCTAAAGTGCTGAGTCAGTTGCATTCCTCACCCCCTCCCCAGAAACCACTTACCACTGGGAATACCTCAACATTGAGGGGGAGGACCAAAATGCTTCTGATAACCCACAGTACAGGGGTTACAATGTTCATTCTCCAAGTGTAGAAATGGAGAATAGAACATCTAGTAAGGCTTCCACTTCTACTGATTCAGCAAATGATCAGGATGAAGTTGGTAACATCCATAAGACCTTACCAGAGGCAACTGCCAATGAAGGACACAGTCCTCAGGCAGGAAGTCCCCAGTACCAAGCATAAGGGGCACATGCTCATACTGATCTACACTCAAAGCATGTACATCCTGATTCAATCAGGAGGTCAGGTGATTCAGCATAGACTGATGATGACCTGGGATTTTTCTATGATGTATTAGCCCATAATACCATCCTTGAGACTGAGGTGAACAGACTCAAAGAGTTGTTAGCCGAAATGTCTCACGATCAAAGTCCATCTACCCCATAAACCCCACAGATGGCACCTTCCATTGAAGGTTCCCCAAACACTGAGCCTACACACTTAACTACGCCACCAACCACTACTTTTGGCACCACCTCTCAGGGACAAAACCCCTTTGAGCAGATGGTTGCTATCTTTCAAAACTCCTTACCTCTCATCACTCCCATCATCACTGACATAGTGCATAAAGCCATTGATGGGAGGATATCCTCAAATCTACAAACCCTCATTGATGATGCTGTTCACAAATCTCTTTCTGCCTTTGAAGCCCCTCATCCCAATGCAACCAAAAAGGGGGAGATTTCCAAGTCTAAGGCAGTGAAAGAAAATAAAAGAAAAGGAGTTGATGATGAGAAAGAACCTGCAAAAGAGAAGGAGGTGGAGAAAGAACTGATCTTAGAACAATTGATCAAAGATAAAGAGAAGGAAGATCAGCTGATCACATAAAAAGGAAAGAAAAATGCTGAGTCAAAAGCTGATGAAGATAAATCCTTAGAAGATCTTGTCAAAGATACTGATGAAGCTCACAACAGATCCATGGATAAAATTATAGATCGCTCTTTCAACAAGGTCATGACACAGCCACACTAGACATTGAGATCAGAAGGCTGGAAATAGAAGAGATTCAAGCTAGATGGGCCGGTTATAGTGTGTTGGAAAGGGAAAGATGGGAGATAATGATCAGATTCATTGCCAAATACCTTGGAAGATCATTGATAGAGATAAAGGCCTGGTCCAGAGACAGTATCCTGGAGATAACCAAGAAGATCTGCTCTGCTGGAGGCTATAATAAGGGGTTGATAATTGAAGCACCGGATGAAGCAGGTGCAGGGAAGAGAACTGAAATGGCAAAGCTCTCCAAAGCCAAACTCACCACCAAAATGCTAAGTCAGTCTTCTCACACTCCCACTCAAACACAACACTTATCTGTAAAATCTCCCAAATCTATCCCTAAACCAAAGCCACCCATAACTCAACCCACAAAACCAATCCCTTTACCCCAAAAACCACCTCAATCCTTACCCAGTGATGCACCCAGAAGGAGGAGAAGGGTGTTGAGGGTAGAAGAAGATGAAGAAGAGGATGATGATGATGATAGTCTGCCAATCTTTGCTGTTCTCAAACTCAAATCACCTGAGCACAGAAGTCAACAAGTGATTACTCCTGACTTGCAAATGCAGATGGTGAAGGTAAAGATTGAAGAAGCAGAACAACAGAAACAGCATGATGAGAAGTTTCTCAAGATGTTGATAAGGATTTCCCTCAGTCCTCATCCATTCAAGAAATGAAGAAACAGGCTCTGAGGGTGTACACTCTTAGACATACCTTTCAACATCAAAAAGAAAGAGTGCGGATCTGGCAAGACCCCAGGGTAAGTTCTAGAATTCATAAGAAGAATATACCAAGTAGATATCATGGCCAAGTGAAGAAGACCTTGAATGCTGCAATTACATTGGCCATGGTAGTCTCACCCTGGGAAATCATTGAGGAATTCAAGAGAGCTCACAAATCCAAGACAACCCCTCAATCTATTCATGAGAAAAAAATAATCAAGAAGGGGTTGTTATACAAAAGACTTGAAGATCTTCAGAAGAGTGAACTCCAGTTGTTGCTTGAAGGTTCTCACCCTAATGACTTTGCTTATAGAGAGATAACAACTGTGGAGTTGAAAAATGGAAAGACAGTGAGATACATGTCTGAGTATTATGGCCCAGAGTTCTTCTTCGAGGGAGAAGCAAAAGAACTCACCAAGAAGGAACAAGTTTTTCTCCTTGAGGCCTATGCTAGTGAGTCTTATAGACTCATTAATGGGAATTAGGTTTCATGGTTGGGACAAGACTTTGTGTCCAGTTTCCCAAGACAGAGTTCCCTTCCATACTTAGCCAATCAAAAGATTAGAAACCTTTTCCCGGCCTATGCTTAATTGATTACCTCTGAAGCTGATCAAGAGGGTGTTTCTGCCAAGAATAAGTGGGATCATCAATAAGTTTAGAGGTTTTGGCTGCATTGGTTCAGGGGAGTTTGTTGGACCAAAAGAACCAATGAGTCTGATCAGAAAAACCTCTAAGTCCCACAGACATTACAACTGCTGAAGAAGATCATAACAATTGAAGACATCAGCTAATTACAAGAACTGAAGACAAAGTCTGAATGTAAAGAATTGAAGACAAAGTCTGAAAATAAAGTACTGAAGACAAAGTCTGAAGCTATCAGCTGAAGACAAAGTCTGAAGCTATCAGCTGAAGACAAAGTCTGAAAGTAAAGTACTAAAGACAAAGTCTGAAGCTATCAGCTGAAGACAAAGTCTGAAAGTAAAAGTCGGAAGAACAAAGTCTGAAGACAAGAACTGAAGACTACTACTGAAGACAAAGTCTGAAAGTAAAAGTCTGAAGAACAAAGTGTAAAGAACAAGACTGAAGACCAAGTGATCAGTAGTTGTCACAATAGCTAAAGTTATCAACTTCAGTAGTTGTGATGGTTTCCTTTCAGTACTTGTAATTTATTTTTCAGTAGTTTTAGTTTCAGTAGTTTTATGTTTTTGTACTTAAGCATTCTCTGTGATGTAATCAGTAGTTGAGAACATTATAAGCAGTTTGCATAGTTTCAGTAGTTTGAATAATTCTGTTAGATGTCACTATCAAGTTGCATCAGCAGACGTCACATATCCTATATAAGAAATGTTGACATAATTGTAAAGTGCGACATTGAGCCACCACGAAAGCATATGAATGAAATATCTCTTTGCAGAATTCTCTTTTTCTATAACCATTTACTGCTACATTGAATATCAGTTGTGTTCTTGTAAATTGTCTAATTCGTTGTTCGAACTCCGCTGCAATACTCTCTAATTAATCAAACATAGATCACTGATCCTAACATCATCCCTGCACAACAAAGTGTGCTATCAAAACAAGTAGGTACTAGGATCAAATGAGATAGCTCCTCCACACACAATCTTGTCTGTAAGATCACCTAGGTGTGGAACCGGTGAAGATGAGCTTCTTCTCATAGATCCTTTGAGTGAAGAGGATGAACTAGTGATAGTGAAGAATTCCTCTAAGAAGAGTGAAGAGGAGGATTCTAAGAAGGGCCACTATCCTTTTGAGGAGAAGAAGAAGATTGTGATGACCATGTCAATGAGGAAGAACTTGATGATGAAGAGCAAGAGGAAAGCAAGGAAGGCTCAAGAGATCAAGGCTACTTTTGACTCCAAGCAGAAACAAGTGTTTATCTCAATATAGGGTTTGAAGTAGTAATGACTAAAGACATCAACCTAAATGCTTGTGCTAAGAGTTCTGGTTCTTGTTCAAATCATCTCAGTACGAAAAAGAAGACTAATCATCTATATAGCACTGCTGCATAGCCTGGACCATCAAACTCCAAGAACAATTCAAAGCCCAAAAGGACTGTCACAACATCTACAAAGATAAGGGTGGAGAAGGGATATGACCAAAGTCAGTCTTGTTCCCAGCAGAAGGTTATGGGGAAGAATAAAATGGAGAGTGTCATGTGTGAAAGTACTTCTCATCTTGATAAGGATTGTCCATACAATCCTAAAGGTACTCTTCACATGACCAAGACAAAGTCTTCCAAGAGTTCTAAGAAGATTCAAGCTTCAGAAGGAAAACAGTTTCCTTCAAAAACTCCAAATTTAAGAATAAGGCAAGTGGAAAATTGCCTTCGGAAGAAAGTTGGTCTCGAAAGGAAGGAGTACTTCTGAAGCACTGAATTCTGCTACAGTGTCTGCAGGATCTTCCGAAGGCTCGGTCATCAAAACTTCTGAAGTATCAAAAGCTTCTGAAGTATTAAGGTAAAGTCCAAGGCTCCAAAGGTGGTGTGGAAGTCTAAGAAAGACCAAGTGACTAAGAATTCTCCATCAACAATAGCTCAAGATCCTCCTAGCACAACCATAGGATCTATTACTGTTGCATCACCTTATGTTTCTCTTGATGAGCCCTAGATAAGTAAGGATTGGGTTTCCAAATGTAATTAATCATTTTCTTTGTGCAGGGACAGCTGAAGACAAACAAAAATGTCCGGATCATTGACAGTGGCTGTTCCAGGTACATGACAGGCAATAGGTCACTACTCAAGAACTTTGAAAGGATTGATGGAGGGCTAGTTGTCTTTGTAGAAGATGAAGGTGGTTACATTTTAGCAAGGGGCAAGGTCACAAATGGTAAGCTCAGCATTGAAAAGGTAAACTTTGTCAAGGAGCTTAGGCATAATCTTCTAAGTGTATCCCAATTTTGTGATAAGAGTCATAACATGCTCTTTACTGAGCATGAGTGCATTGTTCTCAAGCCCGGGGTGGTCATTCCTCATGAGCATATTCTGCTTAGAGTCCCCAGGAAAGGGAATATGTACAAGATGGATTTGGGAGAAACATCTCCCTGTGGAGAAGTTTCATGCTTTCTGTCTAAAGCCAATAGTGATGAGTCTTTCCTATGGCATAAAAGAATGTGCCATGTAAACTTTAAAAACATGAATAAACTCGTTAAGAATGATTTAGTAACTGGAATGCCAAAGAAAGAGTTTACAAGTGATCACCACTTTGTTGCTTGCCTGAAAGGGAAGCAACATATGGTATCTCACAAGCCTAAGGAAAGGAACTCCATCACTACACCCCTACACTTGTTACATATGGATCTCTTTGGCCTCACCAGTGTAATGAGTCTAGGAAGGACCTCTTACTGTTTAGTGATCACAGATGACTTTACAAGATTCACTTGGGTCTTCTTCCTTAAAACTAACGATGGGACTCCTGAGATTCTGAAGAGCTTCATCTTGAAGATTGAGAATCAATCTGATCACAAGGTGAAAATCATAAGATGTGATCAGGGAACTGAATTCAAGAACCAAATCCTTGATGCACTCTATGATGAAAAAGGTATTTCAAGACAATACAATGCTCCAAGGTCTCCTTAGCAGAATGGTGTTGCTGAGAGGAACAAGACACTGATTGAAGCTGTAAGAACCATGCTGTCTGACTCTAAGCTACCCATCACTTTCTAGGCAAAGGCAGTCAATACTTCCTGCTATGTGCAGAATGGAGTTTTAGTAGTTAAGACTCATGCAAGACTCCTTATGAACTTTGGCACAAGAGGAAACCTTTCATTTGTTTTCTCAAGTCATTTGGTTGTCTTTGCACCATCTTGACTACCAAGGATCAAATTGCCAAATTTGCTGAGAAATGAGATGATGGACACTTCATTGGATACACTTACCAAGCTAAGGCTTACACAATATACAATATCAAAACTAGAATTATTGAGGAGTCAACCAATGTGACTTTCAATGAACACACAACCTGTGTGACTGGTTCTGGTCCTGATTGGCTCTTTGATCTTGATTTAGTTACCAACTGTTTTAACAAATCTTGTGAGACTGTTTTAGGATCTGTAGAAAATTTAAACACATGTGATCTTGATCCAAGATTAGAGCAGAGAAGACCTTCAAGTAACACATCTTCAGCTCCAGTTGGAACTACTTCTGTAAATGATGTTTCTATTAGCACTACAATGACAACTTCAACTGATACATCAGGGATGCCTTCAAATTCCAGCTCAGAGCCTCCACAACCAGATAAAGATGCTTCAATTGCAAAATACAATGATGGTAGTGGTGATAGTGATCAAGACTTTCTTGATGATGATAACCAATCCATAGATGACAACATCAATGATGTCACACACTCCTTGGATCAAGTCTCTCTTGATAAGTGTGCTGATGTGGTGGGTGAAACATCTATGCCAGATCTAAATTTCTCTAATTTCGATCTTTCTCAGCAACTTTCTGTGATACCTCAGCTAAGGTCCACAAGTTCCACCCCACCATAAACATCATTGGAGATGTTGTCATAGGGGTAAGAACAAGGGGAAAAACCCATGAAGCAAATGTTTGTCTGCACTCTTTGATAGGATCAAATGAATCAATCTATGATAATTTGTGAACACTATTCAATGAAAATCACACAAAGTAATCAAATCAAAACAAGATATCAACAAAATTCAAGTTTTCATTAATATCAAGCTAAGACAATTACAAGTATGAAAGCAGGTTTGAATCTCTCTCTATCTACTTGCAAGTCTAAGCTATTTATACTGAAAACAAAAAGTAAAGGAACTAACTAATTACACAAATAGTCCCTATACTATTAAAAAATATTAAAAGACAAATAAAGACAACATGTTAATCTTTCTTAGAGCACTTAGCAATACTCCCCCTAAGATTGACATGGTCTTTTGTCTTCAAATTCTTCAGACTTTGTCTTCTTTTCTATCTTCATCTTATCTTCAACCTTTATCTTCAACTCTTTGTCTTCATCATTCAAGAAATCTGTTGGTTCTTCTTTGACTTTAAACATCGGCTTCTGTTTGAACATCTCTAAATCTTTCAAAGCTTTTGAAATTGCAGACTTGAATTTACTTGCAAGAATGACTTGTTCGGGTTTAGCTTCATTCGTTTTAATTTCCATCTTGTTCATTCTCTCCAACGTGTCTTTTGAAAGACATGAAGTATCAATGTTAGCATATAACTCAATAGGTTTGTTACTTTCCTTTGAGTATACTTCTAATACTCCTTTGCTTGATATTCTCATGAATTCAATATCTTTAATATCTTTCTTGACAATGTTGGCATAAGCAAGAGCTTTTCTTAGAGATATTCTTTCCATGGCAGCATTCATCACATAAATAATGAAAATGAAATATTTCTTATCTTGCTCTGCTATTTGAGGAGATACTTTCTCAATTTTTGTACAGACAAAAATGAGATATAGCTTGGATGTAAGAGTTTTAGCTCAAACTCCAAATAAAGTAATCATGTCCTCATCCCATCTTTCTAGATTTCGGACCAACTTCAGCTCAAATGTCTTAGTGTTATAAAACCATCTGAGGATTGGCTTTGAGTTTTGATTACCATCTATCACTTTCAGACCAGGAGTTGTAATTTTCCTCAAAATATTTGTCACAAAATTCATCATAGAATGTTCCTCCTCTGAATGTAATCCCTTGAGCTTTTTATTTTTCTTCAAAGTACCAAAGTACTCTTTATCTTCTTGATCACATCTCGTGTTAAGAAAATTACTTGATCTATCTAATCCTCTTCTTAATAATTCTACAAACATCTTGCCACGTTTGAATCACAAGGATTGATCAGAGGTAATGTATTCAGCTCTTTTAAATCTTGCACTAGATTTTTATGATACTAGAGTAAAAGTGATTACATCACACATAACATTTACTCTCTTTATCAAAAATGCATCGAATACTTCATCATACTTCCATGCAATAATCTTTACTTGGTTGGTAAAATCTAGAGCAATCATAGCATTCAACAGTTCAGAAACTAATTGTACTTTTTCCAATACATTTCTTACCAAGTCTCCAGTTGTTCTTGAATTATCAAGAATATGCCTTTGTTCAGTAGATGCTTTGTAGGTTTGTCTTTGTGGATCAACAAACATTTCTATCAAATCTTTCCTGTGAACATGAGCATTATCAAATCTTGACATTTGTTTGATCTCTTGTGGCTTTAACATTCTTGTTCTTTTTGTTATTTCAAGATATACTGAGGATTATTTGTATCAAGTACTATCATTTTCTTCATTTGTTTCTCAGTCTCTTGAAAACTTCTAACAAGGTTCCTCAGAGATATAGATTGTAATCTATTTAGCTTCCTCCAAGGGTAATTTCTAGATTGCAACCATGATCTTAGAGCTGGAATACTCATATCATCTGGATCAGGATGATGTACTCAAAACTAGATAGTTCTTCTACATTTATCCCTTCTTTTGCTCTTGTCCATTCACCATGCTCACAACAATCTCATTTGGATCTACTGATGCAACTGACTCTGCATAAATACATTTCTCATACTCATCGTTAATATGAGAAACAGTTAATCCATCCAAATATACTCGATTGTATTTCATATTCACAAGATAATTGTATCTTTCTTCAAAGTCTTGTGGTACTTTATCTTGTTCTTGAGTATGTTCTTGTGAAGAGAAGTGTGATACAAATTGAGCTTCATCAATATCTTCATTATCAAGAACTTCATCATACCAATCATCATTGTATATTTCCTTAATATCTTCTAAAGCCTCAATCTGTTTTTGACCATTTTGTTCTTCAACAGATTCTTCAGTTCTTTGAAGCTTAGAAGAGGATTCAGTTTGAATTGTATCTTCTAATTCATTCACTTTTCTTTTGCCTTTTATCTGCTCGAGATTTTCATCAACATTTATCTCAGTACTTATCACTTGTACCGGTGAGATAGGCTTCTGAGCATCTTTTTGTTTTAGCAAATCTCTTTGAAATTTTCATTTTCTTCAGTTAATTTCTTGAACTTCTCCTCAAGAATATCATAATCTTTGATCATAACTTCAAAATTCTTGATTACATCTTATTTATCTTTAGCAAACCTCACAATCTTTTCATCTTTTGAGGCATTTTCTTCAGTCAACTTTAAGTTTTCATCCTTAAGCTTTTGAATTTCTTTTTCAAGAGATATGTTTATCTCTTTCATCCTTTCATTCTCCAATTTTAACTCTTCAATCTCTTTCTCTTTACTCAAATTTTCTTCTTTCAATCTATCAATCTCATCAATGTCCACTATCTCTTCTGTTTGTATGGACACATTGTGTGACATACTAACACGAATTTCTTCTACTCCTTCATTTGCATCAAATTCAAATACTAGATTGAATAAAATATCATTCATAAAATCAGAATCAAAGGTTTGATTTTGTGAATCCATTTCTTGTACAGCTTCCTCATGAATAACATCAACATTTCCTTCATTCATAGTTTGTGGTTCATCTCCAGTATCTTCTTCATTTCTTTCTTCAGTTTCTTCTTGATGTGCTTCAGTGGCACCATCATTTACATCATCATCATCATTGTCATCACTTTCTTCACTTGATGAGCTTTCAGAAACATCATCCTCACTTTCTTCATCAACTTCTACATCCTCAATTAGATCATTTGGATATATTGGTTCTTCTTCAGTTAGATGAAAGTGTGGCTGATTAATATCTACTTCATCAATTGATACATTCCTGATATACTCAAATACTAGAATGTTTTGAGCACCAGTGATCGTTGCCAGTCTTTTGTAAACACAGCCTCTGACATGTGCTCTAACTGTAACTTTCCACTGTTAACATCTTCAGCATACAAATCTGATTTGCTTCATTAATGAGAAGTTGGATTAATCTTGGGAACATCAAGTATTTATGCCTCACTCCTCTTTCAAGATTGAAAATGAAACCATTCATTATCCACTTAGACATATTGAATCTTCTATTTGTAGATAATGCAACAATAGGAGATGCAATGTCTACAGGGAATAAATCCCAACCAGCACTTCTTTTAGACATGCAATGTTGAAAGATATAGCATAAAAGCTTCCAATGCTTATACACTCGAGCTTTGAAAAATTGCTTTTTGGGAAAATGATGTGGATGACCCATTTGTAGAAAAACCTCTCTACATTCATTGAAGGAATATTCTGGTAAGTCTTCAGGATCATTGTCACCAAGTCTTAGAACTATTCTAATTGCTTCTTCAGATACTTCAAGGATTCTTTCCGTTGTAACAAAAGCTCTTAGAACTTTGTTTCCTTCATCATCTCTTTTAGTTTGTGTAGTTCTCCAAAATCTCTTAATCATTCTTCCATGGATCATTGGTCTTGCACACATAGCATATACATACTTTGTTCTGAGCAGAATCTAATAATTTCTTCATAACCAATGGCTTCTCTGTTTTCTTCATCATTAAGAAAGCAGCCACACTATGCTTTGGCACAAATTTTAATTCTGCCATCTGCAAAACACAAAGAAAGTATTATGAGAACATTGAATATTGATTAATTTGAAATTTATTTCTACATTGACTTTTGATTTTGACTTTTGAATTTGACCTTTTATTCATACTTTTAAATTGAGATTTCAAGTTGTAAAATATTAATCATTATTCATTTGATTCATTATGTAACATTTTAATTTTGATTTACTTCTTAAAAAATCAATCTTTTTTTTAATTTTTTTAATTTTTATTTATTATTTATTTATTTTATTTTTATTTATATTTATATTTTTTATTTAAAAAATGACTGCCTGTTCATGTTCTTCTTCTTCGACTATGTAAAACCGACTGAGTTAATCATCATCAATCATTTTCACTTTTAGATTAAAAATAATACATCAACAAACTCGCAAACATGTTCTTATCAATAATCTATTGTCAATTTTAGATTGATTCACATTTGATTAGTTAAATTTGAATTATATAGGGTTCGAACGCCTAAATAGCATTGAAACGCCTATATCAATGCACTGATTTAACCAAAAAATTTGAAATTGAATCACAAACTTACGTTTATATATCCAAATACTATCTATAATCAACAGATTTGATATGATTTCTAATAAAATGAGGATATGATGATAATCGATAGTCGGGAGTTCAGGGGTTTTTGTTTGAGAAATTTTAAGTATAAATGAGAAATGCGCATAAGTGTTCAATTTATATAAGTGAAAATTTAGGCGTATGAGCCCTGTTTGGGCGTATGATCCCTGTTTAGGTGTATGAAACCCTAAAATTCACTTATTTTGTTAGATGCATGAGCACTGTTTGTGCGTATTGACTCAGATGCATGGGAACTGTTCACACGCTTAGCACTGTTTAGGCGCTTTTGCACTGTTCAGATCGTCGCATGACTTTTTTTGAAACGTCTAACACTTGAAATTTGGAACTTACTATGTAGACGCATGTGACATGTCAAACGTCTAACACTTAGGCATCAAACTCATTCACTATTTAGACGCCTGGGATTATCACAAACGCCCAAACTTGAATTTCATAGATGTATTACAACTGTTTAGACGCATGGGAATGAATCAAACATCCAAACACTTGAAAAATTCTTGAAAATTTTATCATGCTCCTATCGAGGCTTATGTGCACTGTTTAGGTGCATGAGTTGACTTTCATGATTTAAACACTTGTGAATTCCAATTTCTTCACTTGCACACTTTTTACCATTCAATTCCCAATTTTGAACTTTTTGAATTTTGCACTTTCAATTCACAAAATTTTATTTTCTATTTATGTTTAAATTTATTTTGTCCCTTCATTTTAGTCTCACATATATCAAATATCATCTGATTTTCAACTTATGAAGCATTTTTATTTGAAAAAATTATGTAGGTTCAAAATTGGGAATTAGTTAGTTCTTTACTTTTTGTTTTCAGTATAAATTACAAAAATTGGTTTCTTATCCCAGATAGAGCAAAAGAAAGTTGATGAGGCTCTGAAGGATTAAAGTTGGGTTGAAGCTATGCAACAGGAGCTGCTTTAATTCAAAAGGTAGAAATTTTGAACCTTTGTCCTCTTTCTCATAGGAAGACTACCATTGGAACCAATGGGTTGTTTAGGAACAAGAAGGATGAATAGGCATTATTATCAAGAACAAAGCTAGACTAGTTGTTCAACGGTACACACAAGAAGAATGGATTGACTACACTGATGTCTTTGCTCCTGTAGCAAGACTGGAAGCTGTTAGGATATTCCTCGCATTTGCTGTATCCAAGAACTTCAAGGTCTTTCAACTTGATGTGAAGTGTGCTTTTCTTTATGAAGTAATTGATGAAGAGGTGTATGTCAAACATCCACCTGGTTTTGTAGATCCTCATCATCCTGATTATGTCTGCAAGCTTGACAAAGCTCTTTATGGGCTGCATTAGGCACCCAAGAAGTGGTATGAGACACTATCTGAGTATCTTTGCAAACATGGATATAGGAGAGGTACTATAGATGGAACTCTCTTGATCAAGGACATGAAAATGGCATATTGCTAGTTCAAGTATATGTGGATGACATCATCTTTGGTTCAACTAATCCAAAGCTCTGCAAAGACTTCGAGAAGCTGATGAAGGACAGATTTGAAATGAGTGCCATGGGGAAACTAAATTTCTATCTGGGAATTCAAGTGAAGCAAGTTAAAGATGTCATATTTATTAATGAGTCAAAGTATGTTCAAGACATACTCAAGAGGTTCAACATGACTGATTGTAAGATTGCTAAGACACCCATAGCTAGAAACCACTCCCTTGGACCTGATCTTGAGGGGAATGTCTAGATGAACACTTATCCAGGGCTATGATTGGGTCTCTTATGTATCTTAAAGGTAGCAGCCTGATATCATGTTTGCTACATGTATTTGTGCAAGATATCAAGCCAACCCTAAGATGTCTCTGCTTATCACTGTCAAGATAATTCTAGGATACCTCAAAGGTGCTTCAACACTTCGTTTGTGATATCCTAAGAATTCTGACTTCAATCTGTATGCTTACAAAGATAGTGATTATGGTGGTTGCAACATGATTGCAAAGTCCACATCTGGGGGATGTCAGTTTCTTGGTGAAAGCTTTGTCTCATGGCAATGCAAGAAACAATCATGTGTCTCTGCATCAACTGCTGAAGATGAATAGATTGCTGCTGCAAGCTACTATGCTCAAGTGCTTTGGATTCAGAATCAGATGCTGGACTATGGGTTCAACTTCAAGGAGACTCCCATTCATATAGACAACAATAGTGCTATCTCAATCACAGAGAATCATGTGCAGCACTCAAGGACCAAGCACATCAATACCAGGTATCATTTAATAAGATATAATTATGAAAAGGGATTAATTAAACTAGTCAAAGTTTACATAAATGAACAATATGCTGATTTGTTTACAAAAGCATTTGATGAACAGAGATTTAAATATCATGTATCAGCTATTGGATGATCAACATTGAGTAGGTTTTTCTTAAAACTAATTCTTATTATTTCTTAAAACATGTGTGTCCTAAGTTGTCTAGTTTCTCACTTTCATAAGCTCTTGTTTTCTTTGTATGAAAATATTTTTTAAGACTTTTCTTAGATTTATGAAAATTTTGATCTTTCGGAAGTTATGTTTTCTTAACTTTGGAAGAAAATCATGGCTTCAAAACAAATAACTGTCTAAGAAATTTTACCTTCGGAAGAGATTTCTTAAACATCTTCCGAAGCTTAAATGGTTGTCTAAGACACTTATATGTTTTCAAGGACCTTTTCTTCCGAAGCAAAACTAACTCTTGAAAGCTTTGATTCTTTTGTGTCCAAAGCATTCAAGTCTTAATTTCTCTCGAAGCAAAATTTCCAAAACTCTCTCGAAATTCTCGAAGTCATTTTAGCTTCGGAAGCTTTTTCATTAAAACATCCGAAGATAATTTACCTTCGAAAGCTTTTTGACTTCCAAGAAAACTACTTTTTAAGCAAAAGTAAACTACTTTTTCAAAGGTGGGACCGACATCCGATTTCAATGTTTATCCTCTTTCATTAAACTTTATTTGAAATCCTTTTCACATATAAACCCAACGGTTTCCCCCTATTTCTATCATCTGCTTCTTCCTCCCTATCCATTGATCCTCCACTTTATGTGGATCATCTACTTGACATCTGGAAGACCTGCCAAGAGGTCGTAATGGATGGGGAGAAGGCACTGTCTGCCACAATGCATGGGAGAACAGTCTTCATCACTCCGGCCATCATCAACATGCATCTTCAGCTGGATGATGAAGAAGGTGAGGTGTTCTTCCCAAAGGAAGTTGTCAATTATTCTTTTCAGAAGATGGGATATGAGGGAGATTACTTTGTCAAGACCTTCAGGAAAGGGAAGGTCTCATCCCATTGGAGATTCCTGCTCCATGTGGTCATCCACAGCTTATCAAACAAGCATGGTGGATGGGACAAGATTCCTGAGGATCTCTCTTTTGTTATCCATGGAATGATTCAGGGGATCAATTTCAGGTATTCTCAATTTGTTTATACTAACTTACTTACAAACTTAGATTCCTTAGAATATTACATGTTCCTAGAAATCTTCAGTACATTCTTAACTCTGAATTGGGCTCACAGTTAGGGGGGACATGTAATACTCTTAAACTGGGATAGATGAAGCCCAGCATCTTTAAAATACTGAGAAAGCCCACTGTTGGCTTCTCTAGGGTAGAAACAGCCCTAGTCCCAAAAATGTTAGAGCTCATTGCTCAAGGTGACAACCTAGCAGCACCAGCTAGTGTTGAACCCACACCTGCTACATCCCAACCACCTACACAACCACAAATCACCATCACCTACCAAAGAAAATCCAAATAGACCCCTACTCAGTCTATTTAGATAGTGGAGGCCCCCATACACTCACCCATACAGGAGGGAGTGGAAACTAGAGCTTCCATTTCTCCTAAGGAGAAGACCACTCCCATGTCTTCAAGGATCAGTGTTGAGGTTCCTCATGCTCAAGCTAATGAGCTCATAAGCCAAACTACCTTAAGCCATCACTCTGAGTCTCAACAACAAGTGAACAACCATCAAGGGATAGTTACCATCCCCAGCCTTTAGATCTCAACCAACCAATCCCCAAACTTCATTTCTACACTGATGAAGATCTAGGTTTCAGTGATTACCATGATTCTCTTTCCTTTCTCCTACTCAAAGAGAGATGAGTGCTTTTGAGGCTCCTATTTCTAGCCCCCATCAGTCACCTACTACTGAGGTGCACACTTCGGAACCATTTCAGGATGTCCATATGGAAGAGACTCTTACTTTTGAAAGTGATTACATCATTAAGACCTTAACCATGGCAACTTAGTCCACTGCCATCTTAACTTAGACTGCCAGTGAGCAGAGGAAATCCAGCAGCCATGAACCTGAAGCTAGTGGTGAGACTGAGGACTTTGGTCCAATCATCTTATACCCTAATGATTCTTCTCATGAAGATGAGGGGAATTAAGACTAAAGGTGCATAAACTGTCTAAAACATGTACCTATTATCTCCAAGGTTAGTCACCTTGAATCTGAAGTGACTAGCTTGCACAACAAGGGTCAATGATTAGCAACTTGAGATTTCATATATTAAGGAAAAACTAGCTAGGTGACCTTTAAGAAGAGCTCAAGCAGGAACACAAGAACCTGTGGATGTTATTGACCTAACTCCTGGCTCATCTATGCAAGTAGGTGATGCTACCAAAAAAGGGGAGAAAGTCATTATAGCTACAGAACCTGGGAGTTCTTTAGAGTGTATTGACACTAAGGACTCACCATCCTCACTTACAATTGTTCATTCTCAGCAACTCCTCAAATTCACATTAATGTGGATTACACAGACTCCTTCAAATAGAGTGTATTTGAGGATGGGATACCAAGGGCTATGTCATCTCCACCGTCTTCCAATCACATCATTGGGTGGAGGTATGACAACAAAGGAAAGCCCTACTCATCATAAGATTCAAGGGCAGCATGAGATTTTCAACTTTCAGCCTTGAATTTCTATGGAGGTCTGGATTTAGTCAACATGCCACTGTCAATCCAAGCCAATCAAGACAAGCTGACAAGTTGGCACAAAGAATCCAAAACATGATCACTACAGAGTTCAGCATAAGAAGAAGACTATGCCAATCAGGCAATGGCATCGGTCAACTGGATGTTAAGGCAGACCCTAAGATTAGCTCATAGGGGAAACCTTGACTCAATGCCTAGTGACAGAACCTGAGAGCCCAGTCTTATCACCAACAATTGCTGTAGAAATCAATGCCCTTTCGAGACACCTACTGGTGAAGGTGCTTCTCAACCTCTCTCTGGCCAGAGCTCAAAAGCTACATCAAGCAATAAAGGCCAAAGCTCTCTCCACCCTGAGTCACAAAGTTCTGTGAGTGACAAAAGGAAAAGAAAGATGACATCAGAGGAGACTGAGGATGAGAAGATACAGAGGAAATGGAAGCTAAAGGGAGAAGGTTCCTCTTCTGGGTCTACTAGACTCATGGAGACTGCAATCAGGGTTGCCCCCAAACAAGATACTCAGAATGATGAGTTAAGGGGAGTCAGGATAAACTATGTGCAGACAAGGATTTATCATGTAGATAGTGTCATCTCACTCCCCTTGAAGGAGTTAAATGAACTAGTTGACCTGGAAAGGTCAAGGGAGAAGAAGGAGGCATAAGATGCAGAGCTTCTAGTACGAATCAAAGAAGAAAGAAGAAAGAAAGAAGAAAGAAAAGATTGTACAAGCATGTGCCTACAAAGATTGTACAAGCATTTGCCTACCCTCTCCCCAGTTCAAGAAAGTCCTGCACAAAAGGATGTGGTTCAACAAGAACCTCAGGTAGATAAAGAAGAAAAAAGGATCAAGATGATCAACTACCTGAGTGCCACAACCCTCTATCAGGCAGAAGCACTTCTTCCCTTGTCCTATGACTATGTCGAGTTTGAGTACTTAAAACAACTTGAACTTGAGATAGTCAAGAATAGAAAGACAACTAAAAGGAAGCTAAGGGAAGAAGCTTCTAAGTCAAGAGCCATCATCCACAAAAGTGTAAAGAAATCTGCTGACAGGCAGAGGATGATGAGCTTCTTGAAGCTGTATGGATTCTCCGAAAGGAGACTTGGCCCCATGTCTCTATCCATTATGGATGAGCATATCAGGGTGATCAAGCAGAAGATTAAGAGTGGAGAGCTCGTTAACTTACATTTCCCTCCAAGTCAAGCCCCACCTGAAATGGAGGTTAATGTTGAATAACCAAAGACATCATAACCTGGACCTCCTCTTGAATCTCAGCCAGCTTAATCTTCTGATCCACAATAGGTTCAGAATCACTCTCAATCTGAACCTGTGAGAGTTGAAGACCCAACTGAGAAAGACAATGAAGATCAATCAGGTACTGCAGGCCAGTCTTCTCAGTTAAAAGTTGTAAAGAGAATGAAAAGGATGGCTTCTAACCAAAGCCAAAGAAGAAGAAGACTGTATCCTTTTCTAAACCTCAGGATGAGTCAAAACATCCTGAGGATGTGCAGCCAGAGGATGCTCCATCATCTCCTATTCTAATAGCTCCTCTTGCGTGAGAAAGACCCATGACATACACTACAAATCCATAAAGGTGGCATGTCATCAGAGATCATGGCATTGAGAATGTCTACACATGGAAAGACATGTTTCAGTTGCCTCTGCATGATCTCTTTGACATGAGAAGACATTTTGACAGTTTGAAGGATCTTGATCATCTCATTAAGAAAGGGCTGGTTATTATCCTGATAAGGACTGTTGATATTTGATGTCTTCAAAAGTTTTGGTAGCATCAGCCTAGGGGGAGTTTGTAGAGAATATACATAGAGGCCGAAGCAAGCAAAGTCTTTTGCATGCAAGCTGCACAAGTACTGAAGAAGAATGCTTTGGAAATTTAACACATGCAATAGAAATATGTTAAGCGTGAAATCTTTTGAAGCCATGACCAATATCTTCCGAAGCAAAAGATGAAGTCTTACGAAGCTTCAGAGACAAAGTCTTCCGAAGCCTCAACTCTTGAAGCCAGATTTCTTTCGAAGACTTTTAGTAACATACTTTATCTGATGTACTATTGCCTAAAGCTAGACACCTTTCCATTGCGTCTCTATAAAGTCACCAACATACATGAGATGGTGAAATGGTCCATGCTTTTGGTAACTATACATTGAGGCCTTGAGTCTATAACTTTCTACTTTATGTACTTTATTTTTTTTATAAAGACAAGTATTTGAGCTATGGCATGTCATAGTCACAAACTCAAAAAGGCAATCTGCCTTTTTGACTCTACAATTGATTTTGTTTTGACTCTAGTCAATTGTATCCAACTAGCTTTCATAGTATGGTTGGCTGTAGGATGTATAAGTATCTCATGTTCTTGTATCTTTCCTTTATGCTTTGTAACACTTGTAATAGAACATAAAGAAAGCAATATACTGCAATCTTGAAAACCATATCACTGTGTATGTTGCTCTTGTGTTCTTTCTCTTACATTACTTGTGTTCTTAGTGTCATATTGTGGTTAATCCAGTTCACTGTTTGTTTAAGTTTAGTTAAATCTCCTCTTTGTGTTGTTGTGTTGTAAGTGAACCCCTTTCACCGGTCCTGCATCTCTTCTTCTCTAGTGAAATACATGTACTTTGTTGATCCTTTACACCTCATTTCCTTCCCTTGATGGTCAAAAAAGGATCCCATGGATCGATAGATGTCATTTCAGTTGATTCAATTCAGTGGATTTTTAGGCAATAATGTGTGAAGTTGGTGGTGGAGGGTTGTGGATAAGTTTTCACGCAGAAGTGTGTTGATTTAATGGTCATTGGTTTGCAACCCTAGCACAACGTTTGTTAATCAGGTGTTTAATTGACCTAATATCTGTTGTTGTGACTGGTGTTCAAAGCCGAGGCATTCTTTATGTTTTCAGCGTCAGTTGCAAACTTCATACACTTAGACTTGTAGACTAGCTATCTACTGATATTACATTATTTACTGTATCAGTTTACTATTATGTTCAATTTATCAAAACCTATGAAGTCACCAACCTTGTGTTGACACTTTAGCATGTTTCTTTCAGGTTCTTAAGCGAGCACGTCTAGGATCATCACATCATATCAGTCATCATTTATTGGGTCGGAAAAGAACAATTGCATTTTTTACTCGTTATACTTATCTGGTTTGCGTGTGTTTGCGCCATTTGAATTATGAATTCATACGCTTCAGCATTACTTTCATGTTTTTGGTATTAAATTCTGAATTTGAGGAACTTTATTTTTAATTATGAAATTATGTTTTGTAACTCTTGCGTCGTTTGGTGTAACTATTGGCTAAGATCCTCGTAAGTCACGCACCTAATGGTATTACCCGGTTTGTGGAAATTGAGTGTGTGAAAGATTGGTATCAGAGCCAGTGGTTATAACAAACTAAACTAAATTTTCGTTTAATTTGCATTGCATTTAGACTATAGCCTGATGCCTTAGTTACACGCATATTGACACGATTACTTTTGTTGCTAGCTTTGTTTGCTTTGCTTGCTAGATTTCCCGATGTTGCTCATTCCTGTGTGTAGTTCTTTGCATGAATGTCATCATCATCTACGCCTTCATCTTCTTCTCGAGGCAAAAGGCCTATCTATTACGATCATGTTCCTTCCCTTGAGAACCCATGCTTTTGGCCACTACATTTTAACAACAATGAAAAAATCGATTACAATCAACCTTTTGCTTTACCTGTGTACCCAACGGTTCATAGGTGGGAGTGTTACCCTCAATACATAACCGGTCTCATCCTAGAGAATAATGTACCCCCACCTCCCGAGAATCGACCTTATACTAGGTCTACCCCTAGTAGGGACCCTAATGCCCCTACGTTACCACCACTTCCTTACCTTCCAGAGTAGACCATATCTACTTTGGCAGCTACTGCACATTTGGAGCATAAGCGTGTGGCTGAACTTGAGAAGGAAAATAAAGAGCTGAAGAAGACATCTAGCAAGACTACAGAGGAACTTGAATAACTCAGGACTCTATTTGATAATTTCATAGGATACTACAATGACCTGGTGGATCGTTTTAATGAACTAGTCGGGCGGGCCAATAGTGGTGACCGACAACCAAAAAATTTGGAATCCCATGTCTTCGCGCAGAACGCAGTACTAGAACTAGAAGAGGCACCTGAAGAAGAAGAAGACTTCGAGGAAGAACCAGAAGAGGCACCAAGAGAAGAATAAGATCCTAAAGAACAATCGAAAGAAGCACTAAAGGAGGAAGACTCGAAGGAAGAACCAAAAGAAGAACCTGAGGAATAGCTCGACGACGAACTAGAAAACAACGACGGATCTATTGATTCTCACTGATTTTCTTGCTTATTCCTTTCATTCATTTATATTTATTTCTTTGGACTTTATTCTTTTCACACCTAGATAGGAAGTGTTGTTTATTCTTGTCCGACTAATGCATATTCATTTTAGTATTTGATTTAATTGATTATATGTGTACTTACAATTTAATTGATCAGAAATTATTATTTGAACTTATTAGTTATATGTGTGTTAAATTCTTTTAAATTACTTGTACTTAAATGAAGTAAATATGTTGCATATTGCTTATGTTTGTAAGTTATGATTGTTAAGAATGTCTTGAACTGGTCGAGGACATGGACGTCGTCGTCGCACCATCAACATGACCCTAGCCGAGTTGCAACCCTAATCAATCAAGATGTGGCAGATTCTTTGGCAAATCCTAATCTGAATCTGTAGGCCGCTTTGATCGGTAAGCAATACCAAATATACTCCTGATGTTAATGTTCTTTCACTCTAGTTAAGTCGTAACATCTATTCAAAAATTTAAAAGACCTGATCTTAATTTGTTGCAGGACAAGGAGTATGCACCTTCAAGTCGTTCATGGAATATTGGGTGTATAAATTGCAAACCAGACAACCTGGAATGATTTCAAGACCTTGATGTAAGAGGAATACTGCCCCTGGGAAGAGGTGCAGAGACTAGAGACTGAGTTCTTGAATCTAAAGATAACAGGCTCTAAAATCAAGGCGTACACCACTCGATCTCACGAGCTTGCTACTTGTGCCCTAACATGGTCAACCCTCCTTCCTTGAGGATTGAGAGGTATCTGCATGGCCTGTCACCCAAGATTTAAGGTATGGTCGCTGCTTCCAGAACAAACAACATACAAGAGGCAATCAAACTGGCTCACAAGCTAAATGCCCAGGCGGTCGTATAGGGTAAACTACCCCGGTGAAGTTCAACATCGACCACTTCAGATAGTAACAATAAGCAAAATGGGCAGCTGGTCCCACTAACAAGCAGAACAACTCTCAATCGTAACCACAACAGTCACAGAAATTTGACAAGTCATCAAAAATCCTCTTCATCTCAACATGATGGTGGCTACTCCGGGACATTACCAAAGTGTAACAAATACAACTACCACCATAATGGGCCTTAAAAAACACGTGTGAGCAGTGTGGTACGTTTGGCCACACTGCTAGAGATTGCCGAATGAACATTACAGTTAAACAACCAGCCAAACAAAATGATCAAAGAGGCTACTATGAGTGTGGTCAGACCAGGCACATCAAGAGGTACTGCCCAAAACCGAGAAGAAACGATGGTGGTGGTAATGGTGCTGATAACCGTAATGGAAATGAAACTGGTAATGGTAATGGTGGAGCCAAAGGAAGAGCCTTCGTCATTGGTTGAGGTGAGGCTCGTAATGACCCTTCTATTGTAACTAGTAAATTTCCTATCAATAGTTGTTTTGCCTCTATGCTATTTGATTTTGGTGCTGATAGGAGTTTCATTTTGCATAAGTTCAGTCGATTGTGAGATGTTAATTCTGTAGCCCTAGACACGAACTATACAATAGAAATAGCAGACGGTATGATCATCGAGTCTTCGCATATATACAAGGGTTGTAAAATAAGTCTATCAGGGCATGATTTTGGATATTGATCTCCTATCTATTACACTTGGTAGCTTTGATGTAATCATTCTCATGGATTGGTTGTCTAAGAACCAAGCCGAAATCATTTGTCGTGAGAAACTAGTCCGACTACCTTAGCCTAATGGAAAGATACTCACCGTGGAAGGTGACAAGAGTGGTGCAGTGATTGGCATCATCTCATACATGAAGACTCATAAATTTTTGAGGAAAGGGCATTCGGTGATTTTAGCCCTAGTTACTGAAAAGACTATTGAGGAGAAACAACTAGAAGACATTCCTATTGTTAGAGAATTTTTTGAGGTGTTTCCAGAGGACTTGTGTGGCCTTCCTCCACACAGGCAGGTAGAGTTTCAAATGGAGTTAGCACCTTGAGCAGCTCTGATCGCTCGGGAATGGTACCATTTGGCACCAAACGAACTACAGGAGTTTCTAAGCAATTGCAGGATTTGCTAGACAAGGGATTTATACGTCTTAGTTCTTCACCATGGGGAGCTCAGTGCTTTATGTGAAAAAGAAAGATGGAACATTCAGAATGTGTATTGACAACCGAGAGCTGAACAAGGTGACGATCAAGAATAGATGTTGGGTTTGTTACATGTTTATCAAAGATTGTTTAACCATTTAAATAAAAACGCAGCGGATATATTAACATTTAAAACAAGTTTAGATTCTCAAAATTAACCAAAGAGTGTTCATAGAATACTACCTTTCTAAGAACAAGGAGATTTGAGATGGATGATTGATGAAGAAGATGATGTACTTGAACTCAAGAAACTATACCCACAAGCTTCTTGCCAAACACCCAACTAGTTAGAAGTTGAACACCAAAACCCTTTCTTCTTGTTCCTTTTTCCAAATCTGAAAATTCAGCCAAGAAGGAGGAGGAGAGTGTTTGCAAATGTGTGTGAAAGAGAGGGTGGTTGGAGTGGAGTGTGAAATAGGTTATTGTCTTGTATTAAAACAAGTAAAAGAATCCCAAGGAGAGCATAAAGTGGGCAGCGGAAAATTGAAAGGTTTCCCACCCATTTCATAATAACTTTCACACTAATATTATTATGTATAATGTATAAAATTAAACCCTTTTCATTTTATAACTTAACCACACTTTTATTTATTGTTATTTAACCTACTTAAATAAAAATACAAATAATTTTTCATGAACAAATTATCCATATAATTTGTTCTATTTCAAATGCAATAATTAGAAAACCCATTTTCTAAATTGGTGCCAATATTATTTGCTTGATCATATCAACAAATAAATATTTATCGGTGTTTGTTTAGCTTGTTATTGGCTATGACCCGACTTGGATCATAACATACGAACCACATCAATCTTGTATGTGTCATGGGCATATAAGATCCAACAATCTCCCACTTGCACAAGATTCATAGAAGATTGATGCAATAAGTAAATAACGCCTAACAACGGTTTACTACCTTAATACGTATGATTAAGAGCCATTCAATAACATCATCCCCTTAAAGTACCTTACTCGAAAATGTTTCAGGTGAATGAATTATCTATCCTTTTGTCGTAGATGTCATGTTAAATCCTATAGACACAGAGTGATCATTCTTCATTGATTTAACTTTAGCAGGCCTTAGACATCTTACTCTCAACGAATAAGAGAGACAAATCCCATCTTGCCTACATACGTCTCTCATAATCACCTCAAATTATACCTGAAATCAGCCTTATGTACTGCCATGTTTCAGAATAGCGAAAAACTAAGTCAAAGTATACATTCGGTGAATATCAAGTCCCAATATGTATCTCATGTCAGAGGCTACCAAATGATATTCGCCTTTAGTCAAAGTTACTTATGATCAATCATGAAGATTCTATGTAGTAAAATTTGATAGGCGGATCAGCCCAATATTTGTATCCTATAGATATCTATGAACCTTGGCAGCAACCCTTTGCTCAATCTTTATCCATATGAATATATACCAATCCAAGTTCATAATAGTCTTACTCTTATACTTGTTCCCACAATAATGAACGACTACGGACGTTTTGAGTAAATGATGTACTCATGGATTTTAAACATCCAAAATAGGAACATTGGTTGAGATATTATAACCAAATAATTCATTCAAGTAATAAAGGGTTCCAATATCCAAATACAAAATTAAAGATCAAATCCAGTCAGTAGGATATCGAAGTCCCATGACACAAGTATGACCTTCATGCTTTGCCTTTTCAAGAAGATTCATGAGTGGATCTGCTATGTTTTGATCCGTGTGAACTTTGCGAATACATATCTTTCCCTTTTCAACTCCATCCCTTATGTAGTTGAATCTTCGCTCAATGTGCCTAGTCTTTTGATGCGCATGGGGTTCCTTGATTTGAGCAATCGCACCCTCGTTATCACATAAAATTTCTAGAGGGTCTTGAATGGAAGGGACCACCCCTAGGTCGGAAATGAATTTCTTCAACCATGCAGCTTCTTGAGCTGCTAATGAAGCGGCGAGTATTCTGACTCTGTAGTTGATAATGCCACCACACCTTGCTTAGAGCTTTTCCAAGAGACTGTTGCTTCATTAAAGATGAAAATGTATCACGTTTGTGATCGTAAATTATCCCGATCAGTTTGGAAACTCGCATCCGTGTAACCTTTTACCACGAGTTCCTCCTCACCAGATCTATAGATTAGAAACATATCTTTAGTTCTTCTTAGGTACTTAAGTATGTTCTTAATAGCCATCCAATGAGTATTTCTAGGATTTTCTGGTATCGGCTTATCATGCTTAATAGCCATCCATGATGGATCCTATAGCAGACACATACGGGATTCCCTTCATTTTGTCTTGCTCATCCTTTGAGCTTGGACATTGAGTCGTACTCAATATCATTCCTCTTTGAATAGGTACCGTTCCTTTCTTAGAGTTTTCCATATTGAACATTTTCCAGCTCTTATCAATGTATGCACTTTGATTAAAACCTATCAACCACCTTGATCTATCCCTATAGATCTTTATTCCCAAAATATAGGCGGCTTCACCAAGATCCTTAATGGAAAAATAGTTTACACCTTCCAAGGTTGAAATGTCATTTCCAAAAAGTAGGATGTCATTGACATACAATACTAGGAAAGATGCTCCCACTAGCCTTTAACACACAGGCTTCATCAGCGTTTTTGATGAATCCAAATTTGATTACGTCTTCATCAAAACAGTGATTCCACCTTCTTGATGCTTGCTTCAATCCATAGATTGATTTCTTTAGCTTGCATACTTTGTTAGGATGCCTAGGATGGACAAAACCTTTAGGTTGGACCATATAGACATCTTCCTCACGATGTCCATTTCGAAAAGAGGTTTCGACATCCATTTGCCAAATCTCATAATCATAATGAGCAGCTATTGCAAATAATATCCTAATAAACTTTAGCATTGCAACCGGCGAGAAGGTCTCATCATAATCAACCCATTGAGTTCGAGTGAAACCTTTGCTACAAGTCTAACTTTATAAGTATCCAAGTTTCCATGCATATCTTTTTCTTCTTGTAAACACAGTTACTTCCAACTACCTTGGAGTTAAGAGGTGGTACAACCAAGTCCCTCACATGGTTGTCATAGATGGATTGCATCTCAACATTCATGGCTTCAAGCTATTTGTCACAATCCAAATTGGAGATTGCATCACGGTATGTGGTTGGTTCATCAGAATCTACCACATAGCATCCATCCATGAAAAATCCATATCTTTCAGGTGGATTACTAGTTTTACTAGATGTGCGAACATTTTGTGTGTATTGATCAACCATTTGGTCATCATCAAAATCCTCATGTTGAGTGCTAGTGTCAACCAAACATGTATCGGGTTGTGGTTCTTAATCTACCTCAAGATCCACTATTCTATTGCTAGCTCCTTCCATAAGGAACTTAGCTTCTAAGAACTCATACTTCTTGGCAACAAACTCCTTTTGTTCCAATAGATCATAGAAATTGTTGGGTTTGTGGAACAATAACAAAGTTGTTTAAACATTTAAACAAGAAAAACGCAGTGGAAACTTACCTTAATATAATGATTTATAAGCTGAAATTAAGGCTCATTTTATGTCAACAACAAACCGAAGATTATAAGTATCATATATATGTGAAATAACTAGCAAACAAGTAAACAATAACAACCAAAATCGACCATGGAACTACCTTCCAAAGCTGCCCAAAAACGTTAGATGAACCACCTTCCAAAAGGCTGCCCAAATCGTTGGACGAGAAGAAGAGGATGACGTCTTGAAGGACCAAAGCACCAAGTTAGATGTCCTCAAGCTTGTATACCCACAAGCCTCAAGCAAGACACTTTGTTGCTACGATTTTAGACACCAAAATCGCACCACAAGAGCTGCTGAAAACCGATTTTCAGCCTCTATTTTCTTCAACAATGGAGAAGAAGAAAGGTTCTTGAGGTGCTTGCATGTAAGAGAGACAAGGAGGATGGAGTGTGTGCGTTTCAAGAAGTCAAGTGAAAGAAAACAAGAGGCCAGGGACCCCTATTAGGGGCGGCCGAAACTTAAACCATTTTGGGGTTTCCCCCCCAAAAAGTCTTTCACTAATTGTTTAACTAATAACACTTATTAGTTATCTAATTAACCTTTTAATTATACACACACTATTATTATTATTTGATGTTATTTAACCAACTTAAATAACATTACAAATAATGTCCATAAACAAAATATCCTTATAAGTTGTTTCATCTCAAATGAAAATTATTTAGAAAACCTATTTTCTAAATTGGTGTATTTATTCATTGCATGATCATATCATCAATTAAATATTTATATATTAGTGTTTTCAAGCTTGTTATTGGGTATGACCTGACTTGGATCATTGCGTACTAACCACATCAATATTCTATGTGTCTTGGGCATAAAGAATCCAACAATCTCCCACTTGCCCAAGATTCATAGAAGATTGATGCAAGCAGTAAATACCACCTAACAATGGTTTACTACCCTTAATACGCATGATTGAAAGCCATTTAATAACATCATCCCCTTCAAGTATCCAACTTGAAATGATTTACGTGAATCAATCATTAATCCTTTTGTTATAGATGTCATGTTAAATCCAAGGACACGGAATGATCATCCTTGTTGATTTAACTTAATCAGGCCTTAGACATCTTGCTCTTAACAAATAAGAGGAACAAATTCCATCTTGACTACATATGTTTCTCACAATTACCTTATGTCACACCTGAACATAGCCTTATGTATTGTCCATTATTTCACAGCAGTGAAGAACTAGCTCAAGTATAACACTTTAGTGAATATCAAAACCCAATATGTATCTCAGGTCGGAGGATACCAAATGATATTCGCGTTTACTCAAATTTACTTATGATCAATCTAGAAGATTCCATGTAGTAAAATTGAGATGCGGGTCAGTCCAATATTTGTATCCCACAAATATCTATGAACTTTGGTAGCAACCAATTGCTCTATATTCATACCTTATGAATATCTACCAATCCATGTTCATAATAGTCTTACCGTCATATTTGTTCCCACAAATATGACCGACTATGGACATTTAGAATAATAAACATATTCATGGATATATACATGGATATAAACATTACATTGTTCCAAACATTTAAATACTAAACAAATCAATTCAATAACTAGAAAATCGAAGTCCTATGGTGCAAGTATGACTTTCATGGTTTGCCCTTTCAAGGAGCTTCGTGAGTGGATCCGCAATGTTTTGATCGGTGTGAACTTCACAAATACATATCTTTCCTTTTTCCACTTCATCCCTTATGTAGTTGAATCTCCGCAAAATATGTCTAGTTTTTTGATGTGCACGGGGTTCCTTGATTTGTGCAATCGCACCCTCGTATCATAAAAGATTTCTAGGGGGTCTTGAATGGTAGGGACGACCCCTAGATCAGCGATAAATTTCTTTATCCATCCAACTTCCGGAGCTGCTAATGAGGCAGCTATGTATTTGGATTCTGTAGTGGACAATGCTACCACGTGTTGTTTTGAACTCTTCCATGACACTGCCCCTCCATTCATAATGCAGACATACCCCGATTGTGATCGAGAATCATCTCGATCAGTTTGGAAGCTCGCATCCGGGTAAACCTTTACAACGAGTTCCTCTTCACTAGACCCGTATATTAGAAACATATCCTTAGTCCTCCTAACGTACTTCAATATACTTTTAATAGCCATCCAATGGCCATTACCTGGATTTTGTTGATATATACTTGTTATGCTTAATGCGCATGACATGTCCGGTCTAGTGCATATCATCGCATACATGATGGATCCTATAGCAGACCCATATGGGATGTCCTTCATTCGATCATGCTCATCCTTTGAGCTTGGACATTGAGATGTACTCAATATTGTCCCTCTTTGAATAGGTACCATACCTTTCTTAGAGTTTTCCATCTTGAACCTTTTCAAGACTTTATCAATGTATGCACTTCAGTTAAACCTATTAACCGCCTCGATCTATCCCTATAGATCTTTATTCCTAAAATATAGGCGGCTTCACCGAGATCTTTTATGGAAAAACAACTTCCAAGCCAGGTTTTAACACCTTCCATGGTTGGAATATCATTTGCAAAAAGTAGTATGTCATCAACATACAGTACTAGAAATGTAATTGTGCTCCCACTAGCCTTCTTACATACACAAGCCTCATCAATGTTCTTGATGAAACCAAATTTCTTGATTTCTTCATTGAAACATTGATTCCAACTTCTTGATGCTTGTGTCAATCCATAGATTGACCTCTTTAACTTGCATACTTTATTAGGATGTTGTGGTTCGGCAAAACCATTAGGCTGAACCATATGGATGGTCTCTTCGAGATGTCCATTAAGAAAAGTGGTTTTGACATCCATTTGCCAAATCTCATAGTCATAATATGTGGCTATGGCAAACAATATCCTAATTGACTTTAGCATTACCACAGGTGAGAAGGTTTCATCATAATCAACCCCTTGAGTTTGAGTGAAACCTTTTGCTACAAGTCTTGCTTTGTAAGTATCCAAGTTTCCATGCATATCGGTTTTCTTCTTGAAAACCCACTTGTATCCAACCGATTTTGAGTTAAGTGGAGGGTCAACCGATTCCCAAACTTGATTGTCATACATGGATTGCATCTCTATGTTCCTAGCGTCCAACCATTTGTCACAATCCAAATTGGACATTGCATCATGGTATGTAGTTGGCTCATCAGAGTCAACCACATAGCATCCATTCAGGAAAAATCCATATCTTTCAGGTGGAATGCTAACTCTACCAGATCTGCGAACGGTTTGAGTGTATTGATCAACCACTTGATCATCTTAAACAACCTCTTGTTGATTGCTAGTGTCAACCAAACGTGTATCGGTTGTGGATCTTGATCCTCATTAAATTCTACTATTCTATATGTTATTCATTCCATAAGGAACTTAGCTTCCAAGAACTCTGCCTTTTGAGGAATAAATACTTTTTGCTCTGTTGGATCAAAGAAGTAGTATCCTATACAGTCTTTGGGATATCCAACAAATATACACTTAGTGGATCGACTTTCCAACTTGTTTTGGGTGTTTAGCTTGACATAATCTTCACAACCCCATACTTTTAAATATGGTAGTGATAGAACTCTTCCATGCCATATTTCAAATGGTGTCGAATTCAATTTCTTGGTTGGGGTCATATTCAAAATACGAGCCGCGGAGAGCAATGCGAAACACCAAAAAGATAGAGGTAGTGAGCTTATAGCCATCATAGATCAAACCATATCTAATAGGGTTTGATTTCTCTTTTCAGACACACCATTATGTTGTGGTGTTCCGGGTGGAGTAAGTTGTGAGACGATCCCACAACTTCTTAAATGATCCTGAAAAGCCTCATTGAGGTATTCACCTCCTCTATCCGAACAAAGAACTTTGATTGTTTTATTGAGTTGATTTTCTACTTCATTCTTGAAGATTTTGAACATTTCAAAAGCTTCATGTTTATGTGCCATCTAGTACACATAACCATAGCGACTATAATCGTCGGTAAAGGTAATGAAGTATCTTTCACCATTTCTTGTCATTGTCTTAAAAGGTCCACATACATCCGAATGTATGATTCCCAATAAGTCTTTTGCCCTCTCGTTAGTACCACTAAAGGGCGACTTGGTCATCTTGCCTTGTAAACTAGATTCACACTTATCAAATGAAACATTTTCAATTTGTTTCAAAAGACCATTCTTTTGAAGTGTTTGAATTCGATTCTTGTTTATGTGACTAAGACGACAATGCCAAAGATATGAATCACTTAAACCCATTTTAAGTTTCTTAGTGCTTGATTGGTATAATGAGTTATTATAAGATGAATCATCATGAACCAATTCATAGATACCATTAAAAGGCATTGCCTTAAAATAAAACACATCATCCATACAAACATAAATACCATTGTTGACAAACATTAAATCATAACCACATTGTTTAAAAAGGGAAACAGAAATTATGTTCCTAGTCAAACTTGGAGCATACAAAATGTTCTTAAGAACAACTTCCAAACCATTTGAAAGTTTCAAAATATAGTATCCTTGGGCTTCGACATCAACTTTTGCTCCGTTGCCCATGTAGAGACTTGTGACTCCCTCCTTGAAGTGTTTATTTCTTAAGAACCCCTGTAACAAATTGCAAATTGAGTTCCACATCCAGTATCCAATACCCATGTGTTGGAAGAAATAACATTTAAACCAATATGAATCATGAAAGTTGTACCTGAGGTTTGCCCAGCATCCCTCTTGTTTCTCAACTCTTTGAGATAGGTGGGAAAATTCCTTTTCCAATGTCCTATCTCATGACACTCAAAGCATGGATCATTCTCCGTTACCTTAGGCTTCTTAAGCTTAGGCTTTGGAGGTTTCGATTTAGCCTTTCCTTTCCCTTACCTTTGATGTACCCCTTTCCTTTGGCAACATTTTCCTTGGGTTCGGGGAAGGGCCTTTTCTTATTGCCTCCCTCATTGATCAAGAGAATAGGTAGAACCTTTCTACCCATCCTTGCGTCGGCTGTTTTGAGCATTGCGTGAAGCTCACCAATGCTCTTGTTTCACCCGTTCATATATTATTCATTATGAACATCTAAAACCTTTTGGTTAGGCCATTAAGGATTAAATCCGTTGCCAGCTCCTTTGAGACGGGACTTTTAAGCCTCTCGAGGCGATCAACGTGGCTTTTCATCTTAAGAACATAAGATGATACCGATTGGGTTTCTTCCATGCGACATGCATGAAGCGCTCGAACCGTTTCGAAGCGCTCTACCCTAGCTTGTTGAAGGAACATTTCCTTCAACTGTGTAATCATGTCATATGCCCCATGATGCTCAAAGTCCTTTTGGAGTTCAGGAATCATGGTTCCCAACATGAGGCAAGAAACCTGCATGGAATCGTCTGTGTATTTAAGCCAATCGTTATAGGCCTCAACATCCTCGGGGTCGGGTTGGTCAGGAATGGGATCGTCAAGGACATAGGCCTTTTTATCTTGCTTGAGAACAATTCTCAAGTTTCGAAATCGGTCCATAAAGTTGTTATGGTTAAGACGATCCCTTTCTAAGATGGTTCTCAGTGATAGGGTAGGGGCGGTCGGGGTGGTAGCATTGTTGTTTGCGGCCATTTCTACAAAATTACAAAGTTCATATTAGTATTTCTGAAAAGTTACATTTTAATTATTAATACCCTTTTTATGTCTCATAGATAATTAATAATTAAAATCTAGAATCCAATGTTACATTTAAATTATGGTTAGGTGACCTTTATCCCATTATTTAAATTAACAAGGTAGTCGACATTTGACAATTGCAACCTATTGCAACTTCTAGCTTTACGGGATCGGTTAAACATCTTATGTTTAGTCGGCATGTAAAATCCCATCAACTCCATTGTACGCCATGCTTCGGTGACCCTATGCGCATCGTTTCCAATTCAAGTCGTCCTACTTACACACACGTGAGATTACACATACAAGTGGTTAGGTAACCTTTATCTCACAAATATGTTAGGCCCACCTCAAACACACAAGTTCCCTAAAAGTGGTTAGGTGACCTTTATCCCACAAGTAGTTCTCAAGTGATTCAAGTGTGGTATAAAAGGATGGTGTTAAACTTGTTTCCAAAGGGATTTTAGTTTTCATTAATTCTAGTTATGAAAACTCTATGTACCTTGTATTTGCATGCTTTCAAATACATGGTACCCTATGGTTCTTTTTAATAAAACCTCCCTTATTTGAAATCATTAATCCTTTTAATAACTTTTATTAACATATTAATGATTAAGAACCATGAAAATTCAGCTTGTTATGATCATTTATTAAGATTGTTAAGCATATCCTCAAATCAAACAATCAACATAAAATGAATAATCAAACAAGCATACAAGAAACAACCATATGTGCATAACCATAGCCACTATGTTGACAACACTTGTTTGCCATCACAAGTGTTGTCATTAGGTCTTTCCTAAGGGTTGAACATAACACAAAATATGAGGTCTCCAAAGACCCCCACTTGAAGTTGCATCCAAATGCTTCAAGTCCTTCTCTTTGTGTCTTCCTTTTGTGCTTCCATCATCAGCATCTTCATTTACAAAATTTATATCCTAATACAATTTTTTCTAATAAAGAAAACACACTTAATCTATCTATTACATCACAAATGAATGAAGAAATAAATTACACCCAATTACAAGCACAAATGAATAAATATTACAACCCATAAAGAAAGAAAACAACCAAAATAAATCATCCATCCAAAACCAAACCATCACAAGGTCAAGGCTAGGTTATGCACCAATATGAAACAATATCCAAGAACCAAAATGAATACCCACATGACCCTAAATTTTCAGCCAACATAAACCAAGAATTTTGGGTGCTTTGTCCAAACAAAATACAATCAACCATTTTGATATCTATTCTTTCAAGGTTTAATCATAAGCATGTAAGATATAACCTTGAAAGGTTGGGGATTCATCATAACATCACAAAACAGCCCCTATTAGGTTGTTAAAACCCCCATAAAACCAATTTTACAAGGATAATGAAGCTAGTCATCCACATATCCGGCTCTAGATGGCAATGTTGGGTTTGTTGGACCAATAACAAAGTTGTTTAACCATTTAAACAAGAAAAACGCAGAGGAAACTTACCTTAATATAAAGATTTATAAGCTGAAAATTAAGGCTCATTTTATGTCAACAACAAACCCAAGATTATAAGGATCATATATATGTGAAATAACTAGCAAACAAGTAAACAATAACAACCAAAATCGACCATGGAACTACCTTCCAAAGTTGCCCAAAAACATTAGATGAACCACCTTCCAAAAGGCTGCCCAAATCGTTGGATGAGAAGAAGGGGATGAAGTCTTGAAGGACCAAAACACCAAGGAAGATGTCCTCAAGCTTGTATACCCACAAGCCTCAAGCAAGACACTTTGTTGCTAGGCTTTTAGACACCAAAATCGTACCACAAGAGCTGCTGAAAACCGATTTTCAGCCTCTATTTTCTTCAACAATGGTGAAGAAGAAAGGTTCTTGAGATGCTTGCATGTAAGAGAGAGAAAGAGGATGGAGTGTGTGTGTTTCAAGAAGTCAAGTGAAAGAAAACAAGAGGCAAGGACCCCTATTAGGGGCGGCCGAAACTTAAACCATTTTGTGGTTTTCCCCCCAAAAAGTCTTTCACTAGTTGTTTAACTTATAACACTTATAACTTATACACACACTATTATTATTATTTGATGTTATTTAACCAACTTAAATAACATGTCCATAAACAAAATATCCTTATAAGTTGTTTCATCTCATATGCAATTTATTTAGAAAACCCATTTTCTAAATTGGTGTATTTATTCAATTGCATAATCATATCATCAATTAAATATTTATATATTAGTGTTTGCAAGCTTGTTATTGGGAATGACCTGACTTGGATCATTACGTACTAACCACATCAATATTCTGTGTCTTGGGCATAAAGAAAGGTAATGAAGTATCTTTCATTGTACCTAGTTATTGGCTTGAAAGGACCACATACATCTGAATGTATGATACCTAATAAATCCTTTGCCCTTTTGGTTTTGCCACCAAAAGGTGCCTTAGTCATTTTGCCTTGTAACAATATTCATATACATCAAATGAATCATATTCACTTTCTTTAAAAGGCCATTCTTTTGAAGTGTTTGTATGCGCTTCTTGTTTATATGTCGAAGACGGCAATGCCAAAGATAGGTGTCACTCAAATCCAATTTGAGCTTCTTGGTGATAGTTTGTTACAATGAGCTATCATATAATGTGTTTTCACGAACCAATTTATAAATACCATTAATAGGAATAGCTTTAATGTAAAAGATTTCATTGAAAGTATTATGAATTTCATTCCAATAAATGTCAAAACATAACCTTATTCTTTTAATTGGGCAACTGAAAAATAATGTTCCTAGTCAAACTAGGAGCATACAAAACATTATTCAAAATTGCATCCAAACCATTTGGAAGCTTCAAGATTTAGACCCCTTGGTCTTCAACTTGAACTTCTTCCCCATTCCCCATGTAGAGGCTAACATCCCCTTTCTTGAAGTCCTTACTTCTTTTGAACCCAAACAACAAATTGCAAATATGAGTTCCACATCTGGTATCCAATACCCATGTGTTAGAGGATATTAATTAAGATCAATATGAATCATGAAAATTGTACATGATGTTTTCCCGGCATCCCTCTTAGCTTGCAACTCTTTGAAATGGACAGGACAGTTCTTGCTTAATGTCCAATCTCCCCACACTTAAAGCATGAGTCATTCGAAGCAACCTTTTGCTTTTTCCCCGCTTGTTTTGGTGGTGGCGCTTTTACCACTCCCATTCCCTTCCCCTAACGTACCCTTTACCCTTGGCAACACTTGCCTTGGGTGCGGGATGAGGCCTCTTCTTGTTCCCACCTTCATTGATGGTGAGAATGGGTAAAACCCTTTTACCCATGGCCACCTCGATTATTTTAAGCATAGAGTGAAGCTCACTTATGTTCCTGTCCAACCGTTCATGTTATAATTCATAACAAAATTGTCAAACCTTTTTGACAAAAAGAAATGATGATCAAATCAATAGCCAACTCTTTCGAGATAGGATAATTCAGCCTTTCGAGCGGCCAATGTGGCTCTTCATCTTAAGTACATAGGATTAGACCGATTAGGTGTCATCCATACGACATGCATGGAGTGCTCAAACCGTTTCGAAGAGCTCTACCCTTGCTTGTTGTTGGAACGTTTCCTTCAACTGGGTTATCATGTCATATGCTCCATGATGTTCATACTCCTTTTGGAGATCCAGAGTCATACTTGCCAACATTGTTGGGTATTGTTACATGTTAATCAAAGCTAGTTTAACCGTTTAAACTACAAAAACACAGCAGATATAATGGTTAAAAAAGGGTTTACCAATCTGAAAATATGAACCATTTTAACCCAAAACAAAGCCCAAGAACAAAGGATCATATGTATGTGAAATAAAATGCTACCAAAACAAAAAGAACAACCATAGGGTGTTCTTGAAACTACCTTTCAAGAAAAAGATGATGTAGTATGGATGAGAAGAAGATGATGATCCTTCTTGAATGTCTAGCCTGCAAAGGAGAAGTCCTCAAACTTGTATACCCACAAGCTCTTGCAAACACCTAACTTGTTAAGGAGTGCAACACCAAAAACCCTCTTCTTGTGCCTCTTTCAAAACCGAAATTTTCATCAACTTTTGCCTTAGATCTAAAAATTAGGCTTGTTGGAGAGAGTTCTTGCAATGTGTGTGTGAGAGAGAGTGTGTAAGATAGGTTGAGTGCAATAAAGGATTAAAGTCTTGTATTAACCATGACATGCAATCCCAAGGAGTGGACCACCCTTGGGCGGCCGAAAATCCATTTAAAATGGGTTCCCTCCATTTTAATTTTTATAAACCATAAGGTTATAAAATTAAAACCTATTTTAATTTTATAATATTAACACACTATTACTGTAAGGCCCCGTACCCGGGACGCTTACAGCTAGTCAATCATTGCACATAAAACATATAATTTCATTGAGTTCCATAAAGTGTTGCAGCAGAAACATTAAAACAAACTTTTCATTTCATTATGAAAGCTTTTGCAAAATAATACATCGTTATCACATTACAAAATACTTGTTGCATGACATCACAAAAGCATTATAAAAATGGATGCCATCCAAAAAGAGCCAAGTAGCCGCCCCGTGCCATCCTCAGCAACCTTACCTGCGAACTAAAAAATGCATAAAAAGTTAGCGTTGCTAAGTAAGTTCTAGTTTTAAAACAAAACATACTTTATCTTTAGTTTAGGACCCTCCTTTACTTTCTTTCAAATCATACCAGGCTTAGAACGTGGTCACACATCGTACGTACACATAGATAATAGTCATTATCTTCATCATCATTCATCTCATACATTTATTACCTTTTGTTTCCATCTAGGTCTATCATGTGCTTAACCCCCCTCTAGAGCACCAAGCAATTCATCAAGGACCCCATACGTACGGTCAATCACAAAGATTGAACCCCTGTGTGCATCCTCATGGGGTATTTAACCTGCACAGAGTTGAGTTGACACCCCTTATTGTGTGTGAACCTCCATACATTTACTTAATCACATGGATTAAGCCCCAGTGTGCATCCTGATAGGGTAGCTAACCCGCACACGGTTGAGCTAACAACCCTCATTGGGTGTGAACCTCCCTACATTTGCTTGCAAGCCTTTCTTAATGTCATTCATTCATTAATGCATGCATTCTTTCATTTCGTTCCTCTTTTCATTATCTTCCACTTTACGTTACATAATACTTTTCATTTCATTCATTAACATTCAACGTAAAGCTACGAGAAAATAATCATATATAACAAGAAACATGTATATAAAATACCACATCACCATACAAGGCACCCTCATTCATACATAACATACCACATACCTACAATCATGCATAAGCCCCAAACATTCATCATCATCATGCCCATCACATCATCTATGACCTCAAAAGTCAACTTACATAAACCCCCGGGAACCTCCTAAGTCAAGGCCTACATCTACACATTTCTCCAAAAATAAGAAAAAAAATAAATTGTCTTCATCCGCATTTCCTCTTGCTCATCCGCATTAGCTAATGCGGATGAGTTAGACTCAGAAGGTCATCCGTATTAGTATGTGGTTCATCCGCATTGGGTAATGTCTATGAACAAAACTATTTTCCGTATGTGGTTATCCGCATTAGGTAATGCGGATGAACAAAATCTGTCATCCGTATTTCCTTTACTCTCCTGCATTTGTCAATGAGCAAGAGCAAAACTTGTCTGCTTCACTTGATGTCTTCCGCATTTATCAATGCTGAAGAACAACCAGCTCTCCAATTATTCTCAAACTTATTCTAAGCATAAATCATACATTCTAAGCCTTATAAACATAGTCATAACAACATAAAACATAAACATAGCCCAAATTCACACCCCACCCGAATCACACACATACACATACGGGTACAATACCCATTCAATAAAAACGTACATACATGCATTTCTAGCCCCAAAGCAGTTAAAAACATGTAAAAAAGGGTTCTAGAACTCACCTTTGTAGCTCTTTGGGTAAGACTTCTTCAAACCCGTTTCCAGATTGAGTTTAAACACCTAAAACCTACCAAACACACACAACCAAACATACAAACACACATAAGCATATAACCGAGGCAAGGCCACTTAAGAACACTATAAACACACGAATTCTTACCTTGAATTCGAACTTTTCCTTCTTGTTCTTCAACGACCCGAATGCTTTTGCTCTTTTCGCTCTCAAAAATCCTGAATGAAAAGGTGTAGGCAGCCAACATGGGCGACCATCACCGTTTTAGACCCACTTTTTAAAGATTTTGTCCTTTTTGACACAATTGGTCCCTCTACTTGAGCTTTATTTCCTTTCTTTCTTTTCCTTCACTTTATTCTTCTTTTCTTGACTTTTATAAATAACCGGGTGTTACAATTATTTATTATTATTTAACTTACTTAAATAATGATACAAATAATTTGTCATGAACAAATTATCCATATAATTTGTTCTATTACAAAAGCAATGTTTTAGAAAACCCATTTTCTAAATTGGTGTGAATATTTATTTGTATGATCTCATCAACAAATAAATATTTATTGGTGTTTGATTAGCTTGTTATTGGGTATGAACCGGCTTGGATCATAATGAACTAATCGCATCAATCTTGTATGTGTCTTGGGCATACAAGATCCAACAAACATGAGGCAAGACACTTGGACCGAGTCCTCAGCATTTTTCACCCAATTAATATAGGTGTCATCATCTTCCTCATTGGGTTGATCGGGAATCGCATCGTCTAAAATATACGATCGTTTCTCTTGTTTGAGAACAATTCTCAAATTTCGAAACCAATCAATAAAATTGTTTTGGTTTAGACGCTCCTTTTGAAGAATGGTTCTTAGTGATAATGTGTGAGCAGATGGGATATCATTGTTTTCATTGTTGTTGGTAGCCATGTACAAAATTTAACAAAGTTCAAATTTAGTATTTTTGATATTATCATATTCTAATTATTAATACCCTTTCATGTGTATTACACAATTAAAATTCTAGAATATAATGTTACATTTAAATAGTGGTTAGGTGACCTTTATCCCATTATTTAAATTAACAAGGTAGTCAACGTTTGACAATTCCAACCCTTTGCGACTTCTAGAGGAATGGGATCGACTATAAATATCATATGTATTGTCATCATGTTTATCCTATCAACACCCTTTGTAAACCACATTGTAGGTGATCCATTTAACATGGTTTACAAATCATGTCACCCTACTTAAACACACATGGGGTTTACCAATGTAATTTATTAGGTGACCTTTATCCCGTAAATATAGTATTCCCAACTCAAATCACAAGTTCCCTCAAATGGTTAGGTGACCTTTATCCTATTAAGAGTTTCCAAGTGACTCAAGTGTTCTGTAAAATGACGGTGTTAAACTTGTTTCCAAAAAAATATTAAGTTTTCATAATTTTAGTTTAGAAAACTCTATGTACACTGCATTTGCATGCTTTCAAACACATGGTACCCTATGGTTCCCTTTTTAATAAAACCGTTTTTATAAAAATCATTAATCTTTTTAATAATCTTTTATTAACAACTTAATGATAAAGAACCATTATATTTTAGCTTGTTATGTTTGTTAATTATTTTTTTATGCATATCCATATAGCCACTAAGTTGACTACACTTGTTTGCCATCACAAGTATCATCATTTGGTCTTTCCTAAGGGTTAACAATGACACATCAAAATGTGTCCATGAATTCCCACTTGAATCCACATCCAAATGCTTCAACTGTCCATGTCTTTTGTGTCCTTCCTTTGTATCTTCCTTTGGTCTCTAACTTCTGCATCTTATTTTACAAAAATCATATCCTAATACAATTTTTCTAATAAAAGAAATGCACCTAATCTGTTTATTACATAACCAAAGAATAAATACATTACAACCCAAAGATACAAACACAAAATTATTATTACAACTTTTTAAAGAATAAACCAAACATGACAAAACATTCAACCAAATCCAAAACAAACTTGGTCAATGCTATGTTATGCACCAAAACATGTATCCAAATACAATATTCAAGAACAAAAATGAACCCCTTTTTAACCCTGCAAATTACAGCCAACAAAAACTAAAATTTTAGGGTTTTTGACCAAACAATATAACCAACCATTTGACATCAATCTTTCAAGGTTTATTCAAAAGCATGTAAAATAAAATCTGAAAGACAAGCGATTCGTATATCATGTAACACCCCGAAATTCTGTTAAATGAAAGGAAAAGAAAAGTTAATCGAAAGAATAGAAATTTTGCAAGAGTGGAAGGGGAAAAAGTGTACAAAGTACAAATCTTATTATTTTAAGATATTTAAGGGCATGGTCGCCCATATCAAGCAGAAAGCTGCTTCATCTCGAAAGAAGAAGAGAGAAAGAGCCCGGTTCTAGAGAGAGAAAGAGGAAGAAGAAGCTGAAAAAGATAAGTCTTCACTTTTTTGAACTCGGTTTCAGCTGGGTTTCGAGTTCTTGACCGAAGTTTGGGTTGTTTAGAGTTTGTTTTCGCAATTCAAGAGCTGGATCGAAGGTGGGACTTGAACGGGAAGAGTGCTGCTCAAAAGCTGCTAAAGGTGAGTTTCTAGAACCCCTCTTTTACGGATTTTTAACTGATTTGGGGCTATTATGCATACCAAGTGATGTTTTCAAGTAAAACCATGGATTTACAGCTTTATGTTCAAATGTTGTATGTATGTATGCATGTTATAGTGTTGATTATGGGTTAGTGACGATGTTTAGCATGCTTAGATGGCCTTAGTATTGTAGATCTGTGTTTGGGTATGCTTAGATTGATAATCGGGTGAAATTGGTAGCATAGAAAAGATTTCAGAATGTTCTGATGAACATGAACAGTAGACCATGCGCCCAGAGGTGGCTCATGCGCCCAAACAGTTGCCCATGCGTCCAGCATGAGTGGCCAGACGCCTGTGTTGGCCATGCGCCCAAGGGTGGGTCATGCGCCTAAATAGTGGCCCATGCGTCTAAGTATTGGCCATGCGCCTGTGTTGGCCATGCGCCTGAATAGTGCCCATGCGCCCAAGTGAAGAAAAGGTTGTGTGGACCATGCGCCTAAATAGTTCCCATGCGTCCTAGAGATTGAAACGGCGAAGTATTGGCCATGCGCCTAAATAGTGCCATCCGCCCAAAGTGCTTGAAACGGCTAAGTGATTGGCGATGCGCCTGAACAGGGCAGAAACGCCCAAATAGTGCCCATGCGCCCAGACTGTTTTATACTTAGATTTTTTATGCTCATGGGCCTGGAAAGACCCATGCGCCCACTTTGGACATGAGGTTTTCTAACTGGTTTTTAGAGGTATAATGGAGATAGGCTTGGTTATGATGTGATGGCTTACGTTTGATGTGTGTTATGTATGTATGTGCTTGTATTGGTGTATGTTTATGTTTATGTGTGTTCCTTATTATGAACAAATGTCTTCCCTTGGCTTTGCGTTGAACGTTAACGAATGTAATGAAAGTATAATGTAACGTAAAGTGGAAGATAATGAAAAGAGGAACGTAATGAATGAATGCGAGCATAAACGAATGAATGAGAGAAAGGATGGTTTGCAAAAGAAAGGAAGGAGGTTCACGACTCACTGACGGTCGTAGCTCAACTGTGTGTGTATCATAGCGTGCGATCTTGTCTTACTCATAAGGGGACATAGACACAGTGGGAGTTAGTTTTGGTAACTGCTCTGATACGTGCGATGTGGTATTGACTGTGTGCTATGTAGCGTGCGATTTTGGCTGCCCCATGTGGTTTTTATAGCATGCGACCTTAGCTAACCCATGAGATAGCATGCGATTCTGGCTTCCTTATGTGTGCGATCCGTGCGATATATACTTCGGGTACGATGATGCGATGGTGCGATAGGTGCGATGGACGGCATAAGGGTAGCGTGCGATTTCGGCTGCCTCATGTGGTTTTTATAGCATGCGATCTTGGCTAACCGATGAGATAGCATGCGATTCTAGCTTCCTTATGTGTGCGATCCGTATGATATGTACTTCGGGTATGATGATGCGATGGTGCGATTGGTGCGATTGGTGCGATAGGTGCGATGGACGGCATAAGGGTAGCGTGGGATTTTGACTGCCTCATGTGGTTTTTATACCGTGCGATCTTGGCTAACCCATGAGATAGCGTGCGATTCTGGCTTCCTTATGTGTGCGATCCCTGCGATATGTACTTCGGGTACGATGAAGCGAAGGTGCGATGATGAATGAACGGGATCGTTGTCATTCGACCTTAGTAATCATGGCTGAGTGCCATGAAGAGGGTAAAGCTTGACAGGATCTAGATGAGAAATGGATGATAATAAAAGTATGAAATGTGCGAACGTGTGCTATGTAATGAACGAACGTAAGAATGAATGTAAATGAATGATCGTAACAATGTATTGAACAGGATCCTTGTTATTCGACCTCAGTAATTGTAGCTGAGTGCCACGAAGAGGGTAAAGTTTGGCCGGAAGTAAAATGAGAAGTGAACGATAATGTAATACGTGAATGAACGTAATGGAAGATAATACTGATATTATCTGTATGTACGTATGATGCGTGATCACGAACAGTTGTATAGTATAGTATGTTTTGAAAGAACGGTTTTAACGAAAGTAAAGTATTTTATTATTAAAACTAGAAGTCACTCAGCGTGGCTGGGTTTTGTATGCATGATAGTTGGCAGGTATATGGTGATGCTGAGGAGTTGCAGGCATGGATGCATAAGCTACTGGGAGCATTTTGAGGTCGGCATCAGTATTTTGACATGTCATGTATTTTGAGATGAAAATTAATGTTGTAAATGACATGTTTTAGTTATAAATGAAAGTTTTAAATTCCGCAACAAAATTAATGTACATTTTATAATGTTTTAAGTGCGATGAACCACCAGTTGTGAGGTGCCCGGGAACGGGGACTTACAAGTTGGTGTTAAAGCAAAAATTTAAGTGAATTGGGTAAATATTTTCAAAAACCTAATCTTAAACTGAGAATAGGACTAAAAGGAAAAAAGGATGCCAGTCCTAGTAGCTACGTGCCTGCAGGTAAAGGTTTCATGTAAATGTTTTATGTAAGTTAATGTTAACCGACATTATGTTGGCATGTTATGTGGCTTGTGTGCTTTTGTGTAGATTTAGATACTGATGTAGTCGGGATAGGAAATGTTTGGGGTATGAATAGCAAAGTAGGTGGCTAATCACAACTGGCCATTGTAATTAGGGACTTACTATACTTGACATAAACTGAGTTATTACCTTGAATGACTGTGTTAGTGTTTGAATCTTATAAAGTGTTAGAAGATGGTTGGCGGTAGATCTTCGAGAGCTTCACGAGGTGGAGGCAGTGGTGGACGTGGTGCTGAACCATGGGTCACAAGAGGAAGGTCTAGGGTTGAAGGAGCAGCCCACGAGGAACCCGAACCCCTCATCAGGAGGGCGATGATGAGAACGCTAATCAGAGAGCCTCGATGAGAGAGGCAGTCAGGGAGGAAGTGCATCAGGTCATGCAGACGATCCTACCGTCTATGGTGACCGAAGTTATGAAGGCTGTTAGAGACGAGGAGAGACAGGAAGGGGGTAGGTCTTTGGGCGAAAGGAGAGGACCCGAGACTGAAACGATTTTCTTCAATGACGAAGAGGACGAAGAGGAAGAGCCTGCGCCGGAGGTGGCACGAGGCTGTAATTATGGGGTGTTTCAATGATGCCAACCCCCAACTTTTGATGGAAACGGCATTGATGCTGCTGCCCACCGATGGTGAGAGAGATGAAAGTTGTATTGAATATCAGCGAGTGCCGGGAGGATCAGAAGGTGAAGTTTCCTGCCCATTCTTTTGTGGACTCGGCTCTGTGCTGGTGGGACAATATAGTCCAAGCTGAGGGTAGTAGAGCCATTGGAAGGATGAGATGGCCGGAGTTGAAGAAGCTGGTGATTGAGAAATTCTGTCCTCATCGTGAGATGGATAAAGTTGAAAGAGAGTTCTTACAGCTAGAGGCGGGAACCCTGACACATCAACAGTACACCACGAAATTCAATGAGATGGCACGTCTGGTGCCGGATTAGGTGACACCTCTTTCATGAAAGATGAAGAGGTATATTCGGGGGTTGCCGACGGACATCCGTAGGCACATCATCGCTGCCTGACCGAGCACGTTTAGGTTGGCAGTTGATTTGGCGGGGAGGTTGTATGATGAAAGAACTATGGTGGTGGTGGCGGCCGAAGACGGAGAGAAAGGTGATGGAGACCGAAACTAGAAGGGAAAGAGAACTGGACGAGGTGGTGACTCGATGAATAATATGCACGCCCGAGGGGATGACCGCCGTATGGTCACACCTGGTGCGGGGATGAACAGATGTGGTAAATGCGGGATGGAGCACTCGGGAGAATGCAAAAGGGGACCAAACACTTGCTTCAAGTGTGGGAAGCCTGGTCATGTGGCTAGAGAATATGGAACTGTGAGATGTTACAATTATGGGGAAATTGGCCACATGAGCAGAGATTGCAAGAAGCCGAGAGCAGACGGTTGTGGAACAAAGAAGATCGGAGGAAGCTCCGGTATGAGGAAGGAGAACAGAGGGTGAGGGATAGAGCCTTCGCTATGACCGAGAGGAGGCTAGGTCAGACTCCGAGGTAACGTCAGGTATGTTCTTACAAGTTTAGATTTATGCATCTATGCTTTAATTGTGATGCTAGTAGTAGTTTTGTTGCCGTTATTTTCTGTGATGTTGCATGTTAAGGGTAGGAAGATCGATGAGCCGTCGATGTAAGAATTGCCATTAGTAAGTCTACCAGGTTACCTAATACCCTAGAGGATTGCGCGATAGAATTGAGAGAGAGCGCTTGTTCCTGCTAGGCTGTTCAAGACAGACATAGGTAGGTAGACAGGCATCTCCAGGTGAGTTGATCAATAGTCTATGACTCAAACCCTAAGTGTTCCAAGAAGATGGATTGATCAACCGTGCACAACTAGAGATCGGTGACGACCTACAACAGTGAAGTATGAGGAAGGCTTCGACCAGGAAAGCAGATTGCTTGGTTTGGAGTCGACTAAAGCTAATATTAAAGTGTATAGGGTCATTCCTAGTTGTTGCTCAAGTAGGAGAAGTGACACATCGAATGGAGCTACCCGATGAGTTAAGTGGAATTCATCTGATGTTCCATGCATCTCGCCTAAGAAGGAGCTCAACCAATGAAGATATGATCATGCTATTAGAGAATACTGAGATGGACAGAGTATCCAACCACAAGGAGCAACTGGTGACCACTACTAATAAGAAGGAGAGAATAAACTAAGGAGGATGATGGTTTCACTTGTGCAGGTGCAGTGTAGCCCAAAGGGATCTGAGTTTAAATGCAAGATCAAAGAAGAGGTGAGACAGTGTTACCCGTAACTATTCGAGAAGCGGCAGGTTTCACGGACGAAACCTCTTTAAGGGGGTATACTTGTAACACCCCGAAATTTTTGTTAAACGAAAGGAAAAGAATAGAAATTTTGCAAGAGTGGAAGGGAAAAAAGTGTACAAAGTACAAATCTTATTATTTTAAGATATTTAAGTGCATGGTCGCCCATATCAAGCAGAAAGCTGCTTGATCTCGGAATAAGAAGAAGAGAGAGAGCCCGGTTCTAGAGAGAGAAAGAGGAAGAAGAAGCCAAAAACGGTAAGTCTTCTCTTGTATGAACTCGGTTTCAGCTGGTTTTCAAGTTCTTGACAGAAGTTCCGATTGTTTAGAGTTTGTTTTCGGGATTCAAGAGCTGGATCAAAGGTGGGACTCGAACGGGAAGAGTGCTGCTCAAAAGCTGCTAAAGGTGTGTTTCTAGAACCCCTCTTTTACGGATTTTTAACTGATTTGGGGCTATTATGCATACCAAATGATGTTTTCAAGTAAAACCGTGGATTTATAGCTTTATGTTCAAATGTTGTATGTATGTACGCATGTTATAGTGTTGATTATGGGTTAGTGACGATGTTTAGCATGCTTAGATGGCCTTAGTATGTTAGATCTGTGTTTAGGTATACTTAGATTGATAATCGGGTGAAATTGGTAGCATAGAAAAGATTTCAGAATGTTCTGATGAACATGAACAGTAGACCATGTGCCCAGAGGTGGCTCATGCGCCCAAACAGTTGCCCATGCGTCCAGCATGAGTGGCCAGACGCCTGTGTTGGCCATGCGCCCAAGGGTGGGTCATGCGCCTAAACAGTGGCCCATGAGCCCAACATGTTGGCCCATGCGTCTAAGTATTGGCCATGCGCGTGTGTTGGTCCTGCGCCTATATAGTGCCCATGCACCCAAGTGAAGAAAAGGCTGTGTGGACCATGCGCCAAAATAGTTCCCATGCGTCCTAGAAATTGAAACGGCTAAGTATTGGCCATGCGCGTAAATAGTGGCCATGCGCCCAAAGTGCTTGAAATGGCTAAGTGATTGGTGATGCGCCTGAACAGGGCAGAAACGCCCAAATAGTGCCCATGTGCCCAGACTGTTTTATACTTAGAATTTTTATGCTCATGTGCCTGGAAGGACCCATGCGCCCACTTTGGACATGAGGTTTTCTAGCTGGTTTTTATGAGGTATAATGGGAGATAGGCTTGGTTATGATGTGATGGCTTACGTTTGATGTGTGTTATGTATGTATGTGACTGTATTGGTGTATGATTATGTTTATGTGTGTTCCTTATTATGTACATATGTCTTCCCTTGGCTTTGCGTTGAGCGTTAATGAATGTAATGAAAGTATTATGTAACGTAAAGTGGAAGATAATGAAAAGAGGAACGTAATGAATAAATGCGAGCATAAATGAATGAATGAGAGAAAGGATGGCTTGCGAAAGAAAGGACGGAGGTTCACGACTCACTGACGGTCGTAGCTCAACTGTGTGTGTATCATAGCATGCGATCTTGGCTTACTCATAACGGGACATAGACACAATGGGAGTTTAGTTTTGGTAACTGCTCCGATACGTGCGATGTGGTATTTACTGTGTGCTATGTAGCGTGCGATTTTGGCTTGCCCATGTGGTTTTTATAGCATGCAACCTTGTCTAACCCATGAGATAGCGTGCGATTCTGGCTTCCTTATGTGTGCGATCCATGTGATATGTACTTCGGGTACGATGATGCGATGGTGCGATTAGTGCGATGGACGGCATAAGGGTAGCGTGCGATTTTGGCTGCCTCATGTGGTTTTTATAGCGTGCGATCTTGGCTAACCGATGAGATAGCGTGCGATTCTAGCTTCCATATGTGTGCGATCCGTACGATATGTACTTCGGGTACGATGATGCGATGGTGCGATTGGTGCGATAGGTGCGATGGACGGCATAAGGGTAGCTTGCGATTTTGACTGCCTGATGTGGTTTTTATAGCGTGCGATCTTGGCTAACCCATGAGATGGCATGCGATTCTGGCTTCCTTATGTGTGCGATCCGTGCAATATGTACTTCGGGTACGATGAAGTGAAGGTGCGATGATGAACGAACGGGATCCTTGTCATTCGACGAAGAGGGTAAAGCTTGACATGATCTAGATGAGAAATGGATGATAATAAAAGTATGAAATGTGCGAACGTGTGCTATGTATAGAACGAACGTAAGAATGAACGTAAATGAATTATCGTAACAATGTATTGAACAGGATCCTTGTCATTCGACCTCAGTAATCGTGGCTGAGTGCCATGAAGAGGGTAAAGTCTGGCCGGATCTAAAATGAGAAGTGAACGATAATTTAATACGTTGAATGAAAAAAGTTAATGAACGTAATGGAAGATAATAATGATATTATCTATATGTACGTATGATGCATGATCACGAACGGTTGTATAGTATAGTATGTTTTGAAAGAACGGTTTTAACGAAGTAAAGTATTTTATTATTAAAACTAGAACTCACTCAGCGTTGCTGACTATTGTATGCATGATAGTTGGCAGGTATATGCTGATGCTGAGGAGTTGCAGGCCTGGATGCATAAGCTACTGGGAGCATTTTGAGGCCGGCATCCGTATTTTGACATGTCATGTACTTTGAGATGAAAATTAATGTTGTAAATTACATGATTTAGTTATAAATGAATGTTTTAAATTCCGCTGCAAAATTAATGTACATTTTATAATGTTTTAAGTGCGATGAACCACGAGAAAGTCCAACAAAACTAATTTTTACTGGACTTTTGAAGCAAGTTTTCCACATAACCGGCTCTAGATGCCAGTGTTGGGTTTGTTACTTTGTTACATGTTTATTAAAGATTGTTTAACCATTTAAACAAAATACCAGAGGATATATTGACATATAAAACATGTTTAGATTCTAAAATTTAACCATTTAAATAACCAAGATTATAAACCCAATAACAAGGATCAAATGTATGTGAAAAGAAATGCTATCAAGAAATCAACATAGGGTGTTCATAGAATACTACCTTTCTAAGAACAAGGAGATTTGAGATGGATGATACATGAAGAAGATGATGTTCTTGAATGTAAACCTCTAAGGAAGAAGGCCTCAAGCAAGTATACCCACAAGCTTCTTTCCAAACACCCAACTAGTTAGGAAGTTGGACACCAAAACCCTTTCTTCATGTTCTTTCTTACAAATCTGAAAATTCAGCCAAGAAAGAGGAGGAGAGTGTTTGAAAATGTGTGTGAGAGAGAGTGTGGTTAGAGTGGAGTGTGAAATGGGTTAATGTCTTGTATTAAAATAAGTCAAAGAATCCCAAGGAGAGCATAAAGTGGGCAGCTGAAAATTGAAAGGTTTCCCACTCATTTCATAATAACTTTCACACTAATATTATTATGTATATTTATTGTTATTTAACCTACTTAAATAAAAATACAAATAATTTCTCATGAACAAATTATCCATATAATTTGTTCTATTTCAAGTAATAATTTAGACAACTCATTTTCTAAATTGGTGTCAATATTTATTTGCTTGATCATATCAACAAATAAATATTTATTGGTGTTTGTTAAGCTTGTTATTAGGTATGACCCAACTTGGATCATAACGTCCTAACCACATCAATCTTGTATCTGTCTTAGGCATATAAGATCCAACAATAGATACCCACTCCCGTGCATTGATGACCTGTTTGACAAGTTACAAGGGTCAAACTATTATTCAAAGATTGATTTCAGATCAGGGTATCATCGGTTACGGGTTCGGGTGGAAGACATCCCGAAAACAACATTTTATACTCACTATGGGCACTACGATTTTGCAGTAATGCCTTTTGGACTGATTAATGCCCTAGTTGTTTTCATGGATCTCATAAACCGTGTTTGCAAACCTTAATTGGATAAGTTTGTCATTGTCTTCATTGATGACATACTAATCTACTCTTAGAATGAGGAAGATCATTGGAAATATGTAAGGATTATTATGGATTTGTTGAAGAATGAACAATTGTATGCAAAGTTCTCAAAATGTGATTTTCGGATGCGAGAAGTGTAGTTTCTTGGTCATGTGGTGAACGAAAAAGGTATACATTTAGATCCTTCAAAGATTGAAGCAATCCAGGATTGGTCAGTACCGAAAACACCTACTAAGGTGCGATAATTCCTTGGTTTGGCAGGCTATTACACACGATTTGTTAGATCTAGGACTTATAGGTCTAGATCAATTTGTATAGGCTTAGAACTTTAATCAATTCTTGTAATAAATGTTTGTAATTGTCATTTATTATGCATGCATTAATTATATATGCTAACCCATATATGTGTGTTATGGATAATTGCACATACAAACATTTTTTTGGTCAATTTATAAAATTGACCAAGTGTAAGAAACATCTACGGATGAACATTTTGTTCTTCCATAGATATGTTTCTTACAAGTAACATTCCATCCAAAGATGTTCTGCAGATGAACAATCAGAACTAAAGAACAAGTTTGCTTCGGAAGTACAAGTTTTCTATGGAAGAACAAGATTCCTATGGAAGAACAAGATTCTTGTGAAAGAACAAAACGTCTATGGAAGAACAAGACTTCTACGGAAGAACAAATTCCTACGGAAGACACTATTCCTGGGGAGTCCAAACACTTGTATAATGCAAGTGTTACAAGTCAACAACTCAACAAGGCAGTTATACAAATTCCATGAAATCCGATGATTCCTTAACTGACACAAATCAAATCCCAAGAGATCCGGTGTTTTCTATAACAGAAACATCATTGTCTATATATGGGTCCTAGGTTTCGATTCAAAGACGGTTGTTTTTTTAGACGATTTATTGAACAGCAACAGCAATAGCAATACGACAATCACCGTCTCTCAATCAAACACTAGCAGTCATCATATCATAACAAACTTTGATATCATTCATTCATCATTTTGTAATCATTAACATATTTTAATGAAATACATATTATTCATTAATTGTGTTTCTGTTAGTGTGTTCTTGAATACTTATTGATAATCAAAGTTATTACAAACAATTAAACAAAATTAACATTGATTCCGCAAACGTTGACTTGCCATCAACCGACACTGATAATTCCTTATTGCGATTAGGTGGTATGAGAGCCAAGTGCTCATTGATTTAGATCAATTAATCTATCAGTGTTAGTTGTATTTAATTGCTTTGAATCTTGTAGATTTGTCAGTTTTTGCTGTATTAGATCTACTGTTTTTAAAAGAATTTTGCGTGAAACTTGTTTGTCGTTCCACTGTATTCAATTAGATTAACTTGAATCTATATCAAATCAATTGAATAGCAGATCTAGTTGATCATTCTCATCAATTTACATCATGAGCAACTTTAGTGTATCATCTTACCAACTACCGAAGTTGGAAACAAAAGCAGACTTCAAGTCATGGAAAATCAAGTTTACAGATGATGTAAACTATACTGATCTGACTTATGGGTCTCCATCACTGAAGGTCCTTATATTCCACCCATCCTTGGGCCGGATTATATGACACAAATCAACCAATTAGTACCAAAGATCTATCACCTGATGATGTCACAAAGGTCAAAGTTGGTATCAAAGCATACAGTTTGCTTAGTATGCCTTTACCTCAAGAGATATTGATCAAGTGTGAGAACTACAACACAGCTAACTCCTTATGGAAGATACTTCATACTCTCTATGAAGGGAGTGATGAGATCAGAAGCATAAGGAGAGACACCTCAGATCATAATATGAAACATTTCATCATATTGAATCGATTCCTCAACAACTTCATAGATTCATGCAGTTGGTAACTGAGATGAATATTTTGGAGTTGAAATATACAAATGAGGAATTAAACAAGAAAATGCTCCACACTTTAGCAGAAAGTTGGAAGGAAATACTATCCATGTTCAAGAACACAATAGATCTGAAGTCAACTGGTCTAGATACTCTGGTTGCAAAAGTGGAAGCTCTTGAAATGGATGAAAAATCAAGAAACAAGAGTGTGAGAACTCATGTCTCACCCTATCACTTCAAAGAAACAAATAATGTTGGAAGTGCATTTATATCAAACAATGAAAGTGATAACTCTTGTGCTTTGAGTGATAATGAGGAGGAAGTTAGCTTTTATGCTTCTACACCCTCAAAGAAATCATCTCAAGATAAAAATCAAAAGGATAAAAGAAGAACTGCTGAGAGAAACGATACAACTGCAGCAACAGCTAAGTCTTCACATTCAAACAATCAGTCAGAACCAATCATTGTGATATTTGATTCTGAAGAACAAAAAGCAACCTTTGTAGCTTTTAGTTCTAGTTTTCAAGCATATCTGGGAAGCTCTCTAACTTTAGCAAATATCTGCCAACAAGACTTAGAAGAACTACATCCTGATGTAGTGGAAGAAATGGACCAACAATGGCATATGGCAATGATTGCTTATAGAGCAAAGCAATATCTCAGGAGAAACAATAACTTGGCAGCAGCCCGTAAAGCATCAAAGATTGGTGTTGACAAATCAAAGGTAAGATGCTTCAAGTGCATTCTCTATGGACATTTGTCCAGAGAATGCAATCAACAGTCATATACAGAGATGAGACAACATCAACAGCATCAGCAACATCAGACTAAACCTCATCAACAATCAAACTCTCAAAGATCTCTGCACAGACAATCTCAACTGATCAATACATCCCTACCAGTCACCAATGAATCAGCTGGACCAAGCAATTCAAAAGAGTCAGGGCTGATCATACTTCAAGATGGAACATGTGATTTGAGTATGTATGAAAAAGATGTCTTGGAAGAGAATCAAGCATTGATGACTCATATGGAAGACAAAGTTCCTCCAATGGCCAGAGAGGTAAAAGAAAGGTTGTGTTCATCAACATGTGTTGAGGAAGTTGAATGTTATAGAGTCCATGCTCAACAATTGGCTAACAAAGTAAAAGAAACTATGACTTTGAATGAATCACATGTTAGAGAACATAAATTGTATCAAATCAAAATTAATTCTTTGCAAAAGGATTTAGAAAAATTTGTTTCTCAAAACTATAGCCTAAAAGCCCATGTTTAGCATCTGACCAATTCCTTAACAAAATCCATGGCTGATCATGCGTCAACTGAAGTGAAACTTCAAAAGTTTCAATTATCATCTCAGCAATATGAGAAATTACTAAATTCTCATATTGAATCAAAGAAAAGGACTGGGTTGGGTTATAATGTTGTTGCACCATTTGTGAATGATAATTACACATCTTTACCTACAACAATGACTAACACCCTGTCAAATCATTTTGTGCCTAGCACCAAGTTTGAAATAGAATGAACTCAAATCAACATTAACAATGAAGTTGAGGTTAGTGAAACTGAATCCTCTCAATGAGAATCTTTATATCAAAATGATTCAGAATTTGTTTATGATAATTGTGATGACTTGGATGATTCTGATGAACCTGATGTTGATCAAATGACCATTGGTAAGAATGTTCACATTATAATTGGTATTCCAAGAGTTCTTGAAGAATCGAAGCTGCAATATCCTCCAAAGCAGAGAAACATGCCGAAGACTATTTGCAAGAGGATTGTTGAACTCAATGAAGGACTTCAAGAACTAAATCTTCAAAAAGAAGTTGATAGCTGTGGATCAACTGAAGAAGTACTTTTATCCCATGCAGATAAAGGTAAGAAGAAACAAGTATCAACTAAACAAAAGAAAAATTCTTCGGTAGAAGATCTGCAGAAAGCAAAGTCAGCTGAATCCGTAGAACTTCTGCGGAAGAAGAAAGCCGAATCTACGGATGAGGTACCAAAAAGAGTAGTTACTAACAAACAAAAGATGTTGAATCTGAAGCAACAAATGTCATCAAAGGACAAGAAAGATTCAATTGCTGATATTTCGAGGAATAGCAAGAAAAAATTAAGCTCTTCAAAAGAGGAAACAAAAGCTCGCAAACTGAACAAGAAAAAGAAGAAAGATAAGCATGAAGAGGAATGTGAAGAAATGTATTACAAGTGGTGTGATATGACAAATCACAATATAGAAGACTACTACTTCAACAGTTACTGTTCCATATGCAATATGAACAATCATATGACTTCAGAGTGTTACTTCAACAAATTCTGTGCTATTTGCAACAAAAATAATCATTCAACTCAGGAATGCTATTTTAACAAAAAGAACAAAACCAAAAGCATAGAGAAGTCAAAAACTGATTTGACAGAATCAGACTCTCAATTGTTGAAAGTCAAGATGATTCAAAGCAAAAGAAGGTATATCAAAAGCAAAAGTCAAAACCAAAGCAGAGATCTTCTCAAGATGCTAAATCTATGAAGAACACAACATCAAGCCAATCCAAAACACCTCATAAAAAGGTGGACTTGGCTGAGAAGAAGTCAATCATTAGTGATAATTTCTTTGATCATTTTGAAAAGGGATCACATGTGTCTCAATCAAAAGCAAAAGATGATGAAACCTTCAAAAGTGTAGGTTCATCTTATAAATCAAAATATCAACCAAAGAAAGATAGGGTGAAGGAGGAATCAATTAAGAAAGAAGACTCCAAAGCTTCTGCATCAGCTTTAACAGAATCATCCTCACCATCATCAAATCAAAATGAATCAACTAGATATGAAATTTACTGAAACTTCAGGATTAAGTCATGAAGGAGTAAAAATTTTAGACACTATTGACAAACCCAAGATCATCCAGACTTGGGTTATCACTTCTAACTGATTTATTTCTGAATGCAGGAACAATATTGGAGAGCTGACAACAAGTCGTATGTTTACAGTGGTGTTCCAGGCATATGACAGGAAACTGTTCTTCTCCATGATTTCAAACATAAAAATGTTTCTTATGGCATTTGGTGGGGATAAAATGGGAGGTAAATTGTGTGGTGAAGGGATGATAACAAATGGTGTACTCAAGTTTGAGAAAGTAAATTACTGTGAAAATTTACAGTATAATCTACTTAGTGTGTCTTAAAATTGTGATCAAAATTATATCACATTGTTTGATAATACTAACTATTACATTCTTAAGCCAGGATTTATTGTTACAGAAGAATGGATCCTCCTCAAAGCATCAATAAAAGGAAACTATTATGTTTTGGATATGAACAACACTTCTCTCACAAAACATGAAACATGCCTTATATCCAAACTATCAGAAGATTTGTCTCAATTATGGCATAGAAGGCTTGTCCGTCTAACATGAATAACATGAATAATTGGTGAAAAATGACCTGGTCATTGGATTGCCAAACAAAGAGTTTCATTGCTCAACTCACTGTTCTTCTTGTTACAAAGGAAAACAACATAGAGGGTCACATAAATCCAAAATTATCAATACTAATACTACACCACTCAAATTGCTTCACACAGATCTGTTTGATCCTACCAATGTGATGAGCATTAGAAAAAGGCAATATTTTTTGGTGATAATTGAGGATTTCACAAGATTCACATGGGTCTTTTTCTTAAAACAAAAGAGTGAAATATCAGAAACATTAATGGACTTTGTGATCAAGATTGAGAATCAACTTGATACAAAAGTCAAAATTTTTAGGAGTAACATTGGTAATGAATTTGTCAATGTTGAACCGGATTCCTTTTGCAAGAACAAAGGTATTGCAAGGAAATTTAGTGCACAAGAACTCCATAACAAAATGGGTTGCTAAAAGAAGAAATAGAACTCTTATTGAAGCAGCCAGAACAATGCTATCTAATTCACAATTGCCCATCACTTTTTGGGCTGAGGCTGTTAATACTGCATGCAATGTTCAAAACAGAACATTAATTGTCAAAGAACATAACAAAACTCCTTATGAGCTCTTATTTAAAAGAAAACAATACATAGGATATCTTAAAGTCTTTGGATGTCATGTAACTGTTTTGAACATAAAAGAGTCATTTGGAAAATTTTCAGAAAAAGCATATGATGGTTTCTTTGTTGGATACTCTTCAACATCAAAATCATATAGGGTTTATGTTCCACAACATAACATTGTGGAAGAGACTCCTAATGTATATTTTGACGAAATTGTATTTACAAAGTCAGTTAAAGGTTCATCATGGTTGTTTGACATAGATGCTTTATGTAAATCATTTAACTATGATCATTTGAATAATGTAGGATCTGATGTAGTATGTTATCATTTGTTCCACCTCATATGACTGAAGTAACCTTATCTGCTAATCCTCCAAGGATACCCCCATCCTTTGGTGAAAACACATCAGTCGCAATAGATACGACGTTTGGAATGAACATGGTACATTCGGGATGTGAATGTTGTCCCTTCAACAGAACCAAGCTCTCAAGTGAATACATAAAACATTGGAAATGATCATGTCCTCACTTATCATCCAGAGAAGTTCCTATGGAGAGCAAGATGCTTCCGGAGAAGTTCCTATGGACGAGCACAATGCTTCCGGAGAAGTTCCTACGGAAGAGCAACATGCTTTCTGGGAAGTTCCTACGGATGAGCAAAATGCTTCCGGAGAAGTTCCTACGGAAGAGCAAAATGCTTCCGGAGAAGTTCCTACGGAAGAGCAAAATGAATCCGGAGCAGTTCCTAAAGATCAGCAAACCAAGACTGGAGATGCTCCTATAGCCCATACAGAAGACTCTCTTGATCCTTCAACTCATGTTCAACATTTTGACTATTTCTTAAACTCTCAACCTGAGTTGGATTAGTGTGTGGCAATGGAAAAGACTAATCTAGGATCATCTATACCAGTTGAATCAACACCTTCAATGAGAATCCATAAGACTCATCCAATCAACAACATCACTGGGAATCCAACAAAGAGAACTACAAGGAGCCAAAATGGTACTGGCAACCATTGTCTCTTCAGTTGTTTTCTTTCTCAAGTGGTCCCTCCAAAAATCACTGCTGCTTTAAAAGACAATAGTTGGATTGAAACTATGCAAGAAGAACTTCAACACTTCAGAAAGCAAAAGGTATGGTCTCTAGTTGATCTGCCTGAATGTCAACATCCTATTGGAACTAGATGGCTATACAAAAACAAACTAGATGATAGAGGGATTATTGTAAGAAACAAAGCAAGGTTGATTGCATAAGGATACACTCAAGAAGAAGGAATAGACTATGATGAACTTTTTGCACTAGTTGCAAGAATTGAGGGCATAAGAGTGTTTCTGGCTTATGCATCATATAAGAAGTTTACTGTGTAGGAGATGGATGTCAAGTGTGCATTCTTTATGGGAAGATTGATGAGGAGGTTTATGTGTCACAACCCCCTGGTTTTGAAGATCCTCATTATCCCCATAGGGTATACAAACTAGATAAAGCCTTGTATGGTCTTCATCAAACACCAAGAAAATGGTATGAAACACTATCATCTTTCTTGCTCAAGCATGGCTACAAAAGAGGAACTATTGACTAGACACTCTTTCTCAAACAAGAACATCAAGATCTCTTAGTAGTTCAAATATATGTTGATGACGTTATATTTGGTTCAACTAATAAGAGATTATGTGTAAATTTTGAAGAGCTGATGAAATCTGAGTTTTAGATGAGTCAATGGGTGAATTAACCTTCTTTCTTGGCCTTCAAGTTCGTCAAAAATCCAATGGGATCTTCATCAATCAAGAAAAATACATACATCAAATTCTGAAAAAATACAATCTTGCTGAAGTATCCTCATGCAAAATGCCAGCATCAACAATTGAAAAGATTATTCCTGATCCTTCTGGAAAATCTTTTGATAAAAAATTATATAGATCAATGATAGGTTCACTTATGTATTTAACTGCGAGTAGACCTGATATTATGTTGATGTGTGTGTATGTGCTAGGTACCAATCTGATCCCAAGGAGTCTCATGTCAATGTTGTAAAAAGAATTTTTAGATACCTTAAAGGAAAACCAGGACTTGGTCTTTGGTATCCAAAGGATGGAGACTTTACACTCTACTCATACTCAGACAGTGATTATGGTGGATGTAATAGTAACAGAAAATCAACAACTGGTGGATGTCAATCATTGGACCAAGGCTAGAGTCATGGCAGTGCAAGAAACAAACCAATGTTTCTATATCCACAGTTGAGGCTGAGTACATAGCTGCTTCAGCTAGTTGCTCTCAAGTTCTTTGGTTGCAAAACCAATTACTTGACTATGGTTACAACTTCCTTCTAACTTCAATTTATATAGAAAATTCTGTTGCTATGCTTATAACTGCTAATCCCGTGCAACATAGTAAAACAAAACATATTGAGATAAGATAACATTTTCTTGTTGGGTTTGTTAGACCATATCAAAGTAGTTTAACCTTTTTAAACTTGAAAACGCAGCGGAATATAACTTTAATACTATCATGTGTAATCTGAAAATGAAGGCTCATATCATCACAACAACAAACCCAAGAACATAAGGATTATATATATGGTATGAACTATCTAACAAGAACAAATAACAACCAAAAATGACCATGGAACTACCTTCCAAAAGGCTGCCCAAAAACATTGGATGTGAAGAAGAGGATGAAGTCTTGAAGGACCAAAACACCAAGGAAGATGTCCTCAAGCTAGTATACCCACAAGCCTCAAGCAACACACTTTGTTGCTAGGATTTTGGACACCAAAACACACCACAAGAGCTGCTGGAATCCGAATTTTCAGCCTCTATATTCTTCAACAATGGAGATGAAGAAATGTTCTTGAGGTGCTTGCATGTAAGAGAGAGAGAGATGGAGTGTGTGTGTGTGTTTCTAGAAAAAAAAACAAGTGAAAGAAACAAGTGGCCGTGGACCCCTATTAGGGGCGGCCGAAACTTGAAGAGTTTGGGGTTTTCCCCCTAAAAAAATTCACTAATGTTTTACTAATTATTCATATAAGTTCTCTAATTAACCTTTTAATTATATAACTTATACACACACTATTATTAGTATTTGATGTTATTTAACAAACTTAAATAACATGAAAAATAATGTCCATAAACAAAGTATCCTTGTAAGTTGTTTCATCTCATATGCAATTTATTTAGAAACCCCATTTCTAAATTGGTGTATTTATTCAATTGCATGGTCATATCATCAATTAAATATTTATATTAGTGTTTGCAATCTTGTTATTGGGTATGACCTGACTTGGATCATTACGTGCTAACCACATCAATATTCTATGTGTTCTCGGGCATTAAGAATCCAACAATCTCCCACTTGCACAAGATTCATAGAAGATTGATGCAAGCAGTAAATACCGCCTAACAATGGTTTACTACCCTTAATACGCATGACTTAAAGCCATTCAATAAAATCATCCCCTTCAAGTATCCAACTTGAAATGATTTAGGTGAATCAATCATTTATCCTTTTGTTCCAGATGTCATGTTAAATCCAAGGATATAGAATGATCATTCCTTGTTGATTTAACTTAATCAGGCCTTAGACATCTTGCTCTCAACGAATAAGAGGAACAAATTTCATCTTGACTACATATGTTTCTCACAATCACCTCGTGTCACACCTGAACATAGCCTTATGTATTGTCCATTATTTCAGAGCAGTGAAGAACTAGCTCAAGGCATAACATTTTGGTGAATATCAAAACCCAATATGTATCTCAGGTCAGAGGATATGAAATGATATTCGCCTTTACTCAAATTTACTTATGATCAATCTAGAAGATTCCATGTAGTAAATTGAGATGCGGGTCAGTCCAATATTTGTATCCCACAAATATCTATGAACCTTGGTAGCAACCAATTGCTCTATATTCATACCTTATGAATATCCACCAATCCATGTTCATAATAATCTTACGTTCATATTTGTTCCCACAAATATGACCGACTATGGACGTTTAGAATAATAAACATATTCATGGATATATACATGCTAAAAAGAACACAATCTCACAATATCATAAATATATAAAGAGTTAACGTTATATTGTTCCAAATTTTTAAATATTACACAGATCAATTCCAATCACTAGAAAATCAAAGTCCTAAGGCACAAGTATGACTTTCATGCTTTGCTCTTTCAAGGAGCTTCGTGAGTGGATCCGCAATGTTTTGATCGGTGTGAACTTTACGAATACATATCTTTCCTTTTTCAACTTCATCCCTTATGTAGTTGAATCTCCGCTGAATATGTCTAGTCTTTTGATGTGCACGGGGTTCCTTGATTTGTGCAATCACACCCACGTTATCACAAAAGATTTCTAGGGGGTCTTGAATGGTAGGGACGACCCCTAGATCTGCGATAAATTTCTTTATCCATGCAGCTTCCTGAGCTGCTAATGAGGCGGCTATGTATTCGGATTCTGTAGTGGACAATGTTACCACGTCTTGTTTTGAACTCTTCCATGACACTGCCCCTCCATTCATAATGAAGACATACCCCGATTGTGATCGAGAATCATCTCGATCAGTTTGGAAGCTCACATCCATGTAACCTTTTACAACGAGTTCCTCTTCACCATACCCATATATTAGAAACATATCCTTAGTCCTCCTAAGGTATTTCAACATACTTTTAATAGCCATTCAATGGCTATTACCTGGATTTTGTTGATATCTACTTGTCATGCTTAACGCGCATGACACGTCCGGTCTAGTGCATATCATCGCATACATGAGGATCCTATAGCAGACACATATGGGATGTCCTTCATTCGATCTTGCTCATCCTTTGAGCTTGGACATTGAGATGTACTCAATGTTGTCCCTCTTTGAATAAGTACCATAGCATTCTTAGAGCTTTTTATCTTGAACCTTTTCAAGACTTTATCAATGTATGCACTTTCATTTAAACCTATTAACCGCCTCAATCTATCCCTATTGATCTTTATACCCAGAATATAGGTGGCTTCACCGAGTTCTTTTATGGAAAAAAAACTTCTAAGCCAGGTTTTAACACCTTCCATGGTTGGAATATCATTTCCAAAAAGTAGTATGTCATCAACATACAATACTAGAAATGTAATTATGCTCCCACTAGCCTTCTTATATACACAAGCCTTGTCAGCGTTCTTGATGAAACCAAATTTCTTGATTTCTTCATCAAAACGTTGATTCCAAGTTCTTGATGCTTGTTTCAATCCATAGATTTCTTCATCAAAACCATGAGGCTGAACCATATAGACAGTCTCTTCGAGATGTCCATTAAGAAAAGTGGTTTTGATATCCATTTGCCAAATCTCATAGTCATAATATGTGGCTATAGCAAACAATATCCTAATTGACTTTAGCATTTCCATAGGTGAGAAGGCTTCATCATAATCAACCCCTTGAGTTTGAGTGAAACCTTTTGGTACAAGTCTTGCTTTGTAAGTATCCAAGTTTCCATGCATATCGGTTTTCTTCTTGAAAACCCACTTGCATCCAACCGGTTTGGAATTAAGTGGAGGGTCAACCAATTCCCAAACTTGGTTCTCATACATGGATTGCATCTCTACGTTCATGGCTACCAGCCATTTGTCACAATCCGAATTGGACATTGCATCATGGTATGTAGTTAGATCATCAGAGTCAACCACACAGAATCCATTCATGAAAAATCCATATCTTTCAGGTGGAATGCTAACTCCACCAGATCTGCGAACGTTTTATGTGTATTGATCAACCACTTGATCATCATCAACAACCTCTTGTTGATTGCTAGTGTCAACCAAACGTGTATCGGTTTGTGGATCTTGATCCTCATCAAATTCCACTATTCTATATGTTATTCCTTCCATAAGGAACTTAGCTTCCAAGAACTTTGCCTTTCGAGCAATACATACTTTTTGCTCTATTGGATCAAAGAAGTAGTATCCTATATAGTCTTTGGGATATCCAACAAATATACACTTAGTGGATTGACTTTCCAACTTGTTTTCGCTGTTTAGCTTAACATAAGCTTCACAACCCCATACCTTTAAGTATGATAGTGATGGAACTCTTCCATGCCATATTTCAAAGGGTGTCGAATTCACTTTCTTGGTTGGGGCCAAATTCAAAATACGAGCCGCGGAGAGCAATGCAAAACCCCAAAAGGATAGAGGTAGTGAGCTTATAGCCATCATAGATCTAACCATATCCAATAGGGTTTGATTTCTCCTTTCAGATACACCATTATGTTATGGTGTTCCAGGAGGAGTAAGTTGTGAGATGATCCCACAACTTTCTTAACTGATCCTGAAAAGCCTCACTGAGGTATTCACCTCCTCTATCCGAACGAAGAACTCTGATTGTTTTTATTAAGTTGATTTTCTACTTCATTCATGAAGATTTTGAACATTTCAAAAGCTTCATGTTTATGTGCCATCAAGTACACATAACCATAGCGACTATAATCATGGGTAAAGGTAATGAAGTATCTTTCACCATTTCTTGTCATTGTCTTGAAAGGTCCACATACATCCAAATATATGATTCCCAATAAGTGTTTTGCCCTCTCGTTAGTACCACTATTGGGTGAGTTGGTCATCTTGCCTTGTAAACAAGATTCACACTTATCAAATGAAACATTTTCATTTGTTTTCAAAAGACCATTATTTTGAAGTGTTTGAATTCGATTCTTGTTTATGTGACCAAGACGACAATGCCAAAGATATGAATCACTTAAACCCATTTTTAATTTCTTGTTGCTTGATTGGTATAATGAGTTATTATAAGATGAATCATCATGAACCAATTCATAGATACCATTAAAAGGCATTGCCTTAAAATAAAACACATCATCCATACAAACATAAATACCATTGTTTACAAACTTTAATTCATAACCACATTGTTTAAAAAAGGAAATAGAAATTATGTTCCTAGTCAAACTTGGAGCATACAAAATGTTCTTGAGAACAACTTCCAAACCATTTTAAAGTTTCAAAATATAGTATCCTTGGGCTTCGACATCAACTTTTGCTCCGTTGCCCATGTAGAGACTTGTGTCTCCCTTCTTGAAGTGTTTATTTCTTTTGAACCCCTGCAACAAATTGCATATATGAGTTCCACATCTGGTATCCAATACCCATGTGTTGGAAGAAATAACATTTAAACCAATATGAATCATGAAAGTTGTACGTGAGGTTTGCCGAGCATCCCTCTTGTTTCTCAACTCTTTGAGATAGGTGGGACAATTCCTTTTCCAATGACCTATCTCACCACACTCAAAGCATGGATCATTCTCCGTTACCTTAGGCTTCTTAAGCTTAGGTTTTGAAGGTTCCGCTTTAGCCTTCCCTTGTTGGATTCTTTATGCCCAAGACACATAGGACATTGATGTGGTTAGTACGTTATGATCCAAGTCGGGTCATACCCAATAACAAGCTTAGCAAACACCAAATAATATTTAATTTATGATACGATCATGCAATTAAATAAATACACCAATTTAGAAAATGTGTTTTCAAAATAAGTTGCATATGAGATTGAACAACTTATATGGATATTTTGTTCATAGATATTGTTTGTAATGTTTTTTTAAGTTAGTTAAATAACATCAAATAATAGGAGTGTGTGTATAAGGTATATAATTAAAAGGGTAATTACATAACTCATTCTAATTACTAGTTAAAATTGTGTTTAAGTTTTTTTGGGGGGGAAACCCTTTTAGATGAAAACTTTCGGCCGCCCAAGATGTGTGTGTGCCTTTTAGATTCTTCAAACTACACACAATCAAAAACACACACTCTCCATCTATCTCTATCTCTCTCATATGCAAGATCCTCTAGAGCTTTTCTCCTTCTCCAATGTTGATGAAATAGAAGCTGAAAATCGTTTCAGCAGCTCAAGAAATAGAAGCTGAAAATCGTTTTCAGCAGCTTTCTTTGTGCGATTTTGGTGTCAAAACCTAGCAAGATAGGTGCTTGCTTGATGATTGTGGTATAGATGCTTGAGGACACCTCTCCTTGGTGTTTTGGTCATTCAAGAACCTCATTTTCTTACTCTTTCATCTTGTTTTTCAGCAGCATACAAAAGTAGTTTGTATGTCTATTTGGGTTGTTAATTGTTGTTGATAGCTAGTTCAAACACATATAAATGATCCTTATGTTCTTGGGTTTGTTTTTGTTATGAAATGTACCTTATTTAAGATTACAAATTAACATACTAAGGTTTTATTCTGCTGCGTTTTGATACTTTAAATGGTTAAACTAGTTTGACCAGGTCCAACAAACCCAACATTGGCATCTAGAGCCGGATATGTGGATGACTAGTTTCATTTGTTCTTGTAAAATTGGTTTTATGGGGCTTAACAACCTTATAGGGGCTGTTTTGTGGTGATGATTATAAATCCCCAACCTTTCAACGTTATATCTAACATGCCTATGATTAAACCTTGAAAGAAAGATATCAAGTGGTTGATTATGTTTTTTGTTTGGACAAAAGACCCTAAATTCTTGGTTTATGTTGGCTGAAAATTTAGGGTCATATGGGGGTTTATTTGGTTCTTGTATGTTGTATATGATGTTTCATATTGCATAACCTAGCCTTGACCTTGTGTTGATTTGGTTTTGAATGGATGTTTGTTTTGGTTGTTTTCATTCATAATGGGTTGTAATATTATTCTTTTGTGTTTAATATTTGGATGTAATTTATTTATTCATTCAATGGCAATGTAATAGATAGATTAAGTGTGTTTTCTTTTATTAGAAAATTTGTATTAGGATATAAATTTTGTAAAAGAAGATGCACAAGATGAAAGCACAAAAGGAAGACACAAGAGAAGGACTTGAAGCATTTGGATGCAATTTTAAGTGGGGGTCTTTGGAGACCTCATCTTTGTGTTGTTTCAACCTTTAGGAAAGACCACATGACAACACTTGTGATGGCAAACAAGTGTTGTCAACATAGTGGCTATGGTTATGCACATATACTTGTTTGATTATTCATTTTAAGTTGATTGTTTGATATGTGGATATGCTTAACAATCTAAATAAATTATCATAACAAGCTGAATTTTTTTGATTCCTAATCAATAAGTAACTAATAAAAGGTTATTAAAAGGATTAATGATTTCAAAATAAAAGAGGTTTTATTAAAAGAGAACCATAAGGTACCATGTATTTGAAAGCATGTGAATACAAGGTACATAGAGTTTTCATAACTAGAATTAATGGAAACTTAAATCCCTTTGGAAACAAGTTAAACACCATCCTTTACATGACACTCAAATCACTTGAGAACTACTTGTGGGATAAAGATCACCTAACCACTTTTAGGGAACTTGTGTGTTTGAGGTGTGCTTAACATACTTGGGATAAAGTCACCTAACCACTTGTATGTGTAAACTCACATGTGTGTGTAAGTAGGACGACTTGAATTGGAAACCATGTGCATAGGGTCACCGAAGCATGGCGTACAATGGTGTTGATGGGATTTTGATGGATTTTATGTGCCCAAGACAAATAGAATATTGATGCGGTTAGTACGTTATGATCCAAGTCGGGTTATACCCAATAACAAGCTTAACAAACACCAATTGATATTTAATTGATGATATGATCATGCAATTAAATATTTACACCAATTTAGAAAATGGGTTTTCTAAATAAGTTGCATATGAAATAGAACAAATTATGAGGATAATTTGTTGATGGGTTTATTGTTAATTTGTTATTTAAAGGGTTAAATAACACAAATAACATGAGAGTATACTTTAATTAAATTGTTTAATTAGAGAAGACATGTCACATTTAAATATGCCTAGTAGATGATTTATTTAATGTGTGACAAAAAGGTTTTTTTTAGAGTGTGTTTGTGTGTTAGATTAAAGAGGGAAAACCCCTTTTAATATAACATTTTCGGCCGCCCCTTGGGTCTTTGATTGGCCCTCTTTCCTTGAAAACAAAAGACACACTCAACAAGTCTTGGACTCTTCAAAATCTGATCTATCTCTCATATGCAAAAACACACACAACCTTCCTTCTCTCTCAACATACTTCTCGCAAAACAGCTGAAAGAAGAAGAGAAATTTTCGGGTTTTGAGTGTTCTTGGGTGTGCTCTCCCTAGCAAGAGTGGTGTTTACTTCAAAGGCTTGGGGTATACAAGCTTGAGGAACTCTAATCTTGAAGTCTCGGTCATTTTTCAGCATCAAACATCTCCATTTTCTGTCGAACCTTCAGCTGTTGGAGAAGGTATCCTGGCAGCCCTTTTGTGGTTGTCATATTGTGTTGTTTGTTGCTCTTTCATAGCATGTCTATTCACATAATATGATCCTTGGTTTATGGGTTTGTTTCATATGCTTAATGGCTACTTAAAGAACATATTTTCAGCTTTGAAAATCATACAAAAACTAATATTATCCGCTGCGTTTTCTGAAAGTTTAAATGGTTAAACTACGTTTTATGTTCTTGCAAACCCCAACAATGGCATCAAGAGCCGGTTATGTGGATGACTTGCTTGTTTTGTCCTTTAAAATTGGTTTTAAGGATGATTATAGACTTGTTATAGGCTGGTTTTGGGCTGCTATGTTTTGTTTGAATGATTCCCCAACTTTCAAAGTCATATCACACATGCTTGTGATTAGATCTTGAAAGATATACATGTTTGTTAATTGTTTTGTTTGGACAAAATAAAACCCGAAATTTCAGTTTATGTTGGCTGAAATTTCGTGGTTTTAAGAGGGGTTTTCATTATATTTTGGATGATATGATAGATGCTTGTTTTAGTGCATAACCTAGCCATTGACCTTGTGGATGTTTGGATGTTTGTGATGGTTGTATTCATTCATTCATTGGGTTGTATTATTTGTTGTTTGTGCTTTGTTTCAAATGTAATTTATTTATTATTGGGTTGTAATAAATAGATTAGGTGTATTTTCATTTTACTAGATATCTTGTATTAGGACTTTATATCTTGTAATATGAAGACATACACATTGGAACACAAAGGAAGGTCATGAAAGAAACATGGAGCATTTTGGATGCGGTTTCAAGTGGGAGGCTTTTGGAAGTTTTCCATTTACTTTGTTTGTGAACCTTAGGAATGACCTATGGACCACACTTGTGATGGCAAACAAGTGTGGACCACTTTAGATGCTATGGTTATGCACATATGCACATATGGTTGCTTATGACTTGTTTGGATGTTTGTTATTTGTTTGTGTGGTTAATTTTGACATTCATAACAAACTCATTAACAAACTTAACAAGGTGAAAATGATGGTTCTTAAAAGTTAATAAAAGGTTATTAAAATGATTTAATGATTTTAAAGATTAAAATAGGTTTTAATCAAAGGACCATAGGGTACCTTGTATTTGAAAGCATGCAAATACAAGTACATAGAGTTTTCTAAAGTAATATTTTGAAACCTCTTTACATTCATATCAAACAAGATCGACACCGTCCTTTTACACAACGCTTGAGTCACTTGGGAACTCTTAATGGGATAAAGGTCACCTAACCATTTTGAGGGAACTTGTGACTTGAAGTGAGAATGCCTTATTGTGGGATAAAGGTCACCTAACCACTTATTTTGGCAAACTCACACGTGTGTGTAAGTAGGATGTCTTGATTTGCAAACCATGTTAAAAGGATCACCTACAATATGGTTTCCAAATGGTGTTGATGGGATTAACGTGCCGACTTTACATATGATGTTTAAAGGTCGATCCCATACCTCTAGAAGTTGCAAATGGTTGCAACCGTCAATCGTTGACCACCTTATTAATTTAAATCGTGGGATAAAGGTCACCTAACCACAATTTAAATGTAATGTTGGGTTCTAGATTTTAATATAAAAAAAATGGCCTTAAAAGGCATTAATTATTAAAATTGGCAATATCGAAAATACTAAAATAAAACTTTGTTAAATTTTGTAGATGGCCTCACATAATGATAATTCAGATAACTCATCCGCGTCCAACCAATCTCTACGAGCGATCCTCCAAAAGGAACGTCTAAATCATAACAACTTTATCGACTGGTATCGAAACTTGAGAATCGTTCTCAAGCAAGAGAGAAGATCGTATGTTTTAGACGACCCTATCCCCGATCAACCTAGCGAGGATGATGAGGAGGCCTACAACGATTGGCTGAAGTACACTGAGGACTCCGTCCAAGTGTCTTGTCTCATGCTAGCGAGCTTGACTCCGGATCTCCAAAAGGAGTATGAACACCACGGAGCTTACGACATGATAACCCAGCTGAAGGAAACGTTCCAACAGCAAGCAGGGTTGAGCGCTTCGAAACGGTTCGAGCACTCCATGCATGTCGTATGGACGACAACCAATCTGTTTCATCTTATGTACTTAAGATGAAAAGTCACATTGACCGCCTCGAGAGGCTTAATTGTCCCGTCTCGAAGGAATTGGCCACGGATTTGATCCTCAATGGCCTTACCAAAAGGTTCGAGACATTCGTGTTGAACTACAACATGAATGCTTGGGACAAAAGCATTGGTGAGCTTCACTCAATGCTCAAAACTGCCGAGGCGGCCATGGGTAAAAGGGTTTTACCCGTTCTCACCATCAATGAAGGTGGAACAATAAAAGGCCTCGTCCCGCACCCAAGGCAAAAGTTCCAAGGGCAAGGGACCCGCTTGGGGAAAAGGGAAAGGGGTGGCAAGGTGCCACCCAAACCACAAGAGAAAAAGCAAAAGGTTGCTACTAACGACCCATGCTTCAAGTGTGGAGAGATTGGACATTGGGCAAGGAATTGTCCTGTCCATCTCCAAGAGTTGTAAGCAAAGAGGGATGCCGGGCAGACCTCAGGTACAATATACATGATCCATATTGATTTAAACATGATATCCTCTGACACATGGGTATTAGATACCGATGTGGAACTCACATTTGCAATTTGTTGCAGGGGTTCAAAAGAAGTAGTGACTTCAGAAAGGGGATGTAAGCCTCTACATGGGCAATGGGGCTAAAGTTCAAGTTGAAGCCGTGGTGACTACATCTTGAAGCTTCCAAATGGTTTGGAAGTGATTTTGAACAATGTTTTGTATGCTCCTAGTTTGACTAGGAATATTATCTCTGTAGCCCTGTTAAAACAATTTGGATATGTATTATCCTTTATTGAAAATGATATTCATGTTTCTTTAAATGGTATGTTCTATTTTAAAGCCATTCCCATTAATGGTATTTATGAATTGCTCATGAAAATACTCTAAATAGCTCATTGTACCAAACTAACACCAAGAAACTCAAGTTGGACTTGAGTGATACCTATCTTTGGCATTGTCGTCTTGGTCATATAAACAAGAAACGTATACAAACACTTCAAAAGAATGGTCTTTTAAAAACAAATGAATAATTCATTTGATGTATGTGAATCTTGTTTACAAGGAAAATGACTAAGCACACCCTATAGTGGAACTAATGAAAGGGCAAAAGATTTATTAGGAATCATACATTCGGATGTATGTGGTCCTTTTAAGCCAATGACTAGGAATGGTGAAAGATACTTCATTACCTTTACCGACGATTATAGTCGATATGGGTATGTGTACTTATTAAGGCACAAAGATGAAGCTTTTGAAATGTTCAAAATCTTCAAGAATGAAGTAGAAAATCAACTTAACAAGTCAATTAAAGTTCTCCGTACCGATAGAGGAGGTGAATACCTGAGTGATGCTTTTCAAGATCATCTTAGGAGTTGTGGGATTGTCTCACAACTCACTCCACCTGGAACACCACAACATAATGGTGTGTCTGAGAGGAGGAATCGAACCTTATTGAATATGGTCGATCTATGATGGCTAGAAGCTCATTACCTCTATCATTTTGGGTTTCGCTTGCTCTCCGCGGCCCGTATTATAATTTGGCCACAACCAAAAAGGTGGAAAGGACACCTTTTGAGATATGGCATGGAAGGGTTCCATCTCTATCATACTTAAGGGTCTGGGTTGTGAGGCTTATGTTAAGACTCCCACCCCAAACAAGTTAGATGTCAGATCCACCAAGTGCATCTTTGTTGGATATCCTAGAGATTCTATGGGATATTATTTCTATGACCCACTGGAACAAAAGGTGTTTGTTGCCAGAAAGGGTGAGTTCTTAGAAGCAAAATTCCTTATGGAAGGAGTGGCAGTAGAACAGTTGATCTTGAAGAGGATCAAGAACCACAACCCGATGCACGTTTGGTTGAAACTAGCACTCAACATGAGGATGTTGAGGATGATCAAGGGTTGATCAATACACACAAGACGTTCGCAGAAGTGGTAGAACTAGTAATCCACCTGAAAGATACGGATTTTTCGTGGATGGTGCTATGTGGTAGATTCAGATGAACCAACCACATACCATAATGCAGTGTCCAATTCGGATTGTGACAAATGGCTTGAAGTCATGAACGTTGAGATGCAATCCATGTATGACAATCAAGTTTGGGAACTTGTTGAACCACCTCTTAACTCCAAGATAGTTGGAAGTAAGTGGGTTTTCAAGAAGAAAACCGATATGCATGGAAACTTGAATACTTATAAAGCTAGACTTGTAGCAAAGGGTTTCACTCAACTCAAGGGGTTGATTATGATGAAACCTTCTCACCTGTTGCGATGCTAAAGTCTATAAGAATATTGTTTGCCATAGCTGCTCATTATGATTATGAGATTTGGCAAATGGATGTCAAAACCGCTTCCTAAATGGATATCTTGAGGAAGATGTCTATATGGTTCAGCCTGAAGGTTTTGTCGATCCAAACCATCCTAATAAAGTATGCAAGTTAAAGAACTCATCTATGGATTGAACAAGCATCGAGAAGCTGGAATCACCATTTTGATGAGGATGTAAAGAAATTTGGCTTCATCAAAACACTGATGAGGCTTGTGTGTATAAGAAGGCTAGTGGAGCACAATAACTTTCCTAGTATTGTATGTTGATGACATACTACTATTTGAAAATGACATTCCAACCTTGGAAGGTGTAAAACCTGGCTTGGAAGTTGTTTTTTCCATTAAGGATCTTGGTGAAGCCGCCTATATTCTGGGAATAAAGCTATAGGGATAGATCAAGGCGGTTGATTGGTTTGAATCAAAGTGGCGTACATTGATAAGATCTTGAAAGGTTCAAGATGGAAAACTCTAAGAAAGGTACCCACCCTATTCAAAGAGGAAACATATTGAGTACGACTCAATGTCCTAGCTTAAAGGATGAGCAAGATAAAATGAAGGCAATCCCATACGCATCTGCTATTGGATCCATCATGTATGCGATGATATGCACTCGACCAGACGGGACGTGTCATGCGCCTTAAGCTGAGACAATGCCGTTACCAGCAAATCCTGGAAGCAGTCATTGGATGGCTGTTAAGAACATACTTAAGTACCTAAGGAGGACAAGAGACATGTTCTTAATCTATGGATCTATTGATGAGGAACTCGTTGTAAAGGGTTACACGGATGCGAGTTTCCAAACCGATCGTGATGATTCTCGGTCGCAATCGGGATATATTTTCATTCTGAATGGAGAAGCAGTCTCTTGGAAAAGCTCCAAACGGAGGTGTGGTGGCTCTATCAACTACAGAATCAGAATACATCGCCGCCTCATTGGCAGCTCAAGAAGCTGCATGGTTACAGAAATTCATTGCCGATCTGGGGGTTGTCCCTTCCATTCAAGACCCCCTAGAGATCTTTTGTGATAACGAGGGTGCGATAGCTCAAATCAAGGAACCCCGTGCTCATCAAAAGACTAGGCATATTGGGCGGAGATTCAACTACATACGAGATGAAGTTGAAAAAGGAAAGATATGTATTCGCAAAGTTCACACGGATCAAAATTGCGGATCCTCTCACGAAGCTCCTTGAAAGGCAAAGCATGAAGGTCATACTTGTGCCATGGGACTTTGATATTCTAGTGATTGGACTTGATCTGTAAATTTGTATTTGGATATGGAACTCATTATTATTTGAATAAATTTATTTGGTTATAATGTTTCAATTAATGTTCCAATTTATCATGTTTAATCCATGAGTAAAATGTTTACTCTAAATGTCCGTAGTCGTTCATACTTGTGGGAAAAAGTATGAAAGTAAGATTATTATGAACTTGGATTGGTGATATTCAAAACGATGAATATAGGGCAATGGGTTGCCACCAAGGTTCATAGATATTGTGGGATACAAATATTGGACTAACCCGCATCTCAAATTTCACTACATGGAATCCTTTTGATTGATCATAAATAAATTTGAGTAAAGGCGAATATCATTTGGTATCCTTAGACCTGAGATACATATTGGGTTTTGATATTCACCAAGTGTATACCTTGAGCTATTCTTCACTGTCCTGAAATAGTGGACAGTGCATAAGGGTATGTTCAGGCATGACACGAGGTGTTTGTGAGAAACGTATGTAGTCAAGATGGAATTTGTTCCTCTATTCGTTGAGAGTTAGATGTCTAAGGCCTGATTAAGTTAAATCAACAAGGAATGATCATTCTGTGTCCTTGGATTTAACATGACATCTGTAACAAAAGGATAGATGATTGATTCACCTAAATATTTCAAGTAGGGTACTTGAAAGGGATGATGTTATTGAATGGCTATAAGTCATGCGTATTAAGGGTAGTAAACCGTTGTTAGGCGGTATTTACTGCTTGCATCAATCTTCTATGAATCTTGGGCAAGTGGGAGATTGATGGATTTTATGTGCCCAAGACAAATAGAATATTGATGCGGTTAGTACGTTATGATCCAAGTCGGGTTATACCCAATAACAAGCTTAGCAAACACCAATTGATATTAATTGATGATATGATCATGCAATTAAATATTTACACCAATTTAGAAAATGGGTTTTCAAATAAGTTGCATATGAAATAGAACAATTATGAGGATAATTTGTTGATGGGTTTATTGTTAATTTGTTATTTAAAGGGTTAAATAACACAAATAACATGAGAGTATACTTTAATTAAATTGTTTAATTAGAGAAGACATGTCACATTTAATATGTCTAGTAGAAGACTTATTTAATGTGTGACAAAAAGGTTTTTTTAGAGTGTGTTTGTGTGTTAGATTAAAGAGGGAAAACCCCTTTAATCTAACATTTTGGCCGCCCCTTGGGTCTTTGATTGGCCCTCTTTCCTTGAAAACAAAAGACACACTCAACAAGTCTTGGACTCTTCAAAATCTGATCTACTCTCATATGCAAAAAAACACACACAACCTTTCCTTCTCTCTCAACATACTTCTCGCAAAACAGCTGAAAGAAGAAGAAAATTTTCGGGTTTTGAGTGTTCTTGGGTGTGCTCTCCCTAGCAAGAGTGGTGTTTACTTCTTCAGGCTTGGGGTATACAAGCTTGAGGATCTCTAATCTTGAAGTCTCGGTCATTTTTCAGCATCAAACATCTCCATTTTCTGTCGAACCTTCAGCTGTTGGAGAAGGTATCCTGGAAGCCCTTTTGTGGTTGTCATATTATGTTGTTTGTTGCTCTTTCATAGCATGTCTATTCACATAATATGATCCTTGGTTTATGGGTTTGTTTCCTATGCTTAATGGCTACTTAAAGAACATATTTTCAGCTTTGAAAATCATACAAAAACTAATATTATCCGCTGCGTTTTCTGAAAGTTTAAATGGTTAAACTACGTTTTATGTTCTTGCAAACCCCAACAGATTTTACATGCCGACTAAACATAAGATCTTTAACCGATCCCATAAAGCTAGAAGTTGCAATAGGTTGCAATTGTCAAATGTTGACTACCTTGCTAATTTAAATAATGGGATAAAGGTCACCTAACCATCATATTAATTGTCAAATGTAACGTTGGATTCCAGATTTTAATTATTAATTGTCTATGAACGTGTAAAGGGTATTAATAATTAAAATGCAATTTTTCAAAAATACTAAAATGAACTTCGTAATTTTGTAGAAATGGCCGCAAACAATAATGCTACCACCCCGACCGTCCCTACCCTATCACTGAGAACAATCTTAGAAAGGGATCATCTTAACCATAATAACATTATGGACTGATATCAAAACTTGAGAATTGTTCTCAATCAAGAGAAAAGGGCCTATGTCCTTGACGATTCTATTCCCGACCACCCGACCCCGAGGATGTTGAGGCCTACAACGATTGGCTTCAATACACTGAGATTTCCATGCAGGTTTCCTGCCTCATGTTGAGAACTATGATTCCCGAACTCCAAAAGGACTTGAACAACTTGGGGCATATGACATAATTATCCAGTTGAAGGAAATGTTCCTTCAACAAGCTAGGGTAGAGCGCTTCAAAACGGTTCGATCACTTCATGCGTGTCGCATGGAAGAAACCAATCCGTATCGTCTTATGTTCATAAGATTAAAAGCCATGTTGATCGCCTCGAGCGGCTTAATTGTCCCCTCGAAAGAGCTAGCCACGGATTTGATCCTTAATGGCCTAACTAAAAGGTTTGAGACGTTCATAATGAATTACAATATGAACGGATGGGACAAGAGTATTGGTGAGCATCACGCAATGCTCAAAACTGCCTGCCGGCAGGAATGGGTAGAACGATTCTAGCTGTTCTCTCGATCAATGAGGGAGGCAATAAGAAAAGGCCATTCCCGATCCCAAGGCAAATATCGCCAAAGGAAAGGGGTACATCAAAAGAAAGGGGAAAAGAAAGGCTAAAGTGGAACCTCCAAAGCCTAAGCTTAAGAAGCCTAAGGTAACAGAGAACGATCCATGATTTGAGTGTGGAGATAGAACATTGAAAAGGAATTGTCCAACCTATCTCAAAGAGTTAAGGAACAAGAGGGATGCTGGGCAAACCTCAGGTACAACTTTCAATTCACATTGGTTGAAATGTTATTTCTTCAAACACATGGGTATTGGATACCGGATGTGGAACTCACATGTGCAATTTTTTGCAGGGGTTCAAAAGAAATAAGAAGTTTAAGAAGGGAGACACTAGTCTACATGGGCAACGGAGCAAAAGTTGATGTCGAAGCCCAAAGACACAATATTTTGAAATTTCAAACAGTTTGGAAGTTGTTCTTAAGAACATATTGTATGCTCCTAGTTTGACTAGGAACATAATTATGATTTCCCTTTTAAAACAATGTGGTTTTAATTAAAGTTTGTTAACAATGGTATTTATGTTGTACGGATGATGTATTTTATTTCAAGGCTATGCCTTTATGGAATCTATGAATTGGTTCATAATGATTCATCCTATAATAGTTGATTATACCAAATAAGCACGAGGAAACTTAAAATGGGTTTAAGTGATTCTTATCTTTGGCATTGTCGTCTTGGTCACATAAACAAGAATTCGATTCAATCACCTCAAAAGAATGGTCTTTTGAAAAACAAATGAAAATGTTTTATTTAATAAGTTTGAATCTTGTTTACAAGGTAAGATGACCAAGTCGCCCTTTAGTGGCACTAACGAGAGGGAAAAAACTTATTGGGAATCATACATTCGGATGTGTGTGGCCCTTTTAAGACAATGACTAGAAATGGTGAAATATACTTCATTACATTTACCGACGATTATAGTCGCTATGGTTATGTGTACATGATGACACACAACATGAAGCTTTTGAAATGTTCAAAATCTTCAAGAAAGAAGTAGAAAATCAACTCATTGAAACTATCAAAGTTCTTCGTTCAGATAAAGGAGGTGAATACCTTGGTGATGCTTTTCAGTACCATATAAGAAGTTGTGGGATCATCTCACAACTTACTCCACGTAGAACACCACAACATAATGGTGTGTCTAAGAGGATAAATCAAACCATATTGGATATGGTTCGATCTATGATGGCTATAAGCTCACTACCTCTATCATTTTGGGGTTTCGCAATGCTCTCCCAGTCTCGTATTTTGAATATGGCCTTGACCAAGATAGTCGATTCACTAAGTGTATATTGTGGAAATCCCAAAGACTGTATAGGATACTAATTCTTTGATCCAACAGAGTAAGAGTAAGAGTATTTATTGCTCGAAAGGCTGAATTCTTGGAAACTAAATTCCTTATGGAAGGAATAACGTAGAAAATAGTGGAATTTGATGAGGATCAAAATCCACAAGCCAATACACGTTTGTTTGACACTAGCAATAAACAAGAGGTTGTTGATGATGATCAAGAGGTTGATCAATACACACAAAACGTTAGCAGATCTCGTAAAGTTAGCATTCTACCTGAAAGATATAGATTTTTCATGAATGGATGCTATGTGATTGACTCCAATGAGCCAACCACATACTGTGACAAATGGCTAGATTCCATGAACGTTAAGATGCAATCCATGTATGACAATCAAGTTTGGGAATTGGTTGACCCTCCACTTAACTCCAAACCGGTTGGATGCAAGTGGGTTTCAAGAAGAAAATGGATATACATGGAAACTTGGATACTTACATAGCAAGACTTATAACGAAAGGTTTCACTCAAAATCAAGGGGTTGATTATGATGAAATTTTCTTGCCTGTGGCAATGCTAAAGTCAATTAGGATATTATTTGCCATAGCCCTAGCAACAAGGTGTTTTGCTTGATGCTTGTGGGTATACAAGCTTGAGGACATCTTCTTTGGTGTTTTGGTCCTTCAACAACTTCATCCTCTTCTTCACATCTTACGTTTTTGGGCAGCCTTTGGAAGGTAGTTCATCTAATGTTTTCGCAGTCTTTAGAAGGTGGTTCCATGGTTCCTTTTGGTTGTTATATTTTGCTTGTTATATTTTGCTTGTTTGCTAGTTCTTTCACATATAAATGATCCTTTCAATCTTGGGTTTGTTGTTGACATATAATATGCTTAAATTTCAGATTATAAAACATATTATTTTTCTTTGTTTCCGCTGCGTTTTCTTGATTAAATGGTTAAACAACTATGTTAATGGTCCAACAAACCCAACATTGGCATCTAGAGCCGGATATGTGGATGACTAGCTTCTATTGTCCTTGTAAAATTGGTTTTATGGGGTTTTAACAACCTAATAGGGGCTGTTTTGAGATGATATATGAATCCCCAATCTTTCAAGGTTAAATCTTACATGCTTGTGATTAAACCTTGAAAGAAAGATGTCAAATGGTTGATTATTGTGTTTGGACAAAAACCCTAGATTTTTGGTTTATGTTGGCCGAAAATAGGGTTAAGTGGGGATTTATTTTGGTTCTTGTATGTTGTATGTTGTTTCATATTGGTGCACAAACTAGCCTTGACCTAGTTTGATTTATTTTTGGATGAATGATTTGTTTTGGTTGATTTCATTCATTATGGGTTTAATATTTATTCTTTTGGCTTGTATATTATTGTAATTTTTATTCAATATGGTGATGTAAATAGATTAGTTGTATTTTCTTTTGTTAGAAAATTTTGTATTAGGATATAAATTTCGTAAAAGAAGATGCACAAGTTGGAAGCACAAAAGGAAGGCACAAAGAGAAGGACTTGAAGCATTTGGATGCAACTTCAAGTGGGGTCTTTGGAGATCCTATCTTTGTGTTGTAATTAACCCTTAGAAAAGACCTTATGACCACACTTGTGATGGCAAACAAGTTTGTCACCTAAGTGGCTATGGTTATGCACATGTGGTTGTTTTGTATATGCTCGTTTGATTATCCATTTTATGTTGATTGTTTGATATGTGGATATGCTTAACAATCTTAATAAATAATTGTAACAAGCTGATTTTTCATGGTTCTTAATCATTAATATGTTAATAAAAGTTATAAAAGGATTAATGATTTCAAAATAAAAGAGTTTTATTAAAAAGAACCTTAGTGTACCATGTATTTGAAAGCATGCAAATACAAGGTACATAGAGTTTTCATAACTAGAATTAATGGAAACTTAAATCCCTTGGAAACAAGTTAAACACCATCCTTTTACATGACACTCAAATCACTTGAGAACTACTTGTGGGATAAAGGTCACCTAACCACTTCTAGGGAACTTGTGTGTTTGAGGTAGGCTTGACATATTTGTGGGATAAAGGTCACCTAACCACTTGTATGTATAAACTCACACGTGTGTGTAAGTAGGATGACTTGAATTGGAAACCATCTGCATAGGGTCCCCAAGTATGGCGTACAATGGTGTTGATGGGATTTTACATGCCGACTAAACATAAGATGTTTAACCGATCCCATAGAGCTAGAAGTTGCAATAGGTTGCAATTGTCAAATGTTGACTACCTTGTTATTTAATTAATGAGATAAAGGTCACCTAACCATAATTTAAATGTAACGTTGGATTCTAGATTTTAATTATTAATTGTCTATGAGACATGTAAAGGGTATTAATGATTAAAATGACAATTTTTTCAGAAATACTAATATGAACTTTGTAAATTTTGTAGAAATGGCCGCAAACAATAATGCTACCACCCCGACCATCCATACACTATCACTGAGAACCATCTTAGAGAGGGGTCGTCTTAACCATAATAACTTTATGGACTGGTTTCGAAACTTGAGAATTGTTCTCAAGCAAGAGAAAAAGGCCTATGTCCTTGACGATCCCATTCCTGACCAACTGACCTCGAGGATGTTGAGGCCTATAACGATTGGCTTCAGTATACTAAGTATTCCATGCAGGTTTCATGCCTCATGTTGGAAACTATGATTCCTAAACCCCAAAAGGACTTGGAGCATCATGGAGCCATGACATGATTACCCAATTGAAGGAAATGTTCCTTCAACAAGCTAGGGTAGAAAGCTTCAAAATGGTTCGAGGGCTTCATGCGTGTCGCATGGAAGAAACAATCGGTATCATCTTATGTTTTTAAGATGAAAACCACGTTGATCGCCTTGAGAGGCTTAATTGTCTCGTCTCAAAGGAGTTGGCCACGGATTTGATCCTTAATGACCTAACCAAAAGGTTTGAGACGTTCATAATGAATTACAATATGAACGGGTGGGACAAGAGCATTGGTGAGCTTCACGCAATGCTCAAAACCGTGAGGCAGGGATGGGTAGAAAGGTTCTACCTGTTCTCTCATCAATGAGGGAGGCAATAAGAAAAGGCCATTCCCGATCCCAAGGCAAATGTTGCCAAAGGAAAGGGGTACATCAAAGGAAAGGGAAAGGAAAGGCTAAAGCGAAACCTCCAAAGTAAGCTTAAGAAGCCTAAGGTAACGGAGAACGATCCATGCTTTGAGTGTGGTGAGATAGGACATTGGAAAAGGAATTGTCCAACCTATCTCAAAGAGTTAAGGAACAAGAGGGATGCTGGGCAAACCTCAGGTACAACTTTCATAATTCACATTGGTTGAAATGTTATTTCTTCAAACACATGGGTATTGGATACCGGATGTGGAACTCACATGTGCAATTTTTTGCAGGGGTTCAAAAGAAATAAGAAGTTTAAGAAGGGAGACACTAGTCTCTACATGGGCAACGGAGCAAAAGTTGATGTCGAAGCCCAAAGACACAATATTTTGAAATTTCAAACAGTTTGGAAGTTGTTCTTAAGAACATATTGTATGCTCCTAGTTTGACTAGGAACATAATTATGATTTCCCTTTAAAACAATGTGGTTATTAATTAAAGTTTGGTAACAATGGTATTTATGTTTGTACGGATGATGTATTTTATTTCAAGGCTATGCCTTTTATGGAATCTATGAATTGGTTCATAATGATTCATCCTATAATAGTTGATTATACCAAATAAGCACGAGGAAACTTAAAATGGGTTTAAGTGATTCTTATCTTTGGCATTGTCGTCTTGGTCACATAAACAAGAATTCGATTCAATCACCTCAAAAGAATGGTCTTTTGAAAAACAAATGAAAATGTTTTATTTAATAAGTTTGAATCTTGTTTACAAGGTAAGATGACCAAGTCGCCCTTTAGTGGCACTAACGAGAGGGAAAAAACTTATTGGGAATCATACATTCGGATGTGTGTGGCCCTTTTAAGACAATGACTAGAAATGGTGAAATATACTTCATTACATTACCGACGATTATAGTCGCTATGGTTATGTGTACATGATGACACCAAACATGAAGCTTTTGAAATGTTCAAAATCTTCAAGAAAGAAGTAGAAAATCAACTCATTGAAACTATCAAAGTTCTTCGTTCAGATAAAGGAGGTGAATACCTTGGTGATGCTTTTCAGTCCATATAAGAAGTTGTGGGATCATCTCACAACTTACTCCACGTAGAACACCACAACATAATGGTGTGTCTAAGAGGATAAATCAACCATATTGGATATGGTTCGATCTATGATGGCTATAAGCTCACTACCTCTATCATTTTGGGGTTTCGCAATGCTCTCCCAGTCTCGTATTTTGAATATGGCTTGACCAAGATAGTCGATTCACTAATGTATATGTTGGAAATCCCAAAGACTGTATAGGATACTAATTCTTTGATCCAACAGAGTAAGAGTAAGAGTATTTATTGCTCGAAAGGCTGAATTCTTGGAAACTAAATTCCTTATGGAAGGAATAACGTAGAAAATAGTGGAATTGATGAGGATCAAAATCCACAAGCCAATACACGTTTGTTTGACACTAGCAATAAACAGAGGTTGTTGATGATGATCAAGAGGTTGATCAATACACACAAAACGTTAGCAGATCTCGTAAAGTTAGCATTTCCTGAAAGATATAGATTTCATGAATGGATGCTATGTGATTGACTCCAATGAGCCAACCACATACTGTGACAAATGGCTAGATTCCATGAACGTTAAGATGCAATCCATGTATGACAATCAAGTTTGGGAATTGGTTGACCCTCCACTTAACTCCAAACCGGTTGGATGCAAGTGGGTTTCAAGAAGAAAATGGATATACATGGAAACTTGGATACTTACATAGCAAGACTTATAACGAAAGGTTTCACTCAAAATCAAGGGGTTGATTATGATGAAATTTTCTTGCCTGTGGCAATGCTAAAGTCAATTAGGATATTATTTGCCATAGCCCTAGCAACAAGGTGTTTGCTTGATGCTTGTGGGTATACAAGCTTGAGGACATCTTCTTTGGGTGTTTTGGTCCTTCAACAACTTCATCCTCTTCTTCACATCTTACGTTTTTGGGCAGCCTTTGGAAGGTAGTTCATCTAAAGTTTCGCAGTCTTTAGAAGGTGGTTCCATGGTTCCTTTTGGTTGTTATATTTTGCTTGTATATTTTGCTTGTTTGCTAGTTCTTTCACATATAAATGATCCTTTCAATCTTGGGTTGTTGTTGACATATAATATGCTTAAATTTCAGATTATAAAACATATTATTTTTCTTTGTTTCCGCTGCGTTTTCTTGTTTAAATGGTTAAAAACTATGTTAATGGTCCAACAAACCCAACATTGGCATCTAGAGCCGGATATGTGGATGACTAGCTTCTATTGTCCTTGTAAAATTGGTTTTATGGGGTTTTAACAACCTAATAGGGGCTGTTTTGAGATGATATAATGAATCCCCAATCTTTCAAGGTTAAATCTTACATGCTTGTGATTAAACCTTGAAAGAAAGATGTCAAATGGTTGATTATTGTGTTTGGACAAAAACCCTAGATTTTGTGTTTATGTTGGCCGAAAATAAGGGTTAAGTGGGGATTATTTTGGTTCTTGTATGTTGTATATGTTGTTTCATATTGGGCACAAACTAGCCTTGACCTAGTGTGATTGTTTGGTATGTTTTGGAATGTTTGTTTTGGTTGATTTCATTCATTATGGGTTTAATATTTATTTTTGTGCTTGTATATTATTGTAATTTATTTATTCAATAAATGGTGATGTAAATAGATTATGTGTATTTTCTTTTGTTAGAAAATTTTGTATTAGGATATAAATTTCGTTAAAAGAAGATGCACAAGTTGGAAGCACAAAAGGAAGGCACAAAGAGAAGGACTTGAAGCATTTGGATGCAACTTCAAGTGGGAGTCTTTGGAGATCCTATCTTTGTGTTGTAATTAACCCTTAGAAAAGACCATGACAACACTTGTGATGGCAAACAAGTTTGTCACCTAAGTGGCTATGGTTATGCACATGTGGTTGTTTTGTATATGCTCGTTTGATTATCCATTTTATGTTGATTGTTTGATATGTGGATATGCTTAACAATCTTAATAAATAATTGTAACAAGCTGATTTTTCATGGTTCTTAATCATTAATATGTTAATAAAAGTTATCAAAAGGATTAATGATTTCAAATAAAAGAGGTTTTATTAAAAAGAACCTTAGTGTACCATGTATTTGAAAGCATGCAAATACAAGGTACATAGAGTTTTCATAACTAGAATTAATGGAAACTTAAATCCCTTGGAAACAAGTTAAACACCATCCTTTTACATGACACTCAAATCACTTGAGAACTACTTGTGGGATAAAGGTCACCTAACCATTTTAGGGAACTTGTGTGTTTGAGGTAGGCTGAAATATGTGGGGATAAAGGTCACCTAACCACTTGTATGTGTAAACTCACACGTGTGTGTAAGTAGGATGACTTGAATTGGAAACCATGTGCATAGGGTCCCAAAGCATGGCGTACAATGGTGTTGATGGGATTTTACATGCCGACTAAACATAAGATGTTAACCGATCCCATAGAGCTAGAAGTTGCAATAGGTTGCAATTGTCAAATGTTGACTACCTTGTTAATTTAATAATGAGATAAAGGTCACCTAACCATAATTTAAATGTAACGTTGGATTCTAGATTTTAATTATTAATTGTCTATGAGACATGTAAAGGGTATTAATGATTAAAATGACAATTTTTTCAGAAATACTAATATGAACTTTGTAAATTTTGTAGAAATGGCCGCAAACAATAATGCTACCACCCCGACCATCCATACACTATCACTGAGAACAATCTTAGAGAGGGGTCGTCTTAACCATAATAACTTTATGGACTGGTTTCGAAACTTGAGAATTGTTCTCAAGCAAGAGAAAAAGGCCTATGTCCTTGACGATCCATTCCTGACCAACCTGACCTCGAGGATGTTGTGGCCTATAACGATTGGCTTCAGTATACTAAGATTCCATGCAGGTTTCATGCCTCATGTTGGAAACTATGATTCCTAAACCCCAAAAGGACTTGGAGCATCATGGAGCATATGACATGATTACCCAATTGAAGGAAATGTTCCTTCAACAAGCTAGGGTAGAAAGCTTCAAAACGGTTCGAGGGCTTCATGCGTGTCGCATGGAAGAAACCTAATCGGTATCATCTTATGTTTTTAAGATGAAAACCCACGTTGATCGCCTTGAGAGGCTTAATTGTCTCGTCTCAAAGGAGTTGGCCACGGATTTGATCCTTAATGACCTAACCAAAAGGTTCGAGACGTTCATAATGAATTACAATATGAACGGGTGGGACAAGAGCATTGGTGAGCTTCACGCAATGCTCAAAACCGCTGAGGTAGGGATGGGTAGAAAGGTTCTACATGTTCTCTCAATCAATGAGGGAGGCAATAAGAAAAGGCCATTCACCGATCTTAAGGCAAATGTTGCCAAAGGAAAGGGGTACGTCAAAGGAAAGGGGAAAGGAAAGGCTAAAGCGAAACTTCCGAAGAGTAAGCTTAAGAGGCCTAAGGTAACGGAGAACGATCCATGCTTTGAGTGTGGTGAGATAGAACAATGGAAAAGGAATTGTCCAACCTATCTCAAAGAGTTGAGAAACAAGAGGGATGCCAGGCAAACCTCAGGTACAACTTTCATGATTCACATTGGTTTAAATGTTATTTCCTCAAACACATGGGTATTGGATACCAGATGTGGAACTCATATCGCAATTTGTTGCAGGGGTTCAAAAGAAATAAGCACTTGAAGAAGGGAGACACAAGTCTCTACATGGGCAACGAAGCAAAAGTTGATGTCGAAGCTCAAGGAGACTATATTTTGAAACTTTCAAATGGTTATAAGTTGTTCTTAAGAACATTTTGTATGCTCCTAGTTTGACTAGGAACATAATTTATGTTTCCATTTTAAAACAATATGGTTATGATTTAAAGTTTGTAAACAATGGTATTTATGTTTGTATGGATGATGTATTTTATTTCAAGGCTATGCCTTTTAATGGTATCTATGAATTGGTTCATGATGATTCATCCTATAATAACTCATTATACCAATCAAGCACCAAGAAACTTAAAATAGGTTTAAGTGATTCATATCTTTGGCATTGTCTTCTTGGTCACATAAACAAGAATTGGATTCAAACACTTCAAAAGAATGGTCTTTTGAGAATAATGAAAATGGTTCATATGATAAGTGTGAATCTTGTTTACAGGGTAAGATGACCAAGTCGCCCTTTAGTGGTACTAACGAGAGGGCAAAAGACTTATTCGGAATCATAAATTCGGATGTATGTGGTCCTTTTAAGACAATGACTAGAAATGGTGAAAGATACTTCATTACCTTACCAACGATTATAGTTGCTATGGTTATGTGTAATTGATCGCACATAAACATGAAGCTTTTGAAATGTTTAAAATCTTCAAGAATGAAGTAGAAAATAAACTCAATAAAACTATCAAATTTCTTCGTTCAGATAGAGGAGGTGAATACCTAAGTGAGGCTTTTCAGGATCATCTAAGAAGTTCTGGGATCGTCTCACAACTTACTCTACCTAGAACACCACAACATAATGGTGTGTCCGAAAGGAGAAACCGAACCCTATTGGATATGGTTCGATGTATTGTGGCTTTAAGCTCACTACCTCTATCATTTTGGGGATTCGCATTACTCTCCACGGCTCGTATTTTGAATATGGCCCCGACCAAGAAAGTGGATACGACACCTTTTGAAAAATGGCATGGAAGAGTTCCATCGCTATCATATTTAAAAGTATGAGGTTGTGAAGCTTATGTCAAGCTAAACACCCAAAACAAGTTGGAAAGTCGATCCACTAAGTGTATATTTGTTGGATATCCCAAAGACTGTATAGGATACTACTTCTTTGATCCAATAGAGCAAAAGGTATTTATTGCTCGAAAAGTAGATTTCTTGGAAGCTAAGTTCCTTATGGATGGAATAATGTATAGAATAGTGGAATTTGATGAGGATCAAGATCCACAAATCGATACATGTTTAGTTGACACTAGCTATCAACATGAGGTTTTTGATGATGATCAAAAGGTTGATCAATGCACACAAAACGTTCGTAGATCTGGTAGAGTTAGCATTGCACCTGAAAGATATGGATTTTTCATTAATGGCTGATTTGTGGTTGACTCTGATGAGCCAACAACATACGATGATGCAATGTCCAATTCGGATTGTGACAAATGGCTCGAAGCCATGAACATTGAGATGCAATCCATGTATGACAACCAAGTTTGGAAATTGGTTGACCCTCCACTTAACTCAAAACCGGTTGGATGCAAGTGGGTTTTCAAGAAGAAAATGGATATGCATTGAAACTTGGATACTTACAAAGCAAGACTTGTAGCAAAAGGTTTCACTCAAACTCAAGGGGTTGATTATGATGAAACTTTCTGGCCTGTGGCAATGCTAAAGTCAATTAGGATATTATTTGCCATAGCTGCATATTATGACTATGAGATTTGGCAAATGGATGTCAAAACCACTTTTCTTATTGGATATCTTGAAGAGACTATCCATATGGTTCAGCCTGATGGTTTTGTTGATCCACAACATCCTAATAAAGTATGCAAGTTAAAGAGATTAATCTATGGATTGAAACAAGCATCAAGGAGTTAGAATCAATGTTTTGATGAAGAGATCAAGAAATTTGGTTTCATCAAGAACGCTAACGAGGCTTGTGCGTATAAGAAGGCTAGTGGTAGCATAACTACATTCCTAGCATTGTATGTTGATGACATACTACTTTTTGGAAATGATATTCCAACCATGGAAGGTGTTAAAGCCTGGCTTGAAAGTTGTTTTTCCATAAAAGATATCGGTGAAGCCGCCTATATTTTGGGAATAAAGATCTAAAGAGATAGATTGAGGCGGTTGATAGGTCTAAACCAATGTGCATATATTGATAAAATCTTGAAAAGGTTCAAGATGGAAAACTCTAAGAAAGGTATGGTACCTATTCAAAGAGGAAAATATTGAGTACATCTCAATATCCAATCTCAAAGGATGAGCAAGATCGAATGAAGGACATCCCATATGCGTCTGCTATAGGATCCATCATGTATGCGATGATATGCACTAGACCTGACGTGTCATGCGCGTTAAGCATGACAAGCAGATATCAGTAGAATCCAGGTAATAGCCATGGATGGCTATTAAAAGTATATTGAAATACCTTAGGAGGGCTAAGGATATGTTCTAATATACGGGTCTGGTGAAGAAGAAGTTGGTGTAAAGGGTTACACGGATGTGAGCTTCCAAACTGATCGAGATGATTCTCGACCGCAATCAGGGTATGTCTTCATTTTGAATAGAGGAGCTTTGTCCTAGAAGAGTTCAAAACATGACGTGGTAGCATTGTCCACTACAGAATCCAAATACATAGTTGCCTCATTAGCAGCTCAGGAAGCTGCGTGGATAAAGAAATTTATTTCCGATCTAGGGGTCGTCTCTACCATTCAACTACATATGGGATGAAGTTGACAAGGAAAAGATATGTATTTGTAAAGTTCACACTAATCAAAACATTGTGGATCCACTCACGAAGCTCCTTCAAAGGGCAAAGCATGAAAGTCATACTTGTGCCTTAGGAATTTGATATTCTAGTGATTGGAATTGATCTGGTTAGTATTAAAAGTATGGAAAAGTTGTAATATTTAACTCTTTTATATATTTATGATATTTTGAGTTATGTTCCTTTTAGCATGTATATATATCCATGAATGTGTTTATTATTCTAAATGTCCATAGTCGGTCATGTTTGTGGGAACAAATATGAACGTAAGACTATTATGAACATGGATTGGTGGATATTCATTAGGCATGAATATAGAGCAATTGGTTGCTTCCAAAGTTCATAGATATTTGTGGGATACGAATATTGGACTGATCCACGTCTCAAATTTTACTACATGGAATCTTCATGATTGATCATAAGTAATTTTGAGTAAAGGCAAATATTATTTGGCATCTTCTGACCTGAGATACATATTGGGTTTTGATATTCACCAAAGTGTTATACCTTGAGCTTGTTCTTCACTGTGCTGAAATACTGGACAGTACATAAGGCTATGTTCAGGTGTGACACGAGGTGATTGTGAGAGACATATGTAGTCAAGATGGAATTTTTTCCTCTTATTCATTGAGAGCAAGAAGTCTAAGGCCTGATTAAGTTAAATCAACAAGGAATGATCATTCTCTGTCCTTGGATTTAACATGGCATATGTAACAAAAGGATAAATGATTATTTCACCTAAATCATTTCAATTTGGATGCTTGCAGGGGATGATGTTATTGAATGGCTTCTCATCATGCGTATTAAGGGTAGTAAACCGTTGTTAGGCAGTATAGACTGCTTGCATCAATCTTCTATGAATGTTGTGCAAGTGGGAGATTGTTGGATTTTATGCCCAAGACACATATGTGGTTAGTACGTTATGATCAAAGTCGGGTCATACCCAATAACAAGTTTAGCAAACACCAATAAATATTTAATTGATGATATGATCGTGGAATTAAATAACTACACCAATTCAAAAATGGGTTTTCTAAATAAATTGTATATGAGATAGACTATAAGGATATTTTGTTCATGGGCATTATTTGTAATGTTATTTAAGTTGGTTAAATAACATCAAATAATAAAAGTGTGTGTAAGTTATATAATTAAAAGGTTAATTAGATAACTCATTATATAACTAGTTAACAACTAAATGAGTGTTTAAAAATGGGGAGAACCCCATTTTAACACAATTTTTGGCCGCCCTTTAAGGGTATTTGTGGTCTTTTTGTTGCTTTGGAACAACACACCACAATCACTAGTTAGACACTCCAACTTTCCACTCTCTCTCATGCATGCAAGAACCATTATCTTCTCTCATGTTTGTAGATAAACAAAGCTGAAAAAAGGGTTTTCTGCAGCCACATTCTTGCATGTTTTGGTGTCAAAATCCTAGCAACAAGGTGTTTTTCTTGATGCTTGTGGGTATATAAGCAACTAGTTCCTTTACCATGTATTTATTTAAGATCTTGGTAATACATTGATGCACCAATATGTAGTTGAATAATCTTAATTAACATATAAGTAAATTTTATTTAATTTGTTTTGTTAACTTGATTTGACTTCATTTTCATAAAAATCACATTATGTTTCTCCATTGACATTTGATTAGCTTTGTGTCTAGTTTAATTTGATTCTCTCTTCTTCTTTAGTGAAATATGAGTAATTTATTGATCCTTTATGCCTCATTTCCTTCCCTGATGGTCGAATAAGGTGTTCGGTTTTATTTTCGATTAAACAATAGCTCCTATGTTCCACGTGTGATCAATTAGTGTGATTCCAACGAAGGTTATAATCATATTTGATTAGATTGGTTCTGGAGTGTGTTTAGAAAGTTTATGAATCAAAACTTCAAATCATTCAAGGTTGTTACCAAAAGCAAAAGCAATCCATGCAAGGACTAGCAAAACTGTTGCCAAAATTCCTAGAGAAATTACAAGAATTCCAGCGAAACTAGTGCTTCTTTTGCCAAACTACAATGTCTAAGATGACAACTCTTACCCTTGCTGATTTGGAGAGTGTGGCACTAAATCGACCTCCGAGACTGAACAACGGATATAACTTTGAGGACTAAAAGAGGTGTTTGAAAGCATTCTTTTATTACATAGATCATAATTAGTGGGAATCAATCATCTTCGTTCCGCACATAAATATTGTTGTTCAGGTCAGTGCCATCGTACAACCGAGAGGCGCAAATAACAATGAATTCTAGAATATTTAGGTTATGCTTATCCTCATGTCAGTGCCACCACAAAACAGAGAGGCACACAACCTATCTTCTTGTTAGAGCAGTTGTTTTTCTTTTGCACATAACGCACCAATAACATTAGTCATTAGCTTGATTGCTCTTAGCAGTTTTTCCATGTGCTTTGCTCATTTTTATGGTCATCCACACATATTTTTGGCGTTTATTTTGCTCGTCACCCCTTTTTGGAAATGAATTGATTGTGTTAACCATAGATAAGATGATAACCCATAGCAAGTTGAAACAAATTAGTTTGAATTTAATTCACCAATGAAGTCTACTCATCTATTGTTTTGAATCTACCGACATATCATATAATAAACTAACAACCTCTAGGTCTACTTGCTCTATGTTACCTTAGTAGCAGACTAGTTTTACTATTATTTTTTCTTTTGTTATGCTTAGACTTCTCATACTTGTAATTTGAATTTAGCATGTTGAGCATTTAGATCTTTTCAAAGTCCCAACCAATTTATACCCTGTGTACTATCATTTTCCATAAGCTTTGAATCAAAATCAAAGATTTGTTTTCATTTCTTTAAGCTAATCTGCCCTCCCCGTCGTTTGTTTAAGTATGTAAATACTGCAACTAAGTAATACTAAATTAAACTATTCTCCCCTTTAAATTCTAAAACCGAAAATCTTTTTGTGTTTTTTGGATTTTAAAAGACAGAAAAAAAAAGAAAAGAAAATAAATAAAAACTAAGAAAATACTTGTCTTACTAAGAACTTTCTTCTTCTTGAATCACATTACTTTTCTTTTTCACACCATTAACCTCTAAAAGATATAAAAACCGAGGTTTTTCAAATGCTTTTGTGTAGAGGTCGGCACATTGAAAATCTGTATTAATTTTAACCACATCGATTAATTGCTTTTCAAAACAATCACGTATAAAGTGATATTTAATACCGATGTGTTTTGTTTTCGGGTGTTGGATAGGATTTTTGGTGACAACAATTACAGGAGAATTATCAACAAAAATAGGGTTGTTAGAAAATTGCAAACCATAGTTGTGCATTTGCTGTTGAATCCAAATGATTTGTGAACAACAACTTGTAGCAACAACATATTCAGCTTCCCACGTTGACAAAGCAACTAATGTCTACTTCTTACACTGCCAGGTGACTAACCGTCTACCAAAGAACTGACAACCCGCTCATGTTGACTTGTAATTCATCTTGCAACCACCATAGTCCGAGTCTCTATACATTGTAAGCTCAAAGTCATCATCATGAGGATACCATAACCCAAGTGTTTGTTAGGACCATGTGTGTACGTAATACTAACCGATTATGCATGAAACAGAATCAAATCGTGTCGAATCCTATTTGATAGTTGATCTAATCAGGGAGAATGCAAACTAGATCGATCAAACGATTAAAGAAATGTTCAGATTGAGTAGAAAATGATGAGTTGCGAACTATGAATTTGGAAGGTATACCATATAAGTGTCAAAAGTCTGGCTTTTCCACGAATTAAGTGGTATTTATAGGTTTGCAATCTTCATTCGTGCGACTGAGCCATGTGATTGATTCATACGTACGATTGAAGGTTCAGTCGTGTGACTGAGTCATTCTCGTGTCTCAATCATTCGACTGATCCAGTCTCCTAGTTTAGTCGTGCGACTGGTTCATTAGCATGATGTCTTCATGTGTATGATCCATAAGTATGGTCTATTAGCATGAATAATCATACAACACTTCAAACCTATATAATAAGTTCATATATATGAATTAAAGATATATTAATGTCAAAGCACAAATCATATATCATTATATCGTTTCATTATACACATGTAAGCCATGACAGACTGTTACATTAATCACATAAATTAGGGACATATGTATCAACAGTGTTGGAGTACCCTTTAGATAACGAAAAATCCTTTTAACTCCAATGAGATTATTTACTTTTGGTTTTGCCTGATATCTTGAACAGAGACATATGGCGTATATAATATTAGGTCGAGAGGTTGTGAGTTACATTAGAGATCTGATCATTCCTCTGTACATGGTGGCATCAACCAGATCACCATTTTTGTCGGGTGCCACATCATGGTTTGCGGCAAGTGGAGTTCCAGCAGCCGTAGCATTCTCCATGTCGAATTAACTAAGGATATCTCCTACATATTTGGACTGATGCAGGAAGATTCCTTTTGGTGTCTCATCCACCTATAATCCAAGAAATAACTTCATCTCCCCCATGGCACTCATCTCAAAATCTAATTTCATTACAGATTCAAATTCTTTACATAATTCTTCATTATCTGAACTGAAGATTATGTCATCCACATATATATGCACCAGTAGTAAATCACCATCCTTTTCTTTGATGAATAACGTGCAATCAATAACTCCTTTCGGAAAACCATGTTTTACTAGATGAGTTGAGAGTTTCTCATACGAGGCTCTAGGGGCTTGATGGAGCCTGTAAAGAGCCCTGTCCAGTTTGTAAACTCTATACCGATGAAACGGATCCTCAAATCCTTCTGGTTGACTGACGTATACAGTTTCATGAATTTCACCATGAAGGAATGCACTTTTCATATCCAATTGATAAACTTTGATCTTCATTTTGGATGCATAGGCTAAGAATATACTTATTGCTTCCATCCTTGCTACAAGTGCAAAGACTTCATTGTACTCAAGGCCCTCTACTTGTCTAAACCCTTGAATGACAAGCTGAGCCTTGTTTCTGATTATGACCCCTTGTTCATGTTTCTTGCACTTAAGAACCCATTTAGTTCCAATCACTTTAACACCTTGGGTCTATCCATAAGAGTCCATACTCCTAACTTCTTGAACAGAAGGAGTTCTTCTTGCATAGCACTAACCGATGCCTCATCATTTAAGGCTTCACTTACATAGTTTGGCTCAAATTAAGACATAAAACATCGATATGCACGAGCAGGAAGATATCCTTTTTCCATGACTGAGGCATAATCAGCTGAGTATAGCTGATTCCGTGTCTGCACTCCCAATAGAACATTCCTAATGATGTTTTCTAGGGGATGATTCACATTAATTCGAGATCCAAGAGTGGTGGGAACAACTACTTCAGGATCTATTTTGAATCCTAGGTTCAGTTTCTATAGCTATTGGAGTATGAGGTTGAGAAGTGTCAGAGGCATCAAGATCAAATGCTTGTGTACTTTCATTGGTGGGAACCTAGTCCTCCTGGGCCACATTTGCAGTCTCAACTGCTTCATCATCAGAGAAAGAGACACTTACTTCAACCTCTCCCCCTAAAGGACTAGAAGATTCGTCTAATGGAACCGATGGTGTCGAGTCTTGTGGAGGATTGTTCAGAACGTTGCGGGTAACTCATCATCAAGATGAGAGGGAGGTAGCTTGAAGGACATCAAAATCCATCATAGTCAAAGAAGAAGGAAGGTCCTTTTCCAGCAAGGGGGGTGGTGTATCTTTGGACATCAACATTGCACCATACTTCTACCTGACCCGTTGAGTTTTTATAAACTCTCTTGTCTGGTATATTGTATCCGAGAAAGATACCTTCTTCTACCTTCTTAGAAAATTATCCAGTTTGAGTCTTCTTTAACAAAATGCACGGTACACCAAACGGTTCTAGATACTCCAAGTTGGGTTTACATCGCGGGAGGAGTTCATAAGATGTTTTCTCATGTCTTTTGACCACTAAGACTCAATTGAGAGTGTAGCATGCATTAGCCACTGCCTCATTCCAGAATTGAATAGGCAGTTTAGAGTCGGCTAGCATTGTCCTGGCTGTCTCTATCAAGCTCTAATTTTTCCTTTCAGCAACCCCATTCATCTATGTAGTGTAGGCAGAAGTAAATTGATGTAGAATTCCTTTCTCTCTACAATATGCCTCCATCCACTGATTCTTGAACTCTATGCCGTTGTCTGGCCGAATCTTTCATACCTTTAGCTTGTAAAGTGATTCCAAGGTAGTGATTAGATGCTTGAAGGAATAAAATGTCTCTGACTTAGCTTTCAGAAACATCACCCAATAGAATCTTGAGTAATCATTAGTTACTACAAACAAGTACTGATCTCCAGAAAAGCTCATTGTGCTGACAAGTCCAAACAGATCCATGTGTAGAAGCTCGAGATGAATTCGATAGAATTAACTTTCGTTGCGTTGTGAGACTTCTTGGTTTGTTTCCCTTTCTTACATGTTACGCAAAATTCCAGAAGTTGGAAAATCTTGACAGTTACTCCATTCACTAAATCATTCTATACGAGATGATTCATTTTCCTAGGATTAATATGTCCCATTCTCGTATGCCAAGAGGCTGAATCCCTCTCTGTTGCCTTTGACAAGAAACAATGCATAGTGGTGTCAGTTGTGGAGGCTTTTGATAGATCCAATACATAAAGATCATTATATCTTGAAGCTGACATTAGAACTTTATCCTCCTTGATAACATAATCCTTTTTCAACGTGTACCACTTCGTGTTATCAAACACAACTTTGAATCCTTTATCACAAATCTGGGAGACTGAAAGCAAGTTGTTCTGTAGTTGTTGAGCGTAGTTGACCTTGTCAAACTTCACTTTCTCGTTTCCCCCTTCACCTTGAGCAGTGATGTAACCTCGTTTATTCCCAGCAAATGATACATGTCCCCCTTTAATTTGTTTGATGTTAAAAAGAAGAGACGAATTCCTGGTCATGTGCTTGGACGTCCCACTATCAATAATCCAGGTATTAGCGATAGCGTTGTAGAAGACACCCTACACATTCAAAGAAATTTATTACTTCAAATTTGGGACCCAAGCCTTAAATGGCTTGGGTGACCCAGAGGAATCACACATCATGAATTCAAACCTTTGTCCTTTAGAGGATGAGGGCATTTCCTTCTTCTTATTTTCCTAACTATCAGAGTTATTACTTGATTTTTCTTTCCATAAACCAGTTTTATGTAAGGGTTGTTTGTGGTAAACAGATGACTAGCTTATGGTTTGAATTTTAGATTCACTAATACTCTTAGGTGGAGTATTAGATCTCATTTTAGAAAAACTTGGTTTTGCATCATAAAGTTCAATTGTCTTTTTAGGTGTATGATAATAATAACAATTAGAAGAGATATGTCCTTGTTTTCCACAACTGTAGCATGATCTCCCTTCTATAGATTAAAGAAAATTTTTATGTGGTGTTGAGTTTCGTAAGGGTGTGAGATGTGTCTGGTTGGGTTTTGTCACTTCTCTTTTAGATGTTTCAGTTTCTCACAAAATTAATTGTTTAAACATTTTGAACATCTTTAAGTTTTAGTTTATTTGGACTTTGATGAGTAACACGTTTTTGGTTAACTGGTTTACTCATTTTGGGTTTAGGAGTAGACGTGTGTGAACCTGACTTTAAATTTACCTTTTCAATTTGATCATCCAAATTTTCAATAGGCATCTTTTCTATTCATTTCAAAGTAGATTTCTTCTGTTTAGTGATGTTTTTCATAGATTTGCCCGTAAAATCGAGATCAGTAACCAGAGGAGTAGACATCACATGATCCTTTACTGGGTTATTATTGATTGGTCTACATTTAGTATTCAAAAGGACTGCATGTGGTAGCGGAACTACTTTATAACCCAGACCTTCCCCATTATTTCGTTCCTTCACTATGTTTTGAACTATGTTAGAAGAACTAGCCAAACTATGACGACCGCTGAACCGATTGACATCCGAGCGTGTTCTTGACAGAAGGGGAAAAGAAAAACCAAGAGACAAACAAGAGAACAAACAATAATAGAATGGTTTCATTGATAAAACCTAATGATTACAAGCTCATTAAACAGAAGAAACACGACTCTTGGCAAGGGCAGATCGAGCATGATATCCACTCTCATCTGGCAGCACCTAGGCCCCGAGCACACTCTCAAAACCTTACCTCTCTACATAATGAAACTGTTATTTATAGGCCTCAGCCCACATCAAATGCGACTAGGCCCATTTGTATGATTGGGCCATGTGTATGCTTCAATCATACGACTGGACCATACTTATGGTTCAGTCTTACGAATGGCCCAATAGCATCTCTCAGTCGCACCACTGGTCCATTAGCATGGCTCAGTCGTACGACTGAGTTTCATTACCATATGCTCCTGTGAATGACCCATTTTAATTTGTTTAAAACATATCAGGTGTATTACATTAAGTCTAGACTATTCGTCAAGAGATGGACACACTATATATGACAATATATGCTCTAACAAATTCCCCCTTGGACATTCTTGCGAATAGTAGATAACACCTTTTACAATCTTCAGTCAATCTTTGCTCTAGTTTCCAATAGTATCAAATGAAAAACCATATTAACCAATGTTGCTAATCCGTCAAGTAGCTACAATATCCCTAAAAATGAATTTAGGCACAATAGCTTTCGTTTACTTTGAAGAAGACCATCATAGTAGCAAGATTCCCCATATGCCTAATTTTTCCAGATAATGACATGAACAGTTTTCCAGTGCTCCAATTCTCACACAGGCTAACCTGATTAACATTAACACCTGCAAAAATTCCTCCTCACATTCAGCATATCCCAATCTATAAACATTGTGCTCTCCTGGTGTCTTCATACGATGTATTGGGCAAAAAGTAGGAGGTTCCAATCCACAGCTGACAATCTCAAACAAATCAGCATGCACTCAGATTCATCATCAGAAACCAACTCGCATCATCACTTTCTGATTGCATCTTCAATTTCTCTATACATCGATTCTCTCTAAGAATCAGAATTCTCTCTGTGTGGATAAATATAACTTGATTGGCCCATAAATAATCAGATGCTCCTGACTACCCCACAAAATCAGCACTGACTGCTAACATCTTCGACATGTATTTCATTCGCAGAGGAACTAGACAAGAATGTTATTTGTAACAGTGCTCCTGAAACAGCTGGCGTCGGAACTGAGTTGTAAAGTGAAGGATTTTGAACATTGGATCCTTTCTTAGACATGTATTTCATTCGCAATTCTTCCTCCCTTAACTTCAAGATGAAATCATTTATGTCTAACATCGCAAGAATGTCGTTTTGTCTCAGATTTGACACAAATGAATCCCATTTATCAGGAAAACCATGAGCAAAGTTTGAAACTTTATCTTCCACAGATGTTGTCACACCATGAGTGTGCAACTCATTCATCAGATGATAAAATCTATCAATAATATCATCAAGCTCTCATTCCCTATCAAAGAGAAATTATCAAATTCCTTTTTGAGAGCTTTAGCCTTTAGTGGTTTAAGAGTTGCGTTTCCATCATATCTCTTCTCCAATTCTTCGCATAACTTTTTAGCCTACTTGTTCTCAGAGAACTGATGAAAAGTGTCCTTAGGTATTGATTGAGTCAACAAGACATATACTTTCTTTTCAGCATTGAACAAAATCTTCTGAGCTTCACTCATTCCTCCCAAAGTCAACTTGACTCCATTAGCACTGACTTGTATTGTATAACCAATCTCAATAGATGTCCAAATATTTAGGTTAACTCTATTTAAATTAAATTCGAACCACTGTTTCCACTGTGGATATTCATCTAACATTAACAACTTTTGCAGTTTACTATGATTTCCGATCTCATTCTCCAGAAGTAGAAGATTTTGGATGTGGGAGTGCTTTCCTGCAGTAAATGTAGCAAATTGGTCTTCTATTGCTTTAAACTTGGTAGTTATAGAACAGGATAGTTTCACTCGTGCGAATAGGCTATGAGTATGGATCACTCGTGCAAATGAAGGATGCGAATGAATTCAATGGGTGATTGTATTCAGGCATGCATATGAACAAGACGATTGGAATCAAACAACTGGAGTTGTTCAGTCGTGTGAATGAGGGATACGACTGAGTTAGTCATGCGGATGGAGTATACGATTGAATTAAATCATACGAATGAACCAATCGTGCGACTGAAGGCTACTGTGTTGTAAAATCGAATATTTTGACACTTTGACAAAAAATATGAGTTTCCCAGGAACCCTAATCTACCGTATAATGAAAGACTGAGACTTTAATGCATGCAAACATTGAAAACGCCTTTTGAAGCAAAACCGGTGATTCTTTTGATTGAAAACGTGAGTTTTAACACCAAAACTAATTGAATCCATGCAAAATCACGAGCCAAAGCTCTAATACCACTTGTTAGGGACCGTGTACGTACGGAGTACTAGCAGATTCTGCGTGAAACTAGATCAAATAGTAAGTAATCCTATTTGAATAGTGATCCAATCAGTGAGAACGATAACCTGATCGAATAGAAGAAAGTTCAATTAGTCTATGATTTCATCATTCGATTTTCCTTAAAATGTTTCATTAATTACATCCGATGGAGGAGTGACTACAAATGTCTCATGTGATCAACTCAGTGGTGGTGGTAACTCATTCAAAGATCAATCCAACTCAAAAGATGCTCCTAGAACTTCAATCCCATCTAATACTATGGCATTGTTTGTCATGTTGGTTCATAGCTATGAGACAGTGATGGCTGGTGAACTGAAAGGTAAGGGGATGACTATGGAAGACATGTATCAGGTTGATCCAGATGACTTGGAAGAAATAAACATTCAGTGGCAGATGACAATGTTGACTCTTCGAGCCAGGAGATTTATGGAAAGAACTAGCAGGAATAACTTTGGATGTAAAAACTCTAATTCTAAATTGGGTTTTGACAAATCCAAATTGAGATGTTTTAATTGCAAGCAGTTAGGACACATCAAAAGAGAATGCCCTTTGCTAATTGTTACTAACCAAGCAATTCAGGAGTTCCAAGATTGGTTTCTTATGGAGAAAAGGAGGAGAGTAAACAGAAGAAAGAGATAACATTGATAACTAGTTTTAATTAGTGTGCTGAAGCTAAAGAAAGGAAAAAAGAAATCAACCAAGCCCTAGTTTCTGAGATAAGGGAAGAAGAGAAGAGCGTGGAGGAGTTTGATCGGTTCAAAGAATTCACTAGTGAATTTGAAGTTTATCAGAGTGTTAAAAATGAGAAGATTGAACGAGATAGGTCTGAAGACATAAGTATGAGTGAAAGGAAGAAGTGTGTTAAGGAAAGTATGATTGGTGATTTGGAGATTGGTGATATGAAAGAAGTTCAAGGTGAGAATGTGAAGTTACTTAGGAAAAAATTAGAGGAGAAGCGTAAAGGGAAGCATGCTACTATATCCACTATTGAGGAGAACAAGAATAGTACCCTAGTGTGTCAATGTGAAAAAGCCTTGGTAGTAGAGAAGGTGGTGATGGGTGTTCATTATGAGGTAATACAAGATATGATCTCTCCTACTTGTAAAATCATGTTAATTGGTGTGCATAAAACAATTTGTCTATTGTTTGATAATGAAAAAGATTTGAAACAAATAAGTGATGAGCTTAAACTAAATGAGTCAAAATATTTTGTTAAATTAAATGAAGCTTTAAAAGAAAATGATCACAACCTTCACCCAGTCTAGATTCACCCATCCGACCCTCCCTTTTCGTGGTCCGAGCACATATTAAAGTCATGGGCTATATATTTCCACTCTTTGGACAAGAAAGATTTCTTCCAGATCGATTACCACAAGTTCCTCAAGTTCCTCCCAATTCATCACCTGACCATCCAATCTCAGTTGACATTTTATCTTCTTCATCATTTGACATTCCACCCCCACATGCTTTGACATCTATTCCTTTAACACCAACCTCTAATACATCTCAATCCTTTCCATCATCCCAACCTGATCAACCTATCCATCTTCTTCTCCATTATCTACAAAATCTCAATACATTAGCCCACCTCAATCCAATCATTATCTTTAACAACTGATTTTAAATCATTGAAAAATCATGATCACGATAACATAATTGGATCCAAAACTGATGGGGTTAGGAGGCGAAGTCAATCTAGTTTGATAAACAAGTGCTTATTCTCTTGTTTTATATCCCAAATTGTTCCAAAGAATGTTCATGCAGCTCTTCAGGATCCATGCTGGGTTGAGTCCATGCAATTGGAGTTTGAACTATTTAGGAAAAGCAAAGTTTGCATGCGTATTGATCTTCCTCCAAACAAATGAACAATTGGCACAAAATGGGTGTTCAAGAACAAACCTGATGATCATGGCATTGTGGTAAGGAATAAGTCCAGGTTCGAGGTTCAAGGAATTACTCAAGAAGAAGGGATTGACTACATAGAATTCTTTGCTCTTGTAGCCCGTCTTGAGGCAATCAGGATTTTTCTTGCTCATGCTGCACACAAGCAATTCAAAATCTATGAGATGGATGTTAAATGGGCCTTTCTTTATGAAAAAATTGATAAAGAGATCTATGTGTGTCAACCACCATGGTTTGAGGATCCAGACTTTCTTGATAAAGTATAAAGGCTTGATAAATCTCTTTATGGTTTACATCAAGCTCCTCGCCTCTGATATGAGACACTAACACAATATCTTATGAGTAATGGTTTTTCTAGTGGCTATATTGATATGATTTTATTCATGAAGGAAGTGGATGGTGAGATATTAATCATGCAATTTTACATTGACGACATTATTTTTGGCTCCACCAATCCTAAGCTTTGTAGGGAATTCGAGGAGGTCATAAGAAGTTGATGAGCATGATGGGGGAGATGTGCTTTTTCTTAGGTTTGCCAGTTGTACAAAAGCCTTCTTTTTTTCAAATAAGAGATCCTACCTCCCATCCTCTTAATCATAAACATTTTTAGACTTTCGTTGTATTTCCATCTTATTATCTTCTTCTCAGATTCTTTCCTGCTCGACCCTTGAATGTTCTAAAATAGTGGGATCAGCTCTTTTGGCTAGTTCTCTTTCATAAACCATTCCTCTTTTTCTAGTTCAAACACATCTCCCTCAGTAGAGCCTTTCTTGGCTACATATGTCAAGGGTTGCTCATCCACCTCATAATACTCTGGCTCAAAATCATAATCTACTAGTTGCTCATCAATCTCCTCCTGATCTATCAAATTCATCTCAACTATCTTTTGAACTCCCTCGATAATTGGTTCTTTCACAATCTCCTCAACGCCTAGATCTATATCAATGTTCAGCCCCAAATCTATAAACCCTACCTTAATTACTTCCTCCACATTTTCTTCAGCCTCTTTCCTTCCAGTATTAGTCTCTCTCTCTTACCAACATCCTTCTCAACTAAACCTCCTATAGTTGCATCTGCTACACCACTAGTGCCCTCTCCTGCCTTGGATGAGCTACCCATATTCATAAATGAGTATCTTGAAGTGTCTGTAAGATCATCTAACTCAGATTGAGTTAGCTAATTCGACAGGCCAGCGGTAGCTTTATGCTCGTTCACTTCACTTAATAAACTCTTTGTCAATTCCTGCTAATCAACCAACATCTTGCATAAACTCTCTAGCATCTCATCTTTCTTCTTTTTCCTTCAACTCCTATTTTTTTAGGTTAGCCTTTATCATACTTAACTTATTAGCAAGAGATGAGTTAAGGGTTCTGATCACATCCTCATCTAAATTTGCACTATCATCTTTCTTTAAAGGCTAAGTAAAGGCTTGGTGTTTGTATTTTGATCTCCTCTTTGTCATCCTTTCTGGCTCACCTTGATCAACCTTTTTCTTTGACCTTTTCTCCTTCTCAGCTCTCAACCTCTCCTCAACCTCATTAATATCTTCCTCAAAATCATAATCTTCCTCCTTGGCACACCTTTTTCTTTTCTTTTTAGATTAAACTTCTTCTCCCTAGTTTCTTTAACATGCTTGTTTTCAGATTCAATAACCCTCCTTATGAAGTTCCACCTTTTGGCTAAAGACAAATTCTCCAATAGATGGGTAATCCTTCCACTAAAGTCATGGTTGATTGCTAAACAGTGAGAAAATATCCTAGTGTTCATCTGAACCGGCCTCTTAATCTCTCCATGACATGGCATATTAGGGATCAAATTCTCTATCATTACCTGGATAAATCTGGGGTAAAGCAGCCACTTGTCTTTCTTCAAGTCCATCACATTCTCAGCCATACAGTCAAATATCAACTTAGCTATATTAGCTTTTTCCCCTTTGCAGAAAATGATCATATCCTTCGCCTAGTCTAGATTCAACCCGTTTGACCCTCCCTTCCTATGGTCTAGGCACATAATAAAGACATGGGCTATATATCTCCACTTTTTGGATAGGAAAGATTTCTTGATCTCACCTTAGATTAGTGTTAATATTATGTTTATGTTTAAATGTAATAGCACATATGTTAGATTATATTTGATTACTTTGTATATTCTGCTTTACTACCCAACAAAACTATGAGCGAAACTATAGTTTCGCTCATAGTCAGTAGGCCAGGATCACCCAGCGAAACTGTGTTTCATCGCCAGGTGAAACTGGCAATGGACCAGATAGTTTCTTGATCACCTACCTAAGTGCCACATGCATCTTAAGCAACAAGTGATAAAAGAACAAAAAGCTGTTAAAAGGATATGAGAGAAGAAGCTACAAAGTCAAGAGTTGTCATCCAAAAGAGCCAAAATAAGTCTGTTGATAGGCAGAGGATGATAGGTTTCTTAAAGTTGTATGGATTCTCCGAAAGGAGACTTCATCCAATGTATCTATGCTTTATGTATGAGCACGTTAAAGCAATCAAGCAAAAGATTAAAAAGGGGGAGCTTATTGACTTGCATTCTCCATAAAGTCAGGCTCCTCCTGAAGTTGAGATCAAGGTTGAACCCCAAGAGACAACACAACATGGACTATTGTTGGACCACAGCTAACTTCATCTTTTGATCCATAGCAGGGTCCTAATCCCTCTCCTTCTGATCCTATAAGGGAAAAGGACCCAACAAAGAAAGTCACACAAGAACAACATGGTGATGAAGGCCAGTCTTCTCAGTTAATGTCTTCAAAGAGGAGAAAAATGATGGCTATGAAGAGGGACACTAAGAAGAAAAATACGTCCAAGGCATCCACCTTTATACCTCAGGATGAGTTCTAGCATCCTGAGGTAGCTCAAGGAAGATGATGCTCAACAAAGTTCAACACAACTAGAGCCTTTTCTATCTAGAAGACCCATCCAGTCTTGGACATATTCTACAAATCCAGACAGATGGTATTTCATCAGAGATCAAGGAGTTCAAGATGTCCATTTCTGGCAAGACATGATTGATCTTCCTCTGCGTGATCTCTATGACATGAGGATGCAATATGAGAGTTTCAGGGATCCTAACCACGTTATAAAGAAAGGAATGTTCTTGATCCTAATAAGGACTGTCAATATCTGAGTAACCTTCTCTCTTTTGGTAGCATCAGCATAAGGTGAGTTTGTAAGGTTTATACTTAAAGGACCGTTAATATCCTAATATGCAATATGCGTGATCTCTTTTGTTTTGCAACCAAAACAACCAAAGAGCTTCCAACATGCATGCAAGAAGTGCAAAGTAGAGATACTTTGGAAGATTTATATAACTCAAAGAAAGTCTTCTGAAGCCAAATGATTTAAGACTAACCACTTTTAAAGACAGAGAAGACATGCTTTCTCTAATCACATATTTCTGACATCTGGTAATTTTCCATTACCAAACTCCTTTAGTTGGGTTAGGACTTGCATACACGTGTCGTGAGCACACAGTAGTTGCCATTGAATGTTGGTGACTTAATAATAATAATCTATGATAAGTAGTGATAATCTAATTAATAATGTCGATTATTAGTTGTGATTATGTGACTCATGAAATTATAGAACTTTAAATATTTATTTTGTGAATTTTACATGGAAACGGGATAACATGTAACATATATTTCATGTGTAGTGGGATGTATTGTAAATGTTTATGATTATTATTGTTGGTTAATAATGCTTGTGTTTTGTAGTTAAAACTATATAAAAAGCGTTAAATGATTAACTTTTATAAATTTTAAACAAGAGGGGTTTAATTTGTAATTACCATTTACCTAAATGTTACCAAAATTAACAAAACTCTAGCCCCCATTACCCACCCCATTTGGCCGAAGCCTCCTTCCATCCCACACATCGAAATTCGATCAACAACAAGCTCAAGCATTTGATTTTCATTAGTCCAACTGATTCCAATGTGTAGCAGGTGTGAATTCTTGGTTATTAAATGCTTAAAGGTTAGTCTCTGCAAGTTTATCATACTTTTTGATATTGGTCGACCCTAGTTTTGAAATTGGTGATGAAAACATTAAATTGATGGTTGTTAGATGTTAATATGATGTTAATTTGGTTGTATGAATGTTAGATTGTAACACCCGGTTATTTTTTTATGTCAAGAAAGAAGATTAAAGTGAAGAAAAAGAAGGAAAAGAAATAAAACCCAAGTCTAGAGGTTAAAAACTCACAAAAAGGACAAAATCTTTGAAAAGTTGGTGATAAAGGTGGCATGGCCGCCCACCACTCTCTCTACACACAAGTTCTCAGATATTTTAAAGAGAGAAGGAAGGAGAGCAGAAAACTCTCGGTTTTGAAGGAAGAACAAGAAATAATTTGAATTCAAGGTAAGAATTCATGTGTTTATGATGTTCTTGACTGGTCATATCCTCGAGTTTATGCTTATGTGTGTTTGTGTGTTCGGTTGTGTGTGTTTTAGTGGGTTTCTAGGCTGTTGAACTCATTTGCAAACGAGTTTGGAAGAAGCCATACTCTAGAGCTACAAAGGTGAGTTCTAGAACCCCTCTTTTCACCTGTTTTAACTGATTTTGGGGCTGGAAAGGAATGAATGTATGTTTTTATAAATGTGGGTTTTTACCCGTATGTATGAATATGTGTATGATGATGTTATGATGTGATGTTGGGCTATGTTCATGCTTGATGATGTCATGGTTGTGTTTCTAAGGCTTAGAATGTAAGATTTAAGCTTAGAACATGATAGATGGTGGTTGGGAACTGAGATATGATGTTTAGGGCTCATATGTTTAAGTTTTAGAATATGCCTAAGTATGCAGAAGTAATGCGGATGAGTATTGGAAGTCAATGCGGATGAACAGTTAATGCGAATGTACATTAACCACTAAGTAAGCTAATGCGGAGGAGTATTGTAAGTCAATGCGAATGAATATTGACTAAGTATGGAAAATGTTGTTGAGTAATGGAAAGTCAATGTGGATGAACAGGTAATGCGGATGAACATTTATGATTAAGTAGGAGAAATACGGATGAGTAGTGGAAATGCGGATGAAATAAAAGAAATGCGGATGAAGTTAAAGAAATGCGAATGATCTATTACAAATGCGGATGACCAATTAGAATGTTTTCTGACTTTTTAGGGAAAAGGTGAAATTTAGGCTTTCACTTGGGAGGTTCCCGGGGGTTCATTTAAGCTGACTCTTGAGGTCATAGAATTTACGATGGGCATGTTATGATGTATGATGGTGTATGTTATGTATGGATGATGCCCAGTATGATGATGTTGACTATGTATGTTATGTTCCTTATTATGTATGATTATTTTTCCCTTGGCTTTGCGTTGAATGTTAATCAATGAAACAAAAATTATTATGTAACATAAAGCGGAAGATAATGAAAAGAGGAACGTAATGAAAGAATGCACACATTAATGAATGAATAAAAGTATGAAAGGCCTGCAAGCAAATGTATGGAGGTTCACACCCAATGAAGGGTGTTATCTCAACAATGTGCAGGTTAGCAACCCCAAAAGGATGCACACTGGGGTCCAATCATTGTGATTGACCATATGTATGGGATCCTTGCCGCTTGCCCTTGGTACTGGAGTTAGCTTCGTGCCCAATGTCTGAGGTCTATGAAAGACCTCAAGCCCAGTAACCAGCTTCGTGCACAATGTTCGGGGTATAGCGTACGGCATTGATCCAGAATGAAAGAGAAAAGATAAGTGGTGCATGTACTTGCCCCAGGTACTGGAGTCAGCTTCGTGCGCAATGTTCAAGGTCTATGAAAGACCTCAGGCCCAGTAACCAGCTTCGTGCACAATGTTCGGGGTATTGTACATGTCACTGACTGTAATGAACGTATGATGAATGAAAGAAAGTTGATGAATGAATGATGAAGACAATAATTATATTATCTATGTGTACGTTCGATGTGTGATCACATTCTAAATCCTGTTATGGTTGAATGAAAGTACAGACCGGTTATAAAAGGAAGTAAAGTATGTTTTATTGTAAAATTAAAACTCACTCCGCAACGCTGACTTTCTATGCATTTTCTAATGGGCAGGTGAGCATTGCCGAGGATGGCGTAGGGCAGTTACTTGGCTCTTTTTGGATGGCGTCCATTTTTATAATGCTTTTGTGATGTAATGCAATAACTATTTTGTAACCTGATAACGATGTATTATTTTTCAAAAGTCTCTATAATGAAATGTAATGTAGTTTTAAATGTTTCCGCTGCAATGTTTATTTAAGATAAATGTAACTATATGTTTTATGTGTGATGATTGTCCAGCTGTGAGCATCGCGGGTACGGGGCCTTACATAGGTTATGTTAATTATGCAAGAAATCCATGGATTGATCATGTAGTTCTTACAGTGCCTTAAGAGGAAACTTTTTGTTTTTGGAATTCATGATTTGATGATGTATGATGTTAGATACAATTTTTGGATGTTAGTCTAATTGGATTGTGCAAAAAAAGTTAATGAAATTGGTGTGTTGATCAGAACATATTAAAAGTAGAAACTTTTATGCATGATGCTTGGGAAATTTGATGATTTAGTAATGATTAGCATGTTAGAATGAGTGCTATGAACTTGATTAGGTATAAAGTTAATGAAATTATGGCTGAACTGGATGCTAGATTGCTTTTGAGTGTTACTTTCCCAAAAAGGAAACTTTATTTTTATAGAACCTTAGATATGATGATTTTGGGCATGCTTATGATGTTAGGAACATGTAAGAATGATTGTTCATGATCTTTAATATGGGAGAATGTGATAATTCAGTTGTTTGGATGCTTGGTGGATCATGTAAAGAATTTAGGTTTCAGTGATCATAAATGATGATGAATTGTGGTTAGTGATTAGGAGATCATGTTTAGGATTGGAATTGATTGTTAATATGTATGTTGGTTGGAATGAACTATGTGAATGAATGTGATTATTATTTTCATACATGCATGTGAATCTGAGGTCCCTACTTAGTAGGATTGGCAGGGTTTAGGATGTGAAGTCGTGAGTGGCTTCACATGGCATGTGGTGCATGATTAGGCTCCATATATGAATTATTTTTTGTGATGTATTTATATTTGGGTTGAACATGTTAGTTGTTGAGATTTGCGTGGTTTGTATGATGATTTTTGGTGGAACTTAGTTTGATGATGTGATACACATGAATAACTTTTGTGATATTCATGTATGCTAAGTTGATACGTTAGATTGAATGATATTTCAACTAATATGTCACCAATGGGTCAAACGGGTCAACTAGGTTAACCTAGGGTTGTTAAGTTTTCTGTGTACATGTACTTATGTACTTGTGATTTCTAGGTAACCTTTGAAGGGTTGTCTTTGCATCTATCATCAGTTCTCTTTTGTCATTATCGTTGCACATCAGGTGAGTTCATGCCCCACTATTTTATAAACTCTCTATAAGGGGAGGTAGCATACTTGTTCGCAAACACTTTATTATTATTATAAGTAGTGTATGTTTTAACAAAGTGCATAATACCTTGAATGTCCTCAAACTTTTGGATCGTTAATAATGGTAACTAGCACGAAATCTTGGGTAGTACTACTAGGTTTGACAAGCCCCATCTATGCGAATCGAGGTCAAACGGGTGCAATATTTTCCTAAACACAAACATCTTCAAGACATGGTAAGTCCTGATGGGAGGCAACAAACGCAACACAGTCAGCTTCGTTCTTGAAATCACTAGATGCACATCATGGGTCCAGCATGCATTCTAAGACTTTATTTTGAGTCATAACACATGGATATTACTTTTGATTTTTAAATATTGGGTTGGCGTGTGTTTTGCCAATTATTTACATTTACATACTTTGGGTTTGTTTTATTTTTCAAAACGCTTCCGCATAGTTTTAAAGTTTGAATTTTGGTTGACTTTATTTAAATATATCATATAGTGTCATTCTGAGTAACTAATACTATGATCCTAGTATGTTCACACGCCTCGCGGTAAAACTCCACACGTGGATTTTGAGGGTGTGACACTATTGGGTAAAGCTGATGTAATACCCAGAAAATTTAAATGAAAGAAAAGAAGAATAAAAAAATTAATTAAACCCAAGTTGAGGGGTTAAAGGTGTGCAAAGGACAAATCTTTGTGATTGGCCATACGTATGGGGACCCTTGTCACGTGCCCTAGGTACTAGACTTAGTTTCATGGACATGTTCGGGCTCTATTGATAGACCTCAGGCCCAGTTTCTAGCTTTATGCATAGTATCCATGGTATAGCACATGACATTGGTCCGGAATGTAAGTAAGAATGTGTAAGGATTAAATGTAAAGGCTGATGCAACTCAAACACTCAAAGTCTCCTGCATGCGGTCACAAGTGCATTGAAGAAGAATGCTTCAGAAGTTTCACATAAGCAACAAAAATATTCTAAGTGTGAAATCTTCCGATGCCAAAACCAATATCTTCCGAAGCCAAAGATGATGTCTTCCAAAGCTTCAGAGACAAAGTCTTCCGAAGCCAACACTTGAAGACAGATTTCTTCTGAAGACTATTAGTATACATGCTTTATCTGATGTAGTTTACATAAAGCTGGACCCTTTTCTGCTGTAACTCTATAAGTCACCAACTTACATATGTTGGTGAAAATGTCCATGCTTTTAGTAACTGTACATTAAGGTCTTGAGTCTGTAACTTTCTACTTCATGTACTTTATCTTTTTTTTGTAATATATTAGAATGTGAGCTATGGCTGTTATAGTCACCAGTCAAAAGGCAATACAATTGATTTTGTTTGTGTCTAGTCAATTGTATCCAGCTGGTCTTCAAAGTATGGCCAGCTGTAGGATGTCCTATATCTATCTCAAGTACTTGTAAATTTTTTAATATGCTTTGTAACACTTGTAATAGAACTTGAGAAGGCAATATACTGCAATCTTAAAAACGGTCTCCTTGTGTATCTTGCAATCTTGTTATGTCTCATATTTTACTTATGTTCTTAGTGTCATTTACAAAAGATTATCCAGTTTCACTATTTGATCTATTAACTATTCTTAGCAACTCTCCTCATTGTGTTGTTGTGTTGTAAGTGACCACCCTTCACCGGTCCTGCATTTGGTATAAGAGCATTCCAGCCTCTTGATATAAGATTTCATCATCTTTTGATCCCTCACACACACAAATACTTAACTTATCAAATGGAAGCCATTTCCAAAACTGATATGGAAACTAGAACCATGAACAAGTCCTCACTGATCACTCTTGATGACTTTGACACCAAGTGCCAAAGAATAGATGGTTTCATTAGGTCTCTAGACTCAAGAACATGGGATTATATTGAAGATGGACCTACCCCCTCTGCTACTGGTGGTGGTATGATCCCCAAGGCTGTGGCTAACTACTCAGATGAAGATAGAAAGAGAGTAGAGATTGACCAGAAAGCCATGACAGCCTTTGAGGCTGCTCTTCCAAACTTTGTGTACAGAGGTTTCAAGAAATGCAAAATAGCTAAGAAACTGTGGGATGCATTGAAATTGATGTATGAGGGTTCCTCTAAAGCCAAGGAAAACAAGAAGGAACTCCTAAAGTAGCAGTTTGAAAATTTCACCTTCAAAGCAGGTGAGACCATGACTCAATAATATTTTAGGTATGTTGAGATTGTGGATACCCTAGTAGATGGAGGAGTTGCTCTTGAAAATAGAGACATTGTAAGTAAGTTCATGTCCTCACTTTCTAGGCTTTGACTAGAGCTTTTAGGTGGAAGATGCTTCTCCAAACCAAGCACTGATGGCAGATCCTGATGAAGCAAAGGTATTGGAACATCTCTGTACCTTTAAAAGCATTGCTAAAGTTAACAGATACAGGTCCTACAACTTAGAAATGAGATCTGATCTTGAGTCCTTAAACATCCTAAAAGCTGATTTTAGAAGACTGAAAGTGATTATAAACTAAAGATAGACGACTTAGAGGACTTAGTGCCAGGCTGAGCTAGTGATGAGCAAAGCCAGGGTAGAAAAGTGTGTTCTTGAAGAAGAGACCTTCAAGAACATGATATCCTCATCCCTGCATAACAAAGTGTGCTATCGAAACATGCAAGGACTGGGATCTAATGAGATAGCTCCTCCACACACAATCTTGTCTGCAAGATCACCCAGGTTTGGAACTTGTGAAGATGAGCTTCCTCTCATAGACCCGTTAAGTGAAGAGGATGAAGAAGTGGTAGTGAAGAATTCCTCTAAGAAGACTGTTACATCTCGAAAATTTAGAACGAGTCATCGAGGATAATGGGCTTAATTAATGGGTATTTAATAAAGAAAGGAAATGGGTTAGGAGCTAATTAGGCTTATGGGTAAGAGCCTAAGTGATTTAGGGCCCATAATCAACCCTTTAACCCATCTAATCAGCCACCGTCTTCCTCATTCGAACCCTAGCCACAAAAATTCATAGAGAGAGAAAGTAGAGAGAGAAAGTGAGGAAAACTCAAGATTTGGAGCTTCTAAGGTTAAGGGATTGAAGATATGAATGGTTGAGCATCAAACCATAAGAAAGGAGCAATAAATCCAGGTAAGAATCGTCCTCTAAACCCTTCTGTTGATCAAACCCGGATTCTAGGGTTTTGGGTTTTGAAAAGTTGCAAAGAGTCGAATAAAGGTCACATTTTTACGTATGAACACATGTAAAAAGCTTAGATATAGCCTCATGGATGATTAACTAAGAGATTGGACGTAAAAATTTGCGATTTTGGGATAAAAACAGGCTGGTTCATATTTTTTTACGCGATCTGCGAAACTATGTAAGCATCTAGCGAAATTGCATATTAAAGGTGCGAAACTGTGAGTTTTCTACGAAACCATAGTTTTACAGATAATTTCACAGCCACGTAATTCCAATGAAAGTTGGGGCGAAACTGCGCAGCGAAACTGGCGGCGAAACTGGCGGCGAAACTGGCGGCGAAACTGGCGGCGAAACTGGCGGCGAAACTGGCGGCGAAACTGGCGGCGAAACTGGCGGCGAAACTGGCGGCGAAACTGGCGGCGAAACTGGCGGCGAAACTGCAAGCGAAACTGCAAGCGAAATTGCTTTTCTGGTAGCGAAATTAACAACGAATTTAGGCAGAAATTTACCCCTTTAAGTGTCAACTTATCTGCAGCCTGTGTAGTGTGATCCTAGCCTTGTAAGCTTAGTTTAGAAGTTAGTCTCGGTATCCAGGTGAGTTCATAGATCCCCTTATTTGTAAATTTTCCATGTTTTGGGGTTATTATGCATACTAAATATATGGTTTTAAATGACCGAGTTTTTATGATATTTTAACGGGATATCGATTTTTTATAAGGAAAATTTTCCATTTTTATGAGGTCAGCCTGGCCCCGGCCAGGGGTGTTGCCCCTTGGACCCCACTAGGGGCTACCGCCCCAAGGACCCCGCTATCAGGGGCTGCCGCCCCCGAACCCCCACTGTCCCGCAGAGGGTCGGTTATGTTTTATGATGACTAGTACTTGGCATGTTGTGTACATAATAAGTTAACTATTATAACTAGAAAGTGAAAGACGATATTAATGAAAAGTGAAACGTAATGAATGTTACCGCTGGGCCCGTTTGATGATGAAAAGTCTTGCAAGCCCTATGATAGACCTCACTTATGTGAGTTTGATGTATTATGATTGATCCGTATTCATGGGCGGGCTATGTGCCATGCAGCGTGGATCAACTGTCGGGGGTTAGCTACCATGATGATGTGTACCGATAGGGATTGATATTCGTTGTTGATCAACATGGAGCTCTTTTTGTGCAATCTTGTTTATGATGAAGTTAAAGATATGAAAGAATGAAAGATAATGAACATGCTTATTAAGATGAAAAGGTTATGTATTATGTATGCATGGTCAGTATATGAAGGATAAAGTTATATTTTCTTATTTACCTAAAACTAGAACTCACTCAACAAGGCTAACTTTTATGCATAATAGTTGGCAGGTAAATGCTGATGCTGAGGATGGCACCACGGAGCTACTTGGGAGCCACGGATGGCATTCATGGCATTCCTATTTATAAAATCTTTTATTGTAATTTAAGAACAAGCACTATGTTTTTTTTGATTTAAAGGAGAAATCTATGAGTACGATATGGATTCTAAGTTTTAAACGAATGTCTAATTATTTCCGCTACAATGTTTTTGTTATTAAACTGATTTTATGCTATGATTAACCAACTATGAGGCTTCCCGGGAATGGGGCCATACCAAGAGTGAAGAGGAGGATTCTAAGAAGGGTCAATATCCTTCTGTGGAGAAGAAAAAGACTATGATGACCAAGTCTATGAGAAAGAACTTGATCAGAAAGAACAAAAGAAAAGCTAGGAAGGCTCAAGAGATCAAGGCTACTTTTGACTCTAAGCAGAAACAAGTTTTTACCTTTTCATCCTTTGAAGTAGTGAAGACTGAAGACATCAACCAAAACTCTACTGCCCAGAGTTTTGGTTCATGTTCAAATCATCTCAGCACCAAGAAGAAGGCTGATCTGTTATGTACCACTGCTACACATCCTGGACCATCCAACTCCAAGAACAGTTCTCAGCCTAAAAGGACTGTCTCAACATGCAAAGATGAATGTGGAGAAGGGATGCGATCAAAATCACTCTTGTTCTCAGTAGAAGGCTTTGGGGAAGAAGAAAATGGAGTGTGTCATGTGTGAATGTATTTCTCATCTTGCTAAGGATTGTCCATACAATCCTAAAGGTACTCTTCACATGACCAAGAAAAGGACTTCCAAGAGTTCCAAGAAGATTCAAGCTTCGAAAGGAAAATCTTTTTCCTTCGGGAGCTCCAAAACTAAGAAGAAGGCAAGTGGAAAATTACCTTCGGAAGTAAACTTGGTCTCGGAAGCAAAGAATACTTCCGAAGCACTGAAGTCTGCTGTAGTGATTGCAGAATCTTCCGAAGGTCCGGTCATCAAAATTTCAAAAGTCTTAAAAGCTTTTGAAGTGTTGAAGGTCAAGTCCAAACTTCCAAAGGTGGTGTGGAAGTCAAAGAAAGACCAAGTGACTCGTTGTTTAATATCAACAGCTCAAGATCCTCAAAGCACAACCATATGATCTATTACTGTTGCATTACCTTCTACTTCTTTTTGTGAGCCCAAGACAAGTAAGGCTTGGGTTTCCAAATGTAACTAATCATTTTTTTATGTAGGGACAACTCAAGACAAACAAAAATGTCTCGATTATTGACAGTGGCTATTCCAGACACGTGACAGGCTATAGGTCACTACTCCAAAACTTTGAAGGGATGGATGGAGGACCAGTTGCTTTTGGAGGAGATGAAGGTGGTTACATTTCTACAAGGGGCAAGGTCACAAATGGTAAGCTAAGCTTTGAAAAGGTAAAAATTGTTAAGGAGCTTGGGTACAATCTTCTGAGTGTACCCCAATTTTGTGATCAGAGTCATAACATGCTCTTTACTGAGCATGAGTGCATTGTTCTCAAGCCCAGGGTGGTCATTCCTCATAAGCATATTCTATTTAGAGCCCCCAGGAAAGGAAAGATGTATAAGATGGATTTACAAGAAACATCTCCCTCTGGAGAAGTTTCATGCTTTCTATCTAAAGCCAATAGTGATGAATCTTTCCAATGTCATAAAAGAATGTGCCATGTAAACTTTAAGAACATGAATAAACTGATTAAGAATGATTGATAACTAGAATGACAAAGAAAGAGTTTACAAGTGATGATCATGTGTTGCATGCCTGAAAGGGAAGCAACATAAGATATCTCATAAGCCTAAGGAGAGAAACTCCATCACTACACCCTTACACTTCTTACATATGGATCTCTTTGGCCCCACCAGTGTAATGAGTCTAAGAAGGACCTCTTATTGTTTGGTGATCACAGATGACTTTACAAGATTCACTTGGGTCTTTTTTCCTAGAACTAAGGATGAGACTCTTGAGATTCTGAAAAATTTCATCCTAAAGATTGAGAATCAATCTAATCACAAGGTCAAAACCGTAAGATGTGATCAGGGAACTGAACTCAAGAACCAAATCCTTGATATATATTTTGTGATGAAAAGGGTATTACAAGACAATACAGTGCTCCGAGTACTCCTCAGCAAAATGGTGTTGTTTAGAAGAGAAACAGGACACTTATTGAAGCTGCAAGAACCATGTTGTTTGACTCTAAGCTACCGATCACCTTCTGGGTAGAGGCCGTCAACACTGCCTGCTATGTACAGAACATCAATGATGTGACACACTCATTGGATAACAACATCAAAGATGTAACACACTTATTGGATCAAGTTTCTCTTGATAAGTGTGTTGATGTGATGGGAGAAACATCAATGCCAGATCTAAATTTCTCAAATTTAGATATCTCTCAGCAACTTGCTGTGATTCCTCAGCTAAGGATCCACAAGTCTCATCCCACTACAAACATCACTGGAGATGGAGACTCTGAGGTCAAAACAAGAGGACAAACCCATGAAGCAAATGTTTTTCTTCACTTTTGTTTCCTGTCCCAAATTGTGCCAAAGAAAATTAATGAGGCTCTAAAAGATGGAAGTTGGATAGAAGCTATGCAAGAGGAGCTGCTTCAATTCAAAAGGTAGAAAGTTTGGAACCTTTGTCCTCTTCCTCATGGGAAGACTACTATTGGAACCAAATGGTTGTTTAGGAACAAGAATGATGATAAAGGCATTGTGATCATAAATAAAGCTAGACTGGTTGTTCAAGGATACACACAAGAACAAGGGATTGACTACACTAATGTCTTTGCTCCTGTAGCAAGACTGGAAACTATTAGGATATTCTTGGCATTTGCCGCATCTAAGAACTTGAAGGTCTATCAACTTGATATCAAGTGTGCTTTTCTATATGGAGTGATTGATGAAGAGGTGTATGTCAAATAACCACCTAGTTTTGCACAACCTGATCATCCTAATTATGTCTGCAAGCTTGACAAAGCTCTTTATGGGTTGCATCAGGCTCCCAGGAAGTGGTATGAGACTCTATCTCAGCATCTTTGCAAACATGGATACAGAAGGGGTACTATAGATGGAACTCTCTTCATCAAAGGACAGGGAAATGACATAATGCTAGTTCAAGTGTATGTAGATGACATCATCTTTGGTTCAACTAATCTAAGGCTATGCAAAGACTTTGAGAAGCTGATGAAGGACAGATTTGAAATGAGTGCCATGGGGGAACTTAATTTCTTTCTGGGAATTCAAGTGAAGCAAGTTGAAGATGGCATCTTCATTAGTCAGTTAAAGTATGTTCAAAAAGATTCAACATGACTAATTGTAAGATTGCTTAGACACCCATAGCAAGAAACCACTCCCTTTGACCTGATCTTAAGGGGGAGTGTGTGGATGAACACCTTTATAGGGCTATGATTGGGTCTCTTATGTATCTTACAACTAGCAGGCCTGATATCATGTTTGCTACATGTATATGTGCAAGATATCAAGCAAACCCTAAGATGTATCATCTTATCACTGTTAAAAGGATTCTAAGATACCTCAAAGGTGCTTCCACACTTGGTCTGTGGTATCCTAAGAATTCTGACTTCAATCTGTATGCTTATATAGATAGTGATTATGGTGGTTGTAATGTGACTGCAAAGTCCACATCTGGGGGATGTCAGTTTCTTGGTGGAAGGGTTGTCTCATGGCAATGCAAGAAGCAATCTTGTGTCTCTGCATGAACTGCTAAAGCTAAATACATTGCTGCTGCAAGCTACTGTGCTCAAGTGCTATGGATTCGGAATCGGATGCTTGATTATGGATTAAACTTTAAGGAGACTCCCATTCACATAGACAACAATAGTGCTATCTCTATCATAGAGAATTTTTGTGCAGCACTCAAGGACCAAATACATCAATATCAGGTATCATTTAATTTGAGATAATTTTGAAAATGGATTAATTAAACTAGTCAAAGTCCACACAAATGAACAATATGCTGATCTGTTCACAAAGGTTTTTGATGAACAAAGATTTAAACATCTTATATAAGCTATTGGGATGATAAACTTTGAGTAGGTTTTTCTTAAAACTAATTCTTATTATTTCTTAAAAATCTGTGTGTCCTAAGTTGTCTACTTCATCACTTTCATAAGCTCTTGTTTTCCTTGGATGAAAACCTTTTGAAGACTTTCCTTAGATTTCTAAAAAAATTGATCCTTTGGAAAATATGTTTTTACCTTTGGAAGAAACTCATGCCTTTAAAACAAATAACTGTCTAACTAATTTACCTTTGGAAGAAATTTTTGAAATATCTTCCGAAGCTTAACACTTGTCTGAGACACTTATATGTTTCCAAGGACCATTTTCTTCCGAAGCAAATTAACTCTGTGAAGCTTTGCTTCTCTGAACAAAGCATTCAAATTTTAATTCTCTTCCAAAGCAAAATTTTCACAACTCTTACGAAAATCTTCCGAAGTCATTTTAGCTTCGGAAGCTTTTTCATTAAAACTACCAAAGATAATTTAGCTTTAGAAGCTTTTTCATTAAAACTACTGAAGATAATTTAGCTTCGGAAGCTTTTTCATTAAAACTTCCGAAGATAATTTACCTTCTGAAGCTTTTTGACTTCCAAGAAAACTACTTTTTGAGCAAAAGCAAACTACGTTTTTCAGAGGTGGGACCGACATTCGGATTTCAAAGTTTATCCTCTTTCGTTAACTGTCTCTTAAATCCTTTTCGCATATAAACCCAACGGTTCCCCCTCTTTCTATCATCTTCTTCTTTCCCCCAAACCTAAACCCCAAATTTCTCTCTTAAATTAATTTAGTTCATCTTTCTTCCTCCTTAAGCTCACAAGCCCAAATGCCTTAAGCCTTCACTCTAAGTCTCAACACTCAAGTGAACAACCTTCAGGAGACAGCTACCATCCCCAGCCTTTGAACATAAACCAAACAATTCCTAACCTTAACTTCTATACTGACGAATATTTAGGTTTCAGTGAGTACCATGAGTCTCTCTTCTTTTCCCCTACTCAAAGAGAGATGAGTGCTCTTGAGTCTCCTATGTCTAGCCCACATCAATCACCCATTACTGAGGTGGACACTTCTGAACCTGTTCAGGATGTCCATATGAAAGAGGCTCTCACTTTTGCAAGTGATTCCATCTTTAAGACCTCAACCATGGCAACTCAGCCCATTGACACCTCAACTGAGGCTGCCAGTGAGCAGAGGAAATCAAGCAGCCAAGAACCTGAAGCTGGTGATGAGAGAGAGGACTCTGGTCCAATCATCTCATCCCCTAATGATTCTTCTGATGAAGATGAGGGACTTGTGTGCCTAAGACACATACAATATTGATGTGGTTAGTATGTTATGATCCAAGTCGGGTCATACCCAATAACAAGCTAATCAAATACTAATAAATATTTATTTGTTTATGAGATCATACAAATAAATATTGACACCAATTTAGAAAATGGGTTTTCTAAAACATTGATTATGTAATAGAAAAAATTATATGGATAATTTATTAATGAGAAATTATTTTTATCATTATTTAAGTAAGTTAAATAATAACAAATAATAGTGTGTTAATGTTATAAAATTAAAAGAGGTGTTATTTTTATAAACATATGGGTTAAAAAGAGTGCAAGTTTTATAAAAACTGAAATGGGGGAACCTATTTTCAAACCATTTTCGGCCACCCAAGGGTTGCTTCTCCTTGGGATTACATGTTTTGTTTTAATACAAGACATTAATCCATTCTTGCACTCAACCAAACTCACACCCTCTCTCACACACACAATTGCAAGAACCATCTTCTTTCAAGCTGAAAATTTCAGATCAAAGGCAAGAGGTTGCTGAAAATTTCGTTTTTGAAGGAGGCATAGGAAGAGGGTTTTGGTGTTGAACTCCCTAACACGTTAGGTGTTTGCAAGAACTTGTGGGTATACATGCTTGAGGACTTTTCTTTTTAAGGCTAGACATTCAAGAAGCATCATCACCTTCTTCTCATCCATACAACATCCTCTGGTTCTTGAAAGGTAGTTTCAAGAACACCCTTGGTTGTCTTTTCATTTTGATAGCATTTCATTTCACATACATATGATCTTTGTTCTTCGGTTTTGTTTTGGGTTAAAAATGGTTCATATTTTTAGATTGTTAAACTTACTTTAACACCTTATATCCACTGTGTTTTGTAGTTTAAATAATGAAATAAATAATATCTCATTGTTGTTCTATTACAAAAGCAACGTTTTAGAAAACTCATTTTCTAAATTGGTGTCAATATTTATTTGTATGATCTCATCAACAAATAAATATTTATTGGTGTTTGTTTAGCTTGTTATGGGTATGACCCGACTTGCTCATAACGTACTAACCACATCAATCTTCTATGAATCTTGTGCAAGTGGGAGATTGTTGGATCTTGTATAATACACCCTAACAATGGTTTACTACCCTTAATACGTATGATTAAGTGACATTCAATCACATCATCCCCTTCAAGTACCTTACTCGAAATGTTTTAGGTGAATCATCATATATCCTTTTCTCACAGATGTCATGTTAAATCCCAGAGACATGTAATGATCATTCTCTATTGATTTAACTTCATTAGGCCTTAGACATCTTACTCTCAACGAATAAGAGGGACAAATCCCATCTTTACTACATACGTCTCTCACAATTACCTTGTATTATACCTGAACTCAGACTTATGTACTACCATGTTTCGAAACAGTGAAGAACAAAGTCAAAGTATAATATTTGGTCAATATCAAGACCCAATATGTATCTCAGGTCAGAGGATACCAAATGATGTTAACCTTTACTCAAAATTACTTATGATCAATTAGGAAGATTCCATGTAGTAATATTTGAGATGCAGGTCAATCCAATATTTGTATCCCACAAATATCTATGAACTTTGGTAGCAACCATTCGCTCTATATTCATCCATATGAATATTTACCAATCCAAGTTCATAATAGTCTTACCTTCATACTTGTTCCCATAGGTATGAACGACTACACACGTTCTGAGTAAACGATTTACTCATGGATTTTAAACATGCAAAATACGAATATTTGTTGAATCATTATAACCAAATAATTAATTCAATAATAAAGGGTTACAATATCTAAATACAAAATAAAGATCGAATCTAGTCATTTGAATATTGAAGTCTCATGGCACAAGTATGACTTTCATGCTTTGCCTTTTCAAGAAGCGTCGTGAGAGGATCCACAATGTTTTGATCCACGTGAACTTTGTGAATACATATCCTTCCCTTTTCAACTTCATCCCTTATGTAGTTGAATCTCCATTCAATGTGCCTAGTCTTTTGATGTGCACGAGGTTCCTTAATTTGAGCAATCGCACCCTCGTTATCACAAAGAATTTCTAGGGGGTCCTGAATGGAAGGGACCACCCCTAGATCGGCAATGAATTTCTTTAACCATGCAGCTTCTTGAGCTGCTAATGAACTGGCAATGTATTTTGACTTTGTAGTTGACAATGCCACCACATCTCACCGGGTCGAAGAGAGAACCGTATGCCACCCGAAAACTGGCGTATAATATGCATGCCGAATAACGTACTGTTAGGGTTTGTTAGAAGATGAAATCCAAGTTCAACCTATTAAACTTTCTGAAAAACGCAGCGGAAACATGCATAATAACTTAGTTAATAAACTGAAATTTCAATTTTCATCTTGTTTTAACAAAGTTATAAACAACCCATGAACATAGTATCTTTATATGTGAATAGAAGCTAGCTATGTTAACATAAAGCAAACAATATGGACAGCCATGTTGAGGCTGCCTAAGACTACCTTTCAGGAGTCAAATACGAAAAATGGAGGATGATATGGATCAAATCGAATGATCAAGGCACCAAGAGAGGTCCTCTCAAGCTTGTATACCCCAAGATTGATTGCACAACACTTTCTTGTTAGGAAGAAACAACACCAAAACTCAAAAACCCTTTCTTTGCTGCTACTTGTGCCGAGAGCTATTGAGAGAGAGAGAAGAGTTCTTGTTTTTTGATTTTGCATGTATTGAGAGAGGTCCAAGGTTGAGTGTATGTCTATGTTTTAATGTGTGTGTTTTCAAGAAAAGAAAAGAGCCAATCCCTTTTCAAGGGGCGGCCGAATTTTTTGTTTTAAAGGAAGTTTCCCTCTTAAACAAAATTACACACATTATTTAACATAGTCACTAATAAGTTATACAATTAACCATTTAATTGTATAAGTTATGCACCCTTTTATTATTTGATGTTATCTAACCTACTTAAATAACATTACAAATAATATTCTTGAACAAAATATCTTAATAAGTTGTTCCATCTCACATGCAACTTATTAGAAAACCTATTTTCTAAATTGGTGTGATTATCCAATTGCATGATCATATCGTCAATTAAATAATTGTTTGTATTTGCAAAGCTTGTTATTGGGTATAACCCGACTTGGATCATAACGTACTAACCGCATCAATATTCTACGTGTCTTGGGCATATAGAATCCTGCACGTACGACAATCTAATCTCACTGGCTTGATCGGAGGAGATACATCAGTAGCATGGCGAGAAAGATAACCAAGACAACGTACAATCATCGTAATGTACGCGCCGCCATACACCGCTCCTCGCTCCTGGCGATGATAATATGAAGCGTAATACTCTTCCAAACATCTTGCTAGGTTGCACCTGGTCCCTATAAGCAAACAATATAAGTAAAATAAGTCAGGAATGGTACACCACTCCCGAATCTTGCCACGTCCCGTGATGGATGTGGTGATCATGCGATGCAAGTAACGAATGAGAGGATCTCTAATGCCAGTGAACCTGCCCTTAGTCCTCTGAAACGAACCTCCGGCAATCTGAGGGGTAACGGTCTCCGGCTCATAATAAGGTCCCGAGAAAATGGCAAACAGCTCAATCAACATATGATGAGATCGTCCACATAGCATAAACAAAATCTCAGATTGCTCATCGTCCTCCACCATCTTATGAGGACGAATATAAATAAAGGTGGATAAAAACTCCACTGTCAGCTCTCAGTAAGAAGGTAAGAACGCCAGGTCAAATAAACAACTCCATGGCGTATTATACAACGTACTAAATTAAAATAAATTTATATAAGTTGGGGGATCTCGGTTAGCTTCTATTATTGTGTTGTATTCCGTGATACGAGTCCTATACATAATCTCCCATTCTGCAGCATGTACGTTTCGGTTAAGACTCCAAAGATTACTTAATGTAGGCATCGGATAATCTCCATCCAATTTAACATGGACGAAATGATTATTGTTAACATGAACAATCGAAACGACATGATGAGGCATCATACTGCTCGGATCAGCCCATAAGGGGAAAAATGTTTGACAACCATTATTGCTTAATAGATAAAGAATAACACCAAACCTTTGGGCAATTACTATTCGCGTATACGGCATTAACATCCAATGTTCTTCTGCGTAGGTTTCACACGTTACCAATCTATTCTGTGACACAATTCATTATACTGTCCGGTGTACCAAGTATCAAAAACTTCTCTATAATTCAATTCATATGTGTTCAACTCCTCCAAAAGTTGTTGACGCACATACATCCACTTATTTTCATTAAACCCCAACCCTAAAGCTATAGATCGAAAACCACAATTACCATCGGGTCGAACATCTCGTATACATGAAATATACTGATGAAAGATTGAAGGAATCAAATTTTTAACCTGTTTATATTGTGTAATTTCCGATCTCCGACAATCGATGAAAAGTCATTAGTACTTTGTTGTTGGATCTTGTATGCCCAGGACACATACAAGATTGATGTGGTTAGTACGTTATGATCCAAGTCGGGTCATACCCAATAACAAGCTAAACAAACACCAATAAATGTTTATTTTTTGATGAGAACATACATATAAACATTAACACCAATTTAGAAAATGGGTTTTCTAAAACATTGCTTTGTAATACAACAATACTATATGGATAGTTTGTTCATGAGATATTATTTGTTTCATTATTTAAGTTGGTTAAATAATAACAAATAAAAGTGTGTTATTGTTATGAAATTAAAAGAGGTTTTAATTTTATAAAGTTAATGGTTAAGAGAGTAATTGTAAAAAACAAAATGGGGGGGGGGGGGAAACCCATTTTTAACACACCCTTCGGCCGCCCAAAAGAGGCCATTGGGATCAGCCTTTTGCTTTGGTTTTTGAGTGTGGCTCTCCTCTCTTACATTACATTCATTCATTCACACTTCTCTCAAAAAAAATTACAAGCAAAAGAACCTCCAAAACCAGGGCCATTTTCGGATTTTGGAAGCTGAAAAAGAGGCTGAAAATTCGGTTTTGGAAGAGCTATCTTTGGTGTTGCATCCTAACAAGCAAGGTGTTTGAAGGGCTTGTGGGTATTACTTCTTCAGGCCTTCTCCTTTGAAGGCTAGACACATTCAAGAACATCACCATCTACCTATTTCATTTACATCATGTTGTTCTAGAAAGGTTGATTCTATGAACTCCCTATGGTTGTTTTGTTTTGGTTGATAGCACACTATTTCACATATTATTATGATCCTCATTCTTGAGTTTTGTTTGTGGTTTAATATGGCAAAAATTTTCAGATTATAAATCATGTTTTAAACCTCTTATTCCGCTGCCTTTTCTATAGTTTAAATGGTTAAACTAAGTGTTTTACATGTGACAAGACTCATCAATGGCATCTAGAGCCGGTTATGTGGAATGTGTCTTCAAAAGGTCTTGAAAAGTTAGTTTTCATGGACCTTTTCAACCCATTAGGGGCTGTTTTGTTGTGGGTATTTGAATCCCTTATGATTCAAGGTTTAATCTTGCATGCTTTAGTATAAACCTTGAAAGAATTATGTCAAATGGTTGATTATGTTGTTTGCACAACCTTAAAGTTTTAGTTTATGTTAGCTGAAACTTTAGGGCTGAAATAAGGGATTCTTTGTTGTTCTTGGATGTTGGATGTGTTATATACTATGGTCATACATAGTCTTGGCCTTATGTGTTTGTTTTGGTTGATTGTGTTTTGTCATGTTGGTTTGTTCTTGAAAGGGTTGTAATTTGTGTTTTATATTTTGGGTTGTAATTTATTTATTCATTTGGTTATGTAATAAATAGATTAGGTGCATTTCTTTTATTAGAAAAATTGTATTAGGATATGAATTTTGTAAAAGAAGATGCACAAGATGAATACTCAAAGAAGGACACAAAAGATATGGACACTTGAAGCATTTGGATGTGAATTCAAGTGGGAGTTCATGGACACATCTTGATGTGTCATCTTTACCCTTAAGAAATACCTTATGACAACACTTGTGATGGCAATAAAGTGTGGTCAACTTAGTGGCTATGGTTATGCACTCATGTTTATATATTTATGCTTGTTTGGATGTTTTTTGTTTGATGTTTGGTTGATATTTGTATATGCATTACAAACTCATTAACAAATTTAACATGCTGAAAATTTGTTGGTTCTTTATCATTAAGTGGTTAATAAATGTTTATTAAAAGGATTAATGGTTTTAATAAAAGAGTTTTTATTAAAAGTGAACCATAGGGTACCTTTTATTTGAAAGCATGCAAATATAGGGTACATAGAGTTTTCTAAACTAAGATTATGAAACTTAAATTCCCTTTAAACAAGTTTAACACCATCCTTTGGCACAACACTTGAGTCATTTGGAAACTTATAATGGGATAAAGGTCACCTAACCATTTTGAGGGAACTTGTGACTTGAAGTGGGGATACCATATTTGTAGGATAAAGGTCACCTAACCACTTATGTTGGAAAACTCACATGTGTGTGCAAGTAGGGTAACTTGATTTGTAAACCATATTAAATGGATCACCTACAATATGGTTTACAAAGGTGTTGATGGGATTAACATGCCGACGTTACATATGATATTTAAAGTCGATCCCATACCCTAGAATTTGCAAAGGTTGCAATTGTCAAAACGTTGACTACCTTGTTAATTTAAATAATGGGATAAAGGTCACCTAACCACTATTGAAATGTAACGTTCGATTCTAGATTTAAAATTGTGTAAGACACTTAAAAGGGGTTTTAATTATTAAAATATGAACAATATTGAAATTACTAAAATTGAACTTTGTGACATTTTGTAGATAGCCACCAACAATAATGATAACAATGAAATCCCAACCGCTTACTCACTATCACTAAGAATCATTCTCCAAAAGGAGTGTCTAAACCATAATAATTTTATTGATTGGTTTTGAAACTTGAGAATTGTTCTCAAGCAAGAGAAACGATCATACATATTAGACGATTCGATTCCCGATCAACCTAGTGAGGATGATGAGGAGGCCTATAATAATTGGGTGAAATACACTGGGGACTCGGTCCAAGTGTCTTGCCTTATGTTGGCTAGTATGACTCCAGATCTCCAAAAGGAGTATGAACATCATGGAGCGTACGACATGATAACCCAGTTGAAGGAAACGTCCCAACAACAAGCAGGGTTGAGCGCTTCGAAACGGTTCGAGCACTCCATGCGTGTCGTATGGATGACACCCAATATGTTTCATATTATGTACTTAAGATGAAAAGCCACATTGACCACCTCAAAGGCTGAATTGTCTCGTCTCGAAAGAGTTGGCTACGGATTTGATCCTCAACTCTTTGTCAAAAAGGTTTGACAATTTTGTCATGAATTATAACATGAACGGGTGGGACAAGAACATAAGTGAGCTTCACTCTATGCTCAAAACTGCCAAGGCGGCCATGGGTAAAAGGGTTTTACCCATTCTCACCATCAATGAAGGTGGGAACAAGAAGAGGCCTCACCCCGCACCCAAGGCAAATGTTGCCAAGGGTAAAGGGCACATTAGGGGAAAGGGAAAAGGAGTGGTAAGACGCGACCACCAAAACCAACGGAGAAGAAGCAAAAGGTTGCTTCAAATGACCCATGCTTTAAGTGTGGGGAGATTGGACATTGGGCAAGAAATTTCCATGTCATCTCAAAGAGTTGCAAGCAAAGAGGGATGCTGGGAAAACCTCAGGTACATGTTTAATGATCCATATTGGTCTAAATTTAATATCCTCTAACACATGGGTATTGGATACCGGATGTGGAACTCACATTTGCAACTTATTGCAGGGGTTCAAAAGAAGTAAGGACTTCAAGAAAGGGGATGTGAGCCTCTTCATGGGCAATGGGGCAAAGGTTCAAGTTGAAGGCCGAGGGGACTACATCTTAAAGCTTCCAAATGGTTTGGAAGTAATTTTGAACAATATTTTGTATGCTCCTAGTTTGACTTGGAACATTATTTCTGTTGCCCAATTAAGAAAATATGGTTATGTTTTGTCATTTATTGAGAATGAAATTCATGTTTCTTTAAATGGCACGTTTTATTTTAAAGCTATTCCTGTTAATGGTATTTATGAATTGGTTCGTGAAAACACATTATGTAATAGCTCATTGTACCAGACCACCACTAAGAAACTCAAACTGGATTTGAGTGATACCTATCTTTCGCATTGCCCTCTTGGTCATATAAACAAGAAGCGCATACAAACACTTCAAAAGAACAGTCTTTTAAAAGCAAATGAATATGATTCATTCGATGTATGTGAATCTTGTTTATAAGGTAAAATGACTAAGGCACCTTTTAGCGGCAAGTCTGAATGGGCAAAAGATTTATTAGGCATCATACATTCGGATGTATGTGGTCCCTTTAAGCCAATGACTAGGTACCATGAAAGATACTTCATTACCTTTACCGACGACTATAGTCGATATGGTTATGTGTACATGTTAAGACACAAAGATGAAGCTTTTGAAATGTTCAAAAACTTCCAAAATGAAGTAGAAAATCAACTCAATAAGAAAATAAAAATTCTCTGCACGATAGAGGAGGTGAATACCTAAGTGATGCTTTTAGAGATCATCTTCGAAGTTGTGGTAGTGTCTCCCAACTATCTCCACCTGGAACACCACAACATAATGGCGTGTCCGAGAGGAGAAATCGAACTCTATTAGATATGGTTCGATCTATGATGGCTAGAAGCTCACAGCCTATATCATTTTGGGGTTTTGTTTTGCTCTCTGCGGCCCGTATTTTGAATATGGCCCCAACCAAGAAAGTGGAAATGACACCTTTTGAAATATGGCATGGAAGGGTTCCATCGCTGTCATATTTAAAGGTATGGGGTTGTGAGGCTTATGTTAAGACTCCCACCTCTAACAAGCTAGAAAATCGTTCCACTAAGTGTATCTTCATTGGATATCCCAGAGATTCTATAGGATATTATTGTTGGATCTTATATGCCCAAGACACATATAAGATTGATGTGTTAGTACGTTATGATCCAAGTCATGTCATACCCAATAACAAGCCAAACAAACACCAATAAATATTTATTCGTTGATGAGATCATACAAAAAAATATTAACACCAATTTAGAATACGGGTTTTCTAAAACATTGCTTTTGTAAATGAACAACATTATGTAGATGATTTGTTCATGAGAAATCATTTGTTTCATTATTTAAGTTAGTTAAACAATGACAAATGAAAGTGTTCTAGTGTTATAAAATTAAAAGGGGTTTTAGTTTTATAAAACAAAGGGTAAGAGTGTAGCATTTTTATAAAATAAAAATGGGAGGGAAACCCACTTTGGGGGTCTAGTTCCAGCCGCCCCTTGGCCTTCGGAATCATCCTTTTGGTCTTGGTTCATGCAATAATATACTCACTCTTACACTCTTCGATAGACACACCTTTTCTCACACCCACACAAGCAAGTTTTCTCCTTTTTCTTCTTGGCCGAAAATCAGCTTTGCAAGCCTCAAAAATTCAGATTTGCTTGGGTAGATTCGGATCTACAAGGAGAGAAGCAAGTTGGTGTTTTACTACCTAACAAGTAGGAGAGAAGCATTTGAATGCATACAAATTGTATGGTATAAAAGGTTTTTCTAAAAACTAGAATTTTAGAAACTATAAAAACCCTTTTCAAAACAAGTGTAACACCATCCTTTTAAACAACACTCAATTTACTTGCAACTTATTTATGGGATAAAGGTCACCTAACCATAAATGTAGAAACTTGTGAAGTTGAGGTGAAATTACCATATTGTGGGATAAAGGTCACCTAACCACTTATATTTGTAAAATCACAAGTGTGTCTAAGTAGTACGACTTGATTTGGAAATCATGCATTAGGATCACCGAAGCATGACGTACAAACGGTGTTGATGGGATAAACATGCCAAACAAAACATAAGATGTTTAAACCGATCCCATACAACTAGAAATTGTAATAGGTTACAATTGTCAAACGTTGACTACCTTGTGAATTTAAATAAAGGGATAAAGGTCACCTAACCGATATTTAAATATAACGTTGGATTCTAGACTTTAATTATTAATTGTCTATGAGATATAAAAGGGTATTATAATTAAAATACTTTGATATCAAAATACTAAAAATTGAACTTTGTAAAATTTTAGATGGCTAACAACGACAACTCAATCCCGACCGTCCATAACCTATCACTAAGGACTATCCTTGAAAAGGAACGTCTAAACCATGGAAACTTCATGGACTGGTATCGAAACTTGAGAATCATTCTCAAGCAAGAAAAGAAGTCCTAGGTGTTAGACGATCCCATTCCCGATCAACACGATGAGAATGACGTAAAGGCCTTTGTCGAGTGGGTCAAATACACTGAGGACTCTGTGCAAGTCTCATGTCTCATGCTAGCGAGTATGATTCCCGATTTGCAAAAGGACTTTGAGAACCACAATGCCTATGACATGATCACCCAGCTGAAGGAAATGTTCCAACAACAATCAAGGGTGGAGCGCTTCGAAACGGTTCGAGCACTCCATGCATGTCGGATGGACGAGACCCAATCGGTATCATCTTACGTTCTCAAGATGAAGAGCCACATTGATTGCCTTGAAAGGCTTAACTGTCATGTGTCCAACAGTTGGCAACAGATTTGATCCTCAACTCCCTATCCAAGAATTTTGATAGCTTTGTTATGAACTATCACATGAATGGATGGGACAAGAGCATTGGTGAGCTTCATTCAATGCTCAAAACGGCCGAGGCAGGCATGGGTAGAAAGGTTCTACCGGTCCTTACAATCAATGAAGGAGGTAGTAGGAAGAGGATCCTCCCCAACCCTAGGGCAAGTGTTGCCAAAGGGAAAGGGCATGTCAAGGGAAAGGGTAAGGGTAAAGCTAAAGTGGAACCAACCAAACCAAAAGAAAAGAATCAAAAGGTTGCTCATGAAGACCCGTGTTTTGAGTGTGGTGAGGTAGGCCATTGGAAACGCAATTGTCCGGTCTATCTCAAAGAGTTGAGATCGAAGAGGGATGCGGGGCAAACCTTAGGTACAATCTTTATGATAAATGTTGAGCTAAATATCATTTATTCTAACACATGGGTATTGGATACCGGATGTGGAACTCATATTTGCAATTTGTTGCACGGGTTCAAAAGAAGTGAGCATTATGCAAAAGGGGAAATTAGTCTCTTTATGGGCAATGGTGCAAAGGTTCACATAGAAGCTCAAGGAGACTACATTTTGAAGCTTCCAAGTGGTTTGGAAGTTATTTTAAAGAATGTTTTGTATGCTCCTAGCTTGACTAGGAACATTATTTCTGTTTCCCGTCTAAGACAATGTGATTATGATTTCAAGCTTGTTGACAATGATATTCATGTTTCTTTAAATCATGTGTTTTATTTTAAGGCTATACCTTGTAATGGTATTTATGAATTGGTTCATGATAACACAACATATGATAGCTCAATGTACCAAGCAACCACCAAAAGGCTCAAATTAGATTTGAGTGTTTCCTATCTTTGGCATTGTCGCCATGGTCATATAAACAAGAATCGTATGCAAAAACTTCAAAAGAATGGTCTTTTGAAAACTAAAGAAATTGATTCATTTGATGTATGCGAGTCTTGTCTACAAGGTAAAATGACAAAGGCCCCTTTTAGTGGGACTAATTAAAGGGCAAATGATTTATTAGGGATCATACATTCGGATGTACGCAGACCTTTTAAACCAATACCTAGGAATGGTGAAAGATACTTCATTACCTTTACCCATGACTATAGTCGTTATGGGTATGTGTACTTGTTAAGACACAAACATGAATCTTTTGAAATGTTCAAAATCTTCAAAAATGAGGTAGAAAATCAACTCAACAAAACGATCAAGATTATTCGTACCGATAGAGGAGGTGAATACCTAAGTAGTGACTTTCAAGAGTATCTTAGAAGTTGTGGGATTGTCTCACAACTTACTCCACCTGGAACACCATAACATAATGGTGTGTGAGAGGAGGAATCAGGCTCTATTGGATATGGTTCAATCTATTATGACTCGAAGTACACTACCTCTATCATTTTGGGGTTTCGCATTGCTCTCCGCGGCCCGTATTCTAAATATGGCCCCAACCAAGAAAGTGGAAAGGACACCTTTCGAAGTATGACATGGAAGGGTTCCATCATTATTATATTTAAAAGTTTGGGGTGTGAGGCTTATCCTAAGCAATACACTCAAAACAAACTGGAAGCCCGATCCACAAAGTGTATCTTCATTGGATATCCTAGAGATTGTATTGGATATTATTTCTATGATACAATAGAACAGAAAGTGTTTATTGCTCGAAATGCAGAGTTCTTGGAAACTAAGTTCCCTTCAGAAGAGACTAGTGGAAGAACAGTGGAACTTGAAGAGGTTCAAGATTCACAAGACGATACACATTTGGTTGATACTAGCAATCAACATGAGGATGTTGAGAATGATCATATGGATGATCAAGATACACAAAACATTCGCAGATCTTGTAGAACTAGTGTTCCTCCTGAGAGATATGGATTTTTCATGGATGGATGCTATGTGGTAGATTCGGATGAACCAACCACATACCATGATGCAATGTCAAAACCTGATTTTGACAAATGGAAAGAAGCCATGAACATTGAGATGCAATCCATGTATGATAACCAAGTTTGGGAATTGGTTACACCACCTCTTAAGTCCAAGGTAGTAGGAAGTAAGTGGGTTTTCAAGAAGAAAATTGATATGCATGGAAACTTGGATACTTATTAAGCTAGACTTGTAGCAAAAGGTTTCACTCAAACTCAAGGGGTTGATTATGATGAAACTTTTTCGCCTATGGCAATGCTAAAGTCTATCAGGATATTATTTGCCATAGCAGCATATTATGACTATGAGATTTGGCAAATGGATGTCAAAACCACCTTCCTTAATGGATATCTTGAGGAAGATTTCCATATGGAACAGCCTGAAGGTTTTGTCGATCCAAAACATCCTAACAAGGTATGCAAGTTAAAGAAGTCAATTTATGGATTGAAACAAGCGTCAAGAAGTTGGAATCACCATTTTGATGATGAAGTAAAGAAAATTGGCTTCATCAAAAATGCTGATGAAGCTTGTGTATATAAGAAAGCTAGTGGGAGCACTATTACTTTCCTTGTATTATATGTCAATGACATTTTGCTAATTGGAAATGACATTGAAACCTTGGAAGGTGTAAAAGCCTGGCTTGGAAACTGTTTTTCCATTAAGGATCTTGGTGAAGCCGCCTATATCTTGGGAATAAAGATCTATAGGGATAAATCAAGACGGTTGATAAGTTTAAACCAAAGTGCATACATTGAAAAGATCTTGAAAAGGTTCAAGATGGAGAATTCTAAGAAAGGTTTGGTACCTATTCAAAAGGGGACTATATTGAGCTCATCTCAATGTCCTAGTTCAAAGGTTGAACAAGAAATAATGAATGGAGTCCCATATGCATCTGCTATAGGATCCATCATGTATGCAATGATATGTACTAGGCCAGACGTGTCATGTGCTCTAAGCATGACAAGTAGATATCAACAGAATCCTAGTAATAGTCATTGGATGACTGTTAAGAGTATTTGGAAATACCTTAGAAATACTAAGGACATGTTCTTAATATATGGATCTGGTGAGGAGGAACTCGTTGTAAAGGGTTACATGGTTGCGAGTTTCCAAACTGATCGAGATGATTCTCGATCACAGTCGGGATATGTCTTCATTATGAATGGAGGAGCGGTCTCTTGGAAAAGCTCAAAGTAAGATGTAGTGGCACTATCTACAACAGAATCAGAATACATCGCCGCTTCATTGGCAACTCAAGAATCTGCATGGCTTAGGAAGTTCATTGCTGATCTAGGGGTCATTGCTACCATTCAAGACCCCCTAGAGATCTTTTGTGATAACGAGGGTGCGATTGCTCAAATCAAGGAACCTTGTGCACATCAAAAGACTCGTCACATTGAACGGACATTCAACTACATAAGGGATGAAGTTGAAAAGGGAAAGATATGTATTCGCAAAGTTCACACCGATCAAAACATTGCAGATCCATTCACGAAGCTCCTGGATAAGTCAAAGCACGAAAGTCATACTTGTGCCTTAGGACTTCGATATTCTAGTGATTGGACTTGATCAAATTTTGTATTTAGATATTGGAACTTATGTTATTTGACTTAATTATATGGTTATAATCTTCATTTGTTCTTCTATTTTAGCATGTTTAAATCCGTGAATAAGTAAGTTATTCTAAGCGTCCGTAGTCGATCATACTTATGGGAACAACTATGAATGTAAGACTATAATGAACATGGATTGGTTGATATTCATAAAGTATGAATATAGAACAAAAGGTTGCTACCAAGGTTCATTGATATCTATGGGATATAGATATAGGACTGACCCGCTCTCTATTATTTCTGCATGGAATCTTTATGATTAGTCATAAGAATTATTGAGTAAAGGCAAATATCATTGTATCCTCAGACCTGAGATACATATTGGGTCTTGATATTCACCAAGTATCGTACTTTGACTTAGTGCTTTGCTGTTCTAAAACATTGGCAGTACATAAGGCTAGGTTCGCGTATGATATAAGGTAATTGTGAGAGACGTATCTAGTCAAGATGGAATTTGTTCCTCTTATTCGTTGAGAGTTAGATGTCTAAGGCCTGTTAAAGCTAAATCATCGGAGAATGACAATTCTATGTCTCTGGGATTTAACATGACATCTGTAACAAAAGGATGGATGATTAATTCACCTAAAACATTTCAAGTATGGTACTTGACGGAGATGATGTTATTGAATGGCACCTAGTCATATGTATTAAGGGTAGCAAAACGTTGTTAGGTGGTATTTACTGCGTACATCAATTTTCTATGAATCTTGTGCAAGTGGGAGAATGTTGGATCTTATATGCCCAAGACATATATAAGATTGATGTGGTTAGTACATTATGATCCAAGTCGGGTCATACCCAATAACAAGCCAAACAAACACCAATAAAGATTTGTTCGTTAATGAGATCATACAAATAAATATTAACACCAATTTAGAAAACGGGTTTTCTAAAACACTGCTTTTGTAAATGAACAATATTATGTAGATGATTTGTTCATGAGAAATCATTTGTTTCATTATTTAAGTTAGTTAAACAATGAGAAATGAAAGTGTTCTAGTGTTATAAAATTAAAAGGGTTTTAGTTTTATAAAACAAAGGGTAAGAGTATAACATTTTTATAAAATAAAAATGGGAGGGAAACCCACTTTGGGGGTCTAGTTCCGGCCGCCCCTTGGCCTTCGGAATCATCCTTTTGGTCTTGGTTCATGCAATAATATACTCACTCTTACACTCTTCGATAGACACACCTTTTCTCACACACACACAAGCAAGTTTTCTCCTTTTTCTTCTTGGCCGAAAATCAGCTTTGCAAGCCTCAAAAATTCAGATTTGCTTGGGTAGATTCGGATCTACAAGGAGAGAAGCAAGTTGGTGTTTTACTACCTAACAAGTAGGTGTCTTGGAATGGCTTGTGGGTATCATCTCTTGAGGGCTTTTACATTGAAGTCTTAGCTTTCAAACATCATCAACTTCATGCATCATTCTCCACGTTTCCAAGGTAGTAAATGTGTTCTTGAGTGGTTTTTGATAGTATGCTCTTCCATATAAATAGATTCTTGTCTTGGGTTTTGTTTTAACAAGTATATATGTTACATAAACTCACGCTTTTGACCTTAACTCCGCTGCGTTTTACATAATAAATGGTTAATATGACTTTGGTAAGGATCTACAAAACCAACAATTATTTCTATGATCCATTGGAACAAAAGGAGTTTGTTGCCAAGAAGGCTGAGTTCTTAGAAGCTAAGTTCCTTACGGATGGAACTAGCAGTACAACTGTGGATCTTGAGGAGGATCAAGAACCACAAACCGATACACGTTTGGTTGACACTAGCACTCATCATGAGGATGTTGAGAATGATGAAGTGGTTGATCGATATACACAAAACATTTGCAGATCTGGTAGAATTAGTAATCCACCTGAATGATATGGATTTTTTGTAGATGGATGCTATGTGGTAGATTCCGATTAACCAACCACCTATCATGATGCAATGTCCAATTCAGATTGTGACAAATGCCTTGAAGCCATGAACATTGAGATGCAATCCATGTATGACAACCAAGTGGGGGACTTGGTTGAACCACCTCTTAACTCCAAGGTAGTTGGAAGTAAGTGGGTTTTCAAGAAGAAAACCGATATGCATGGAAACTTGGATACTTATAAAACTAGACTTGTAGCAAAAGGTTTCACTCAAACTCAAGGGGTTGATTATGATGAGACCTTCTCACCAGTTGCAATGCTAAAGTCTATTAGGATATTATTTGCCATAGCTGCTCATTATGATTATGAGATTTGGCAAATAGATGTCAAAACTGCTTTTCTAAATGGATATCTTGAGGAAGATGTCTATATGGTTCAGCTTGAAGGTTTTGCCAACTCAAAACATCTGACAAAGTATGCAAGTTAAAGAAATCAATCTATGGATTGAAGAAAGCATCAAGAAGTTGGAATCACCGTTTTGATGAAGAAATAACCAAATTTGGGTTCATCAAAAACGCTGATGAAGCATGTGTATATAAGAAGGCTAGTGGGAGCATCATCATCTTCTTAGTATTGTATGTCGATGAAATCCTACTATTTGTAAATGACATTCCAACCATGGAAGGTGTAAAAGCCTGGCTTGGAAGCTGTTTCTCCATTAAGGATCTTGGTGAAGCCGCCTATGTTTTAGGAATAAAGATCTATAGGGATAGATCAAGGCGGTTGATAGGTTTGAATCAAAGTGCATACATTGATAAGATCCTGAAAAGGTTCAAGATGGAAAACTCCAAGAAAGGTACTATACCTATTCAAAGAGGAACGATATTGAGTAAGACTCAATGTCCAAGCTCGAAGGATGAGCAAGACAAAATGAAGGGAATCCTGTATGCATCTGCCATAGGATCCATCATGTATGCAATGATATACACTAGACCGGACGTGTCATGTTCCTTGAGCATGACAAGCTGATATCAACAAAATCCTGGAACAGTCATTGGATGGCTGTTAAGAACATACTTAAGTACCTAAGGAGGAATAAAGATATGCTCCTAATCTATGGATCTGTGAAGAAGAGCTCGTAGTAAAAGGTTACACGGATGCGAGTTTCCAAACTGATCGGGATGATTCACCATCACAATCGGGATACATTTTCACCTTGAATGGAGGAGCAATCTCTTGGAAGAGCTCTAAGCAAGATGTGGTGGCATTATCAACTACAGAGTCAGAATACATTGCTACTTCATTAGCAGCTCAGGAAGCTGCATGGTTAAAGAAGTTCATTGCCGATCTAGGGGTGGTCCCTTCATATCAGGACCCCCTAGAAATTCTTTGTGATAACGAGGGTGCGATTGCTCAAATCAAAGAACCCCGTGCACATCAAAAGACAAGGCACATTGAACGAAGATTCAACTACATAAGGGATGAAGTTGAAAAGGGAAAGATATGTATTCGCAAAGTTCACACGGATCAAAACATTGCGGATCCACTCACGAAGCTTCTTGAAAAGGCAAAGCATGAAAGTCATGCTTGTGCCATGGGACTTGAATATTCTAGTGACTAGATTTGATCTTTAATTTCGTATTGAGATATTGTAAACCTTATTACTTGAATGAATTATTCAGTTATAATGATTCAACTAATATTCATATTTTGCATGTTTAAAATCCATGAGTAAAGTATTTACTCAGAATGTCTGTAGTTGTTCATGCTTGTGGGAACGAGCATGAAGGTAATGCTATTATGAACTTGGATTGGCAGACATTCATATAGATGAATGTAAAGCAAAAGGTTGCTCCCAAAGTTCATAGATATTTGTGGGATGCAAACATTGGACTGACCTACATCTGAAATATTACTACATGGAGTTTTTCTTATTGATCATAAGTAATTTTGAGTAAAGGAGAACATCATTTGGTATCCTCTAACCTGAGACACATATTGGGTCTTGATATTTATCGAATATTATACTTTGACTTATCTCTTCGCTATTCTGAAACATGGCAGTACATAAGTATGAGTTCAGGTATGATATAAGGTAATTGTGAGAGACGTATGTTATCAAGATGGGATTTGTCCCTCTTATTCGTTGAGAGTAAGATGTCTAAGGCCTGATAAAGTTAAATCAATGGAGAATGATCACTCTGTGTCTCTAGGATTTAACATGACATCTCTCACAAAAGGATAGATGATTGGTTCACCTAAAACATTTCAGGTATGGTACTCGAAGGAGATGATGTTATTGAATGGCACTTAGTCATACGTATTAAGGGTAGTGAACCCTTGTTAGGTGGTATTTACTGCTGGCATCAATCTTTATGAATCTTGTGCAAGTGGGAGATTGTTGGATCTTGTATGCCCAAGACATATACAAGATTGATGTGGTTAGTACGTTATGATCCAAGTCGGTTTATACCCAATAACAAGCTAAACAAACACCTGACAGGATCAGCGATCACAAGTTTGATGTATTAGAGTTAAAGGCAGCGGAATAAGAATAGAATTAGACAAATTGTAGCAAGAAGTCGATGCTTGTATGCATTAAAAGCACATACGGTTATAGCGAGAGAATATATTCTGATTCAAGGAGTGTTTATAGATATGGAATGTTTCTAATCAAATCATTCATTCATTCAGGTCATTCCACTATTACAATAGGTTGTCACTCCTTATATAGAATGCAACAAACACTGCTGTTATCACGGAAAGTGACAACTGGCAGATCTAATACAAAAATAACTAACTCTTAACAAACTACTGAAATGTTCACAACTACTGAGAACATATCAGAGTGTTAAGTACAAAATATAAAACTACTGATTGGAAACTACTGAAACTACAACGACCGGAGAACAAGCTCTTCAGTCGTTTTACAAAACTACTGAAACATAAAACTACTGAAACTAGAAATATAAAACTACTGATATCACAACTACTGAAGAAGTACTCTTCAGCAGTTGTGACAAACTACTGAGGCTTCAGTACTTGATCTTCAGACTTTGACCTTTAGATGTTTCATCAGCTGATGACTTCAGTAGATATCATCAGCTGATGTCTTCAGTCTTTGTCTTCGGACTTTGTACATCAGTTGTTGATCTTCAGCACTTGTAAACTCTTCAGTTGTTGTACTTCAGTACTTTGGTCTTTCAGCTTCAGACTTGTGTTCTTCAGCTGTTCAGCTTCAGTACTTGCGTTCTTCAGCTGTTCAGCTTCAGTACTTGTGTTCTTCAGCTGTTGTACTTCAGCACTTTAGTCTTCAGCTGTTGAAGTCTTCAGCACTTGATCTTCAGCTGTTGAAGTCTTCAGCACTTGTCAAACTGTTGATGAAGCTTTCAGCAGTTGTTGTGATACCATGTGGGACTTAGAGGTTTTCTGATCTTGGCTCATTGGTTCTTTTGGTCCAACAAACTCCCCCTGAACCAATGCAGCCAAAACCTCTAAATTATTTATTATCCCACTTATTGTTGGCAAAATGTTGGTCTTTTTCCTTCTTGATCAGTAGAGAAGATGACCCATGTAAGCTCCGGCTGGGAAGAAATCTCAGATATTTGTTTGGCAGGGTATGAATGGGAACTCTGTTTTGGGGAACTGGACACAGAGTTGTTATCCCATTCATGAGATTTACTTCCCCATAATGAGTCTGTACGACTCTCTTGTGTAGGCCTCAAGGAAGGTGATTTGTTCCTCCATGGTTAGTTCTTCAGCACCTCCTTCAAACAATGATTCAGGCCATAATACTCAGACAGGTCTTTGGCCTGTTTCCCATTCTTTAGCTCCACAGTTGTTATTATTCTGTAAGCAAACTCATCCGGGTGATTACCCTCTAGGAACAACTGGAGCTCATTTTTCCTGACTTCCTCAAGCCTCTTGTAAACTAACCCCTTTTTCACTATTTGTTTTCCAGCATCTTCTGAGGGGTTAGATTAGCTTTGTAGGCTTTCTTGAAGTCCTCTAGGATTTCCCAGGGTGAAACTACAAAGACCAGAGAGATCACTTCATCTACGATCTTTTTCACCTGGCCAATGTATCTCTGAGGTATGTTTTTCTTATGAATTCTGTGAGAGACCCTGGGATCAGGCCAAATCCTCACCCTTCCTTTTGATATTGAAAGGTATGCCTGAGAGTGTAAAGTCTGAGGGCTTGCTTATTCATATTGATGATAGAAGATGTGGCTGCATAAGCTTTGTCAACTCTCTTAAGCAATTCCTCATCATGATGTTTATGAAGCTCTTCTTCTTCTAGCTTCACTTTAACCATTTGTCTTTGGACTTCAGGAGTAATTGCTGAGGAGTGACTTGTGGCCTTAGGCAACTGAATCACAGCTGAGAGTGGCAGCCTATCTTCATCATCTTCTTCATCATCTTCTAGCCTCAATACCCTCTCTTCTTCTTCAAGGGTATATCATCGGCTATGGGTTTTGAGGGTAAGGGAGTTGGTTTGGTGGGTTGTGATTTGGGTGGTTTTGGTGTGGGAATGTTGACAGGCTGTTCTAGCATTCTTGAGGTGAGTGTGGCTTTTGATTGCTTGGCTAGCTCAGTCCTGCTCCCAGCACCGCTTCATTTAAAGCTTCAATAACAAGCCCTAGTATATGCTTCAGACGAACAGATCTTGGTGGTGATTGCCAAGATACTGTCCCTGGACCAAGCTTTGATTTCGATCATTGATCTTCCAAGATATTTTGCAATAAATCTAATCATGATCTCAAGCCTTTCTCTTTCTAACACTCATATAACTTGCCCATCTATTCTGGATTTCTTCAATCTCTAATCGTCGAATCTCAGAGTCAAGTTTATTGGTGTCATGGCCTTGCCTAAACAGTGATCAATGATGTTGTCCATTGATCTGCTGTGTCGGCATCAGCCTTTTATCAGTAGCTCCAAGGCTTTATCTTCAGCAATATGATCATCAGCACCTTCTTTCGCTTGTAGGTGAGCAGTGGTTGCTGTTCTTTCTCCTCCTCTTGGGCTTGCTTCGCTTCCTTCTCTTCCTCTGTTATTTTCCTCTTCTTTTCTTTCACTGCAGTACTCTCCCCCTTTTGGATGCATTGGTGGAAGGGGTTTGTACCGCAGAAAGAGTCTTTTGTATAGCAGCATCAATCAAGGGCTGTAAAGTTGAGGAAAGCCTCTCATCAATGGCTTTAGTCACAATATCAGTGATTATGGGTGTGTGATGGAGGAGGGAATTTGAAGTACAGCACCTATTTGCTCAGGAGGGTTCTGTTCCTGAGAAATAGGGCCTGAAGCAGAGGCAGGTGGTTGAGTTTGGAGTGGCTCAGTGTTTGGGGAACCTTCAACTGAAGGTGCCATCTGTGGGTTGGTGGAGGCAGATGGTCTTTCTCCTTGTGAGAGTTGATCAAGTAGCTTTTGCAGCCTACTGACTTTCTCTTCAAGGATTGTGTTCTGGGCAAGAACATCATAAAAAAAGCCCAGGTCATCATCAGCCAAAGCTGAATCATCTGACCTCCTGCTTAGAGCAGGATTACATGCACTGGGTGTACACCAGTTGATGCATGTGCCCCTTGTGCTTGGTACTGGGGACTTCCAGCCTCAGGACAGTGTCCATCATCAGCTGTTGCCTCTAGTGAGGTCTTAGCAATGTTACCAGCCTCATTCTGATCATGTGCTGAGTCAGAGGAGGTGGCAGCCTCACTAGATATTCTAAGCTCTTGTCTACACCAGGAGATAGAAGTGGTAAACCCTGTGTTGTGGGTTCTCAAGTGCACTGTGTTCCTCCCCTCAATTGCAGAGGTATTCCCAGTAGTAAGTGGTTTCTGGGGAGGGGGTGAGGAGTGCAGTTGAGTCAGCACTTGTGCAACTATTAAAGTTGGGCTGTGAGGAGCGGTTGTTTGGGGTGAAGGGATAGAAGCAGTGTGCACCTGGGGAGGTTGGTGCTCTTCAATGGCAATCCCCTCAAGTGAGGAAGATCCCAGATATGTAGGTACCCCTTGTGTGGTTGCTGCAGGCTCCTGTTGAGAGGAAGCCTGAGCGGCTATGGCTGGAAGAGTCATTGTATCCACTAGGGGGTTTGGACTAGTGGATATATCCTGCGTTTGTGTTGCAGGGGCATCCTCAGGGGACTCAATTCCCTGAGTAGCCGTTTTGGGTTTCTTTTGGTGGGTTTGGTGGGGACTTTTGATTTGGAGGTGGTGGCTGTGGGTTCCAGCTGCGTGGGTTTTCGCAGCTTGGCAGCCATTTTTAGTGTCTGGTCAGAGTTGTGCCGGGAGTATACTTCCGGCAGAACAGCCGTAGCAGGGACTCCCAAGCCAACAAGTCCCTCAGCATTAAGCTGGTTTGTAATGATGGCCATTATGAACCATGGATATAGTATCCAACGGTGGCAGTTAGTTTTTGAGCCATGTCCTTGAGCTCCGAAAATATTTTTTCTGAAAAGTTTAGTGGTTGTTGCTCAAGAATAGAATACATTACCTGCTGCCATTTTGTCGGCATTTGATCCCAAGACGACGTCTTAGGGGCCAAACATACATTCACCATGTGAAAAATAGGCGCTCAGCGTCATTAAAGTGTTTCTTCATGATAGTGAAGGCACTGAGATCGCCTTGATATCCATGTTGGGCAAAGGATAGATCTGTGGTGCCCTTCGGATATCCAGCAGGAGAACTAGCATTATTCAGATGAAGAATTTGGCGGATTATTGCAGGAGTGATGACTACTTCTTTGTTGTTGACGACCGACTGGAGAGATGGTGTGTTGTTCTCCCCAGTGGTAATAGTAACGTTCATCCAAAATTGTTGAAGGGATTCGGCATGTAGTATGGGATTCAGAAGAAATGCCGTATTGTATTGGGACTAAACCATAAGATCGATAGCAGTATCGAACTTAGTCCAGACAGGCGATTTAGTGAGGTAGGCAACACAATTGTGTCACGGTTTAGTTTGCATGGACGCCATTGAGAGGAGGGAAGTTTTGGAGAGGAACGTTAGGTTTGAAGAAGATGAAGCATTGAAGGATTAGGTCAGGGGTATATATAGGGTACGGGTAAGAAAACGACTGAAGGATGTGTTGTTAGTCATCAGTAGTGTTAAACGACCGTTGACATTGTATATCCTTTCAGACGTTGAAACAGCTGAAGTCGTGGTGTTAGGCATCAGAAGTTAGAAAACTACTAAAGACCGTGGTTTTGACTTCAGATGATTGAAACAACTGAGGACTTGGTGTTTGTCATCAGTAGTTATGAAACTACTGAGGACAGTGGTTTTGTCATCAGCTGTTGTAAACAACTGAAGACTTGGTATAGTCATCAGTAGTTATGAAACTACTGAGGACAGTGGTTTTGTCATCAGCTGTTGTAAACAACTGAAGACTTGGTATAGTCATCAGTAGTTATAAAACTACTGAAGACATGGTTTTGCTTCAGTTGTTTAGAATGAACCAGCAGTTGTAGAAACGACTGAAGAGAAAGTTCTCTTCAGCTGTTTTCGTCAATTCTTAGCTTGTCAGCTGTTTCATACTGTCCTCAACACATTCATCAGCCTTTTGGCTGACTTCAGTTGTTTCATAGGACATCAGTACTTATCTGTTTTTACTGATTGCAGTAGTTGTAGCTGCATCAGTAGTTGTAACTACATCAGTAGTTTAGAACAGATGAAGTACTTCAGTACTTGTGAGACATTTAACCTTCAGTAGTTATAAAAACTGCTGAGGGTAAAAGAGCTCATCAGTACTTATATGTGACTAGTTACTAATGATCATCAGTACTTATTACTAAGATCATCAGTAGTTGTCACTTATTCTAGCTGCAGCATACCAAGCCTTAACACCAGGTTTTGGAAAGTTGAACTATCCAAAGGCTTAGTAAAAATATCTGCAAGCTCATCCGCACTAGGCACAAACTTAGGATCAATCAGACCTTTTTCAAAACAATCCCTTATAAAATGATGTTTGATCTCTATATGTTTTGTCCTAGAGTGCTGGACTGGATTTTTGACAATGCAAAGAGTTGAAGCACTATCCATTAACAATGGAGTCTTAGTCTCTGTAATGCCATAATCCAAAAGTTGGTTTTGAAGCCAGAGTACCTGAGATGTACAACTTGCAGCAGCAATGTACTCTGCTTCAGCAGTTGATGTAGCAACTGAGGTCTGTTTCTTGCTCTACCAAGAAATCAAGCAGTTGCCTAGGAATTGACATCCACCAGAAGTTGATTTCCTGGTCAACTTACACCCTGCAGAGTCACTGTCAGAAAAAGCAACTAATTTACCAGAATGTCCAGTAGAATACCATAAACCTAGAGATGGAGTGCCTTGCAGATATCTAAAGATCCTCTTGACTGCAATCAGATGAGACTTTTAGGTGCAGCTGAAATCTAGCACAAACACATGTAGCAAACATAATATCTGGTCTAGAAGCTGTTAAATACATCAAGGACCCAATCATACATCTGTAAAGTGTTTCATCAACCACTTTACCTTTCTGATCTGTATCCAGTTGTGTGGTGCTGCACATGGGGGTAGAACAGGACTTACAGTTTTGTAAATCAAACTTTTGCAAAAGATCTTTTGTGTATTTGGACTGACGAATGAAAATTCCATCAGCCTTTTGTTTGATTTGCAACCCCAGAAAGAACTGTAATTCTCCCATGGCACTCATTTCAAACTTCTGTTGCATCAACTTTGTAAAGGCATCACACAACTTTGGATCAGAGGATGCAAAATGATATCATCTACATAAATTTGAACAAGTAGATTATGCTGCCCAACTTTCTTGATGAATAAAGTCTTATCTATGGAGCCTCTAGTGAAATTATTCAGAAGAAGAAGTTTGATAATGTCTCATACCAGGCTCTAGGAGCTTGTTTTAACCCATAAAGAGCCTTATCAAGCTTATACACCCAATTAGGATGTTTATTGTCCTCAAAGCCTGGAGGTTGACATACATAAACCTCTTCTTTATTTTTCCATACAAAAATGCACTTTTGACATCCATTTGAAAAACTTTAAGGTTTTGATAAGCAGCATAAGCTAAAAACAATCGAATTGCTTCCAGTCTGGCTACAGGGGCAAAGTTTCATCATAAAATACCTTCTTCTTGTGCAAACCCCTGAACAACCAGTCTGGCCTTGTTCTTAACAATAAGCCCATTTTCATCAGTTTTGTTCCTAAACACCCATTTAGTGCCTATTACACACTTACCTGGAGGTAGAGGAACCAGTTCCCACACTTGCTGTTTCTGAACTGAAGAAGCTCAAGCTGCATGGCATCAACCCATCCATTGTACTTTAAAGCAATGTGATAGTTCTTTGGCTCTTGCTGACTGATGAAGAGAGCATAGAAGCAGAAATTTGACAATTGACTTCTTGTTGATACTCCAGCAGTGATATCACCAATGATTTGAGACATAGGGTGATTCTTCAGATCTTGATACACAATGAGATCTGTGCAAGTGTTTGTAGTAGGCTCAGCAGTAACAGATGGTGATGGTGAATCATTTCCTTGAAACCAATCAGTGGATGGTAATTCAAAGGAAGTTGAATTCGAAGAGATCTCATCAGCATTTGTTGTGGATGGTGCTACTGGAGCTACAGGAACATCAGGTCTAGCGGAATCAGGCAGCTGATCACTAAACCTGAAGAGGTGAGTACTGCAATCATCATCATCCTCAGCAGTACCACTACGTGGTGAAATGTTGACAGGAGCAACAACAGGAGTTTGATAAGGAACATATTGCAGTATGTCCAAATCAAATAACTCCATAGGGCTTTGTGGAATCTTGTCCTTTGGAGATTCATTGAACTTAACATGTAGAGTTCTTCAACCATCTTTGTTCTGCAGTTGAAGACTCTGTATGCCTTGCAAGTAGATGAATAACCAACAAAATACCCTGCATCCACCTTAGGATCAAATTTATGGAGTTGATCCTTTGTGTTGAGAATAAAACAGGGACACCCAAATGCTTTGAAAAATGAAATCAGAGGAGCCAAATGATGGAGAACTTCATATGGAATCTTCATCAACCTCTGATTAATAAAACTCTATTTTGCACATAGCAAGCTGTGTTGACAGCTTCAGCCCAAAAGGTCAGTGGCAAACCTGAGTCAGCCAGCATGGACCTTACAGCTTCAATGAGGGCTGTTCTTTCTCTCCACTACTCCATTTTGCTCTGGAGTCCTTGGGATGCTAAACTGCCTTTTGATCCCCTTGGAAAGATAGAAGTCATCAAGTGTATGATTTCTGAACTCAGTTCCATTGTCACTCCTAATCACTTGACTGGAAGGGAATACTGCTTCTCAATATACAACACAAAGTGAATAATCTTCTGAGCAGCCTCATCCTTTGAATGTAGAAAGAAAGTCCATACAAATCTGGAGTAATCATCCATAATTACCAGACAGTATTTCTTCTTTGCCATGCTCATTACTCTCACAGGACCAATAGATCCATATGCAGTAATTGCAAGCAGGCAGTGGACTTAGGCACTTCAATAGGAGGGAATGGGACTTTGTGCTGTTTTCCTTTTAAACAAGCAGTGCAGGTTTCATCACAGTGGAACTCCTTTATTGGTAAGCCTCTAACTAAACTATTGTGGGTAAGCTGATTCATGTTTTTGAGATTAACATGACCAAGCCTTCTGTGCCACAGTTTAGATTCTGAGAAGAGGCTTTGGAAAATAGGCAAGGATGCCTTTGAGATCTATTTTCTTAGAAAGGTCTAAGGCATACACTCTTCCTGTCCTGTTGGCTCTTAGGAGAGTGTGATCATCCAACACTTGTCAATCAAGTGCAAAACTTTGGATGACAGAATCCTACAGTTTTGACTGGTGAAAAGAGCAACATGGCCTTTATCACACATTTGACTGACACTCAAGAGATTGTACTTGAGATTTTCCACATGATTAACATCATCAAATTTGATTTCTCCATTAGAAACAAAACCCTTACCAATGATGTAACCCTAGCATCATTGCCAAAAGAAACAAATCCCTTCTTTCCTTGAGAGTAGTCATGAAGAAGAGAGCTGTTCCCAGTCATGTGCATAGATCCCCCACTGTCTACATACAGATGCTACTTTGGCATGTTGAAGAACCCTGCAAAAATAAACAATCAGTTAGTTTAGAGACCCAAACCTTTTTGGTTTTGGGCCTGGTCTCATCAATAGATGGTAAACTAACAGGTTTATTTGAAACAACAGCTTGAGAGGAAGAGGATGGTGTAGAAGATGAGTCCTTTGGCTTGGCTCTCCTTTTCTGTGGTTTCAACATAGGAGCATCTAGTTGGTTAACTCTACCCAACAGATGTTGAACCATCATAACCAACTGTGTCTGATTTTGTGACAAAGCTTTCAGCTCATCAGACACATTGCAGTGGAGTTGATAAGTTCCTATGTTGCCCCTCTTCTTCTGAGCATTCTCAGCTGTCACCTATTTAACCCTTCCTTTTTGGATTTCTTTGAGGACTTAAGGGTTACAGGATTTGATGTTGCTGATACAAATGTGGTCTCAAACTCAGTTTTCATTTTTACCATTTTCTCTTTAATTTCTTCTTTTGTTTGAGTTGGAACTCTTTTGTACCAACAATCATCTGTAAGATGATTGAACAAACCACATACTTCACATGGTTTCTTCTTCATCTTAGGGTGATCATCAACTAAAGAGGGTGAAGCAATGAAGACTTGTCTTCAATACTTTTGAAGCATTGTTTGCTTTCTTGACTGCCTCTTTAGTAGGCTTCAAACTCTTATACTGGCAGTTTTCTTCTCTTCAGTACTGACAGCAGTTGAAGTTTGAAATTCAGGTGTTAAATCCTGCTCTCTAGTCCTTTCAGGACCTTCAGAATTAATCCTGAGTTGATCAACTCATTGATCATGTGAGTGTCAGCATTTGACCATCAACATCAGCTGATAAGTTCAAAGAGGGCTTGATGCTGACTGCTACTTCTGATTGTGTTGTATGAGAAGGTAGATCACATGATGTGATGGAATGGTTATCACTCTCACCATCAGATTACCTCTGCTCTTGGGGTAAAATCTGTAGGTGGAGCAGTGTGTTGTAACCAATTCCAAACTTCACATTGGAAGCAGATTGTTTACTAAGAAGCATTTCAAAACCTTTGCATGATTGTACCCATCTATCACACTCTACCTGGGTAACTGCAGGGTTTCTTGAGATCTTTGTACTTCTCTAGAAGTACCTCTTCTCTAGCCTTATCATCAATTATTTGGCAATTAGTTTATAAATCTCATCATTTTTATCTTTAAGCACAGACTCAAACACAGCTTTGTTTTGGAAATTATTTGTTCTAGCTCAATGTCTTATTAATTAGAGCTACATTTGCTTCTAAATGGAAGCAAATGCTGCTATGCATGTTCAGAACATAATTTGGCTTTTGCCTCAGAGGATACCTGTGATACCTGAGGTGTAGAGGCATTAGAAACTGAAGTATCAGCAGACTCCAAAGCCATAAGAGCTAGATTCCAAAAGGACTGTCACCACCATGTTGACCAGCACCTGAGAACAGTTGGTCATGACCAGACATGTCATCTGGTAAACTGCTCCAGTCAACAACTCCTGGGCGTGAAAAAGCTGTGTTGTGAGGGTGAGTTTGTTGATGAGATTGGGATGGCTGAGGTTCTGGTAGTGCATGAGGTTGTGGTGCCAGGAACTTGAACTTGATTTGACTGTGGCATGTAATAACAAGGGTACGGATATGGCATTTGACCCTGAGGAACAAAATATGCGGAGATTGTTGTTGGGGATGATGACTAGAAGGTGACAGGATGTTGCCCTCTGTGTTGTTGACTATTGCCAGGAAAAGTCACAAAGGGTGTAGTGGAGTTAGATCCAGTGATCTACACTCTCTTGCAAAGTGTCCAAGCCTTTGGCATTTGTGACACCTCAACTTGCTCTTGTCAAAACCACTTTGGTTTGCCAGAGAGTCCTGGGAATTTTCTTCCAGTTTTTTATAGAACTTCTGAGATCTGATATTTATCAGGGCCATTTGGCTCAAAATATCCATCTCTTCTAAGTCATCATCAGCAATCCCCTTGAGATCATCCATAATGAAGCATAGATTGTCATTATTACACCCAGTAAACTGACCATCAACACTCACAATGTAGAATCAGAAGTGCTGAAGAGCAATTAATATGCTCATCATACTGGCATTCAGATTGAAGCATATTCTGACTCAGACCCACCAAGGCAGTGTGCCTGGTACAAAGTCTTCAGTGAGCTTTCCAGATGAAGACAGCTTTCTCTTCTGTCTATCTCTCTTCAACGTGAGCAGTTCCCATGGAGTTGGGTGGTGAGAGATAGTTGTCCAAACTTGCACTGGAGCGTAGGACAATAGTATAGGTGTCCCATCTCTCAAGCAGTGATCTGAGAAATCTGTTATTCATCTGGATATTAGGGTACTCAAGTTTGACCATTTTTAATTCAGAGATCAAACAAGAAAACCGATCATATGGTGAGTTAGGGTCTCACCCTTTCTATGAGAAAATGTCTCATATTGTTGGGCGAGGATTTCTCTATTATTTGCCAAGACCTCATCTGTTCCTCAAAATTGTTCTTTCAAGGCATTCCAGAGGTCATGGGTAGTTTCATGAGCATTAGCCAGAATAGATTCATTGGCAGTGCCATGGCCAGGTTCAGAAATCCATAGGCTTTTGCATCAATTCAAGCAACTTCTTATCCTCATCTGAGTATTGCTCACTCCTCTTCGGAACCATTTGATGGGTTTCGGGTTATTCACCATAGGCTTGTGTGGATCATGTACCACTGATGTCCAACAACCTGCGCTGTTAACAGACAGGTGATGGAGCATTCGTCTTTGCCTGTTATACTCATTCCTAACCAGCATTGGTGGCTGGTTGAGGAACAATATTGTGAGGATCATTGGAGGGAGTAGTCATTTTCAGTTCAGAGAAACAATTTAATTCAAGCTTTTTAAAAAAATTTTACACAGACCACACAACAACTCAATGAAAAACCAAGAAAGATTCAGGATGAATGACGACAATACAGAAAAATTCAATCTCTATAAACCGTTTCTTGCAAAAAACAAAAGCTAATTCAATCAAACTAGATCTTAATAGCAGTTTCAATGATCAATTATTAGATGATCAATGATTAACCTGCTCTGATACCAGTTGACAGGATCAGCGATCACAAGTTTGATGTATTAGAGTTAAAGGCAGCGGAATAAGAATAGGAATTAGACAAATTGTAGCAAGAAGTCGATGCTTGTATGCATTAAGAGCACATACGGTTTTAGCGAGAGAATATATTTCTGATTCAAGGATGTTTATAGATATGGAATGTTTCTAATCAAATCATTCATTCATTCACGTCATTCCACTATTTACAATAGGTTGTCACTCCTTATATAGAGTGCAACAAACATGTTGTTATCACGGAAAGTGACCACTGGCAGATCTAACACAAAATAACTAACTTTAACAAACTTTCCAGATGAAGACAGCTTTCTCTTCGTTCTATCTCTCTCTCAAAGTGAGCAATTTCCCATGGAGTTGGGTGAGAGATAGTTTGTCCAACTTGCACTGGAGCGTAGGACAATAGTATATGTGTCCCATCTCTCAGGCAGTGATCTGAGAAATCTGTTATTCATCTGAATATTGGTGTATTCAAGTTTCCATTTTTAGTTCAGAGATCAAACAAGAAAACCGTTCATATTGTTGAGTCAGTGTCTCACCCTTTCTATGAGAGAATGTCTCATATTGTTGGGCAAGAATTTCTCTAGTATTTGCCAAGACCTCATCTGTTCCTCCAAATTGTTCTTTCAAAGCAATCCAGAGGTCATGGGCAGTTTCATGATGCATTAGCCCAGAATAGATTTCATTGGGCAAAGCATGGCCAGAATTCCATGGGCTTTTGCATCAATCTCAAGCAACTTTTATCCTCATCTGAGTATTGCTCCTCCTCTTCGAACCATTGATTGGTTTCCGGGTTATTCACCATAGGCTTGTGTGGACCATGTACCACAGATGTCCAACACCCTGCGCTGTTAACAGACAGGTGATGGAGCATACGTCTTTGCCATATGTTATACTCATTCCTAACCAGCATAGGAGGCTTGGTTGAGGAACCAGTATTGTGAGGATCATTGGAGGGAGTGGTCATTTTCAGTTAAAAAAAACAGTTTTAGTTCAAGTTTTAAAAGAAGTTTTAGACAAACCACAACAAACTCAATGAGAACCAAGAAAAGATCTCAGGATGAATGAGCAGAAATACAGAAAAATTCAATCTCTATAACCGTTTCTTGCAAAAACAAAAGCTAATTCAATCAAAATTGGATCTTGATAGCAGTTTCATGATCAATTATTAGATCGATCAATGATTAACCTGCTCTGATACCATTTGACAGGATCAGTGATCACAGGTTTGATGTAACAGAATATAACGCAGCGGAATACAAACACGGAATTAGACAAATTGTAGCAAGCTAACAATAATGTGAGCATTAAGATCGCATACAGTTATAGGGAGAGTATGTATTTCTGATTTCTGGGAATGTTTATAGATGAAGAATATTTCTAATCGAATCAATCATTCATTCCATTCAATTCATCATTTCATTCAATCATTACCAATAGGTTGTCACTCCTTTATAGAGTGCAACAGTCACTGCTGTTATCACGGAAAGTGACAACTGGCAGATCCAATACAGAAATAACTAATTCTTAACAAAATACTGAAATGTTCACAACTACTGAGAACATATCAGCAAGTTAAGTACAAATATTAAAAACTACTGAAACTACAACGACTGAAGAACAAGCTCTTCAGTCGTTTTACAAAAACACTGAAACAAAGAAAATAAAACTACTGATATCACAACTACTGAAGAAGTACGCTTCAGCAGTTGTGACAAAACTATGAGGCTTCAGTACTTGATCTTCAGACTTTGACATCAGGCGTTTCATCAGCTGATGACTTCAGTAGATATCATCAGCTGATGTCTTCAGTCTGTGTCTTCAGACTTTGTACATCAGTGTTGATCTCAGCACTTGTGAACTCTTCAGCTGTTGTTTTTCAGTACTTTGGTCTTTCAGCTTCAGCACTTGTGTCTTCAGCTGTTGTACTTCAGCATTTGGGTTCTTCAGCAGTTAAGGTCTTCAGCACTTGATCTTCAGCTGTTGAAGTCTTCAGCACTTGTCAAACTACTGATGAGGCTTTCAGCAGTTGTTGTGATACCTGTGGGACTTAGAGGTTTTCTGATCTTGGCTCATTGGTTCTTTTGTCCAACAAACTCCACCTGAAACCAATGCAGCCAAAACCTCTAACTTATTTATACTCCCACTTATTGATGGCAAAAATGTTGGTCTTTTTCCTTCTTGATCAGTAGAGAAGATGACCCATGTACGCTCCGGCCTGGGAAGAACCTCAAATATTTGTTTTGGCAGAGTATGAATGGGAACTCTGTTTTGGGGAACTGGACACAGAGTTGTTATCCCATTCATGAGATTCACTTCCCCATAATGAGTCTGTACGACTCTCTTGTGTAGGCCTCAAGGAAGAGGTGATTTGTTCCTCCATGGTTAGCTCTTCAGCACCTCCTTCAAACAATGATTCCGGCCCATAATACTCAGACAGGTATTTGGCCTGTTTCCCATTCTTTAGCTCCACAGTGTTATTACTCTGTAAGCAAAACTCATCGGGGTGATTACCCTCTAGGACACAATGGAGCTCATTTCCGACTTCCTCAAGCCTCTTGTAAACTAACCCCTTTTTCACTATTTGTTTTCCAGCATCTTCTGAGGGGTTAGATTAGCTTTGTAGGCCTTCTTGAAGTCTTCTAGGATTTCCCAGGGTGAAACTACAAAGACCAGAGAGATCACTTCATCTACGATCTTTTTCACCTGGCCAATGTATTCCGAGGTTATTGTTCTTATGAATTCTGTGAGAGACCCGGGATCAGGCCAAATCCTCACTCTTTCCTTTTGTATTTGAAAGGTATGCTGAGAGTGTAAAGTCTGAGGCTTGCTCCTTCATATTGATGATGGAAGATGTGGCTGCATAAGCTTTGTCAACTCTCTTCAGCAATTCCTCATCATGCTGTTTATGAAGCTCTTCTTCTTCTAGCTTCACTTTAACCATTGTCTCTGGACTTCAGGAGTAATTGTGAGGAGTGACTTGTGGGCCTTAGGCAACTGAATCACAGCTGATAGCGGCAGCCTGTCTTCATCATCTCTTCATCTTCTTCTAGCCTCAAATCCTTCTCTTCTTCTTCAAGGGTATATCATCGGCTATGGGTTGGTTTGAGGGAAAGGGAGTTGGTTTGGGGGTTGTGTTTGGGTGGTTTTGGTGTGGGAATGTTGACAGGCTGTGCTAGCATCCTGAGGTGAGTGTGGCTTTTGATTGCTTTGCTAGCTCAAGTCCTGCTCCCAGCACCCACTCATTCAAAGCTCAATAAACAAGCCCTTAGTGTATGCTTCAGACGAACAGATCTTGGTGGTGATTGCCAAGATACTGTCCCTGGACCAAGCTTGATCTAAATCATTGATCTTCCAAGATATTTTGCAATAAATCTTATCATGATTTCTAGCCTTTCTCTTTCTAACACTTCATAAATTGCCCATCTATTCTGGATTTCTTCAATCTCTAGTCGTCGAATCTCAGAGTCAAGTTTGTTGGTGTCATGACCTTGCCGGAACAGCTGATCAATGATGTTGTCAATGATCTACTGTGTTCGGCATCAGCCTCTTTTATCAGTAGCTCCAAGGCTTTATCTTCAGCAATGTGCTCATCAGCACTTTCTTCGCTTGTAGGTGAGCATTGGTTGTGTTCTTTATCTTTTGGGCTTGCTTCGCTTCCTTCTTTTCCCGGATCTTTTCCTCTTCTGTTCTTTCACTGCAGGGAACTCCCCTTTTGGGGCATTGGAGGAAGGGGTTGAGACCGCAGAAAGAGTCTTGTGGACAGCAGCATCGACCAAGGGCTGTAATGTTGAGGAAAGCCTCTCATCAAGGGCTTTGATCACATATCAGTGATTAGGGGGGTGATGAGAGGGAGGGAATTTTTGAGAGCAGCACTATTTGCTCAGGCGGGTTCTGTTCCTGAGAAGTAGGGCCTGAAGCGGAGGCAGGTGGTGATTTTGGGGTGGCTCTGTATTTGGGAAACCTCAAGGGAAGGTGCATCTGTGGGTGTATGAGGGTGGCAGATGGACTTGCATCCTGAGACATCTTGGTCAGCAGCTCTTTGAGTCTGCTAACCTCATCCTCTAGAATGGTGTTTTGAGCAACTACACGAAGAAGAAGCTCAGGTCTCTCATTCATCAGTTGTTCTGAACCTGACCTCCTGCTCTAGAGCAGGATGGACATGCACTGGGTGTAGACCAGTTGGTGCATGTGCCCTTGTGCTTGGTACTGGGGACTTCAGCCTCAGGACAATGTCCATCATCAGCAGTTGCCTCTAGGGAGGTCTTAGCAATGTTACCAGCATCACTCTGGTCATGTGCTGAGTCAGAGGAGGTGGCAGCATCACTAGATATTCTAAGCTCCTTTTACACCAGGAGATAGAATTGGGGGAAAACCACTGTGCTGGGGTTCTCAGGTGCACTGGTTCCTCCCCCTCAATTGTAGAGGTATTCCCAGTAATAAGTGGTTTCTGGGGAGGGGGGGGGGCGGGGGGAGGAGTGCAATGAGTCAGCCTTGAGCAACTATTAAAGTTGGCGCTGTGAGGGGCGGTTGTTTGGGGTATGGGGGGTAGAAGCAGTGTGCACCTGGGGTGGATGGTGCTCGTCATGGCAATCTCCTCAAGTGAGGAAGATCCCAGATAAGTAGGTGCCCCTTGGGTTGCTGCAGGCTCTGTGAGAGGAAGCCTGAGCGGCTGTGACTGGAGGAGTCATGGTATCAACTAGGGGGTTTGGACTAGGGATATATCCTGCGTTTGTTGTGCAGGAGCATCCTCAGGGGACTCAATTCCCTGAGTAGCCATTTTGGGTTTCTTTTTGGTGAGTTTGGTGGGGACATTGGATTTGGAGGTGGTGGCTGTGGGTTCCAGCTGCGTGGGTTTTCGCAGATTGGCAGCCAGTTTGAGTGTCCGGTCGGAGTTGTGCCGGGAGTATACTTCTGGCAAAAACAGCCGTAGCAGGGACTCCCAAGCCAACAAGTCCCTCAGCATGAAGCTGGTATATTATAATGGCCATTATGAACCGTGGATAGAGTATCCAACGGTTGGCAGTTAGTTTTGAGCCATATCTTTGAGCTCTGAAATATTAATTCTGAAAAATTCAGTGGTTGTTGCTCAAGGATAGAATACATTACCTGCTGCCATTTGGTGGACATTTGATCCCAAGACGATGTCTTGGGCCAAACATACATTGACCATGTGAAAGATCAGCGCGCTCAGCGTCATTAAAGTGTTTCATTCATGATGGTGGTGGCAGTGAGATCACCTTGATACCATGCTGAGCAAATGATAGATCTATGGTGCCCTTCGGATATCCAGCAGGAGAGGTAGCATCACTCAGTTGAAGAATTTTACGGATTGTTGCAGGAGTAATCATACTTCTTTGTGGGTTGACGACTGACCGGAGGGATTGTGTGTTGCTCTCCTCAGTAGTGACATAACGTTCATCCAAAATTGGTTCAAGGATTCGGTTAGTAAAACGGGTTCAGAAGGAATGCCTTGTTGTATTGGGACTGAACCATAAGATCGATAGCAGTATCGAACTTAGTCCAGATCGGCGAATTTTGTGAGGTAGGCAAACAGTTGTGTCGCGGTTTAATTTGCATAGACGCCATGGAAATTTGTTGGAGAGGAACGTTAGGTTTGAAGAAGATAAAGCATGGAGAGCTCAAGTTAAGGGTATTTATAAGGGTACGGGTGAGGAAACGACTGAAGGATGTGGTGTTAGTCATCAGTAGTTTTAAACGACCGTTGACATGGTATTATCCTCTTCAGACGTGTTGAAACAGCTGAAGTCGCGGTGTTAGGCATCAGTAGTTAGAAAATACTGAATACCGTGGTTTTGACTTCAGGTGATTGAAACAACTGACATGGTGTTTGTCACAGTAGTTATGAAAACTATGAAGACAGTGGTTTTGTCATCAGCTGTTGTAAACAACTGAAGACTTGGTATTGGTCAGTCAGTAGTTATAAAACTGCTGAAGACAGTTTTGCTTCAGTTGTTTAAAATGAAAACAGCAGTGGTACAAACGACTGAGGAGAAAGTTCTCTTCAGCTGTTTTCGTCAATTCTTAGCTTTTCAGCTGTTTCAAACTGTCCTCAACAATTCATCAGTCTTTATGGCTGATTTCAGTTGTTTCATAGGACATTAGTACTTATCTGTTTGTACTGTTTTCAGTAGTTATGACTGCATCAGTAGTTGTAACTACTTCAGTAGTTTAGAGCAGATGAAGTACTGCAGTACTGTGAGAACTGTTAGCCTTCAGTAGTTATATAAAAAACTACTGAGGTTAAAAGAACTCATCAGTACTTATATGTGACAGGCACTATGATCATCAATATGATTACTGAGAGCATCAGTAGTTGTCACCTATTCTAGCTGCAGCATGCCAAGCCTTAGCACCAGGTTTTGGAAAGATGAACTATCAAAGGCGGCTTAGTAAAAATGTCTGCAAGCTCATCAGCACTGGGCACAAACTTAGGATCAATCAGACCTTTTTCAAAACAATCCTTATAAAATGATGTCTGATCTCTATGTGTTGGTCCTAGAGTGCTGGATGGATTTTGACAATGCAAAGAGCTGAAGCACTATCCATTAACAATGGAGTCTTAGTCTCTTGTAATGCCATAATCCAAAAGTTGGTTTTGAAGCCAGAGTACCTGAGATGTACAGCTTGCAGCAGCAATGTACTCAGCTTCCGCAGTGGATGTAGCAACTGAGGGTTGTTTCTTGCTCTCTGCCAAGAAATCAAGCAGTTGCCTAGGAAATGACATCCACCAGAAGTTGATTCCTGGTCAACTTACACCTGCATAGTCACTGTCAGAAAAAGACAACTAATTTACCAGAATGTCTGTAGAATACCATAACCTAGAGATGGAGTGCCTTGCAGATATCTAAAGATCCTCTTGACTGCAATCAGATGAGATCTTTAGGTGCAGCCTGAAATCTAGCACAAACACATGTAGCAAACATAATATCTGGTCTAGAAGCAGTTAAATACATCAAGGACCCAATCATACATCTGTAAAGTGTTTCATCAACCACTTTACCTTTCTGATCTGAGTCCAGTTGTGTGGTGCTGCTCATGGGAGTAGAACAGGGCTTACAGTTTTGTAAATCAAACTTTTGCAAAAGATCTTTTGTATATTTGGATGATGAAAAATTCCATCAACCTTTGTTTGATTTGCAACCCCAGAAAGAACTGTAATTCTGGCCCATGGCATCATTTCAAACTTCTGTTGCATTCACTTTGTAAAGGCATCACAAAACTTTGGATCAGAGGATGCAAAAATGATATCATCTACATAAATTTGAACAAGTAGATTATGCTGCCCAGCTTTCTTAATAAATAAAGTCTTGTCAATGGAGCCTCTAGTGAAATTGTTTTCCAGAAGAAGAAAGTTGACAATGTCTCAACCAGGCTCTGGAGCTTGTTTTAACCCATAAAGAGCTTTATCAGCTATACACCCAATTAGGATGTTTATTGTCCTCAAAGCCTGGAGGGTGACATACATAAACCTCTTCTTTAACTTTTCCATACAAAAATGCAATTTTGACATCCATTTGAAAGACTTTTAAGTTTTTGATAAGCAGCATAAGCTAAAACAATCGAATGCTTTCCGTCTGGCTACAGGGGCAAAGGTTTCATCAAAATCAATACCTTCTTCTTGTGCAAACCCCTGAACAACCAGTCTGGCCTTGTTCTTAACAATAAGCCATTTCATCAGTTTTGTTCCTAAACACCCATTAGGCCTATTGCACACTTACCTGGAGGTAGATGGAAACCAGTTTCCCACACTTGCTGTTTCTTGAAACTAAGAAGCTCAAGCTGCATGCATCACCATCCATTGTCCTTTAAAGCAATGTGATAATTCTTTGGCTCTTGCTGACTGATGAAGAGAGAATAGAAGCAGAAATTTGACAATTGACTTCTTGTTGATACACCAGCAGTGATATCACCAATGATTTGAGGCATGGGGTGATTCTTCAGATCTTGATACACAATGAGATCTGTGCAAGTGTTTGTAGCCGGTTCAGCAGCCACAGATGGTGATGGTGAATCATTTCCTTGAAACCAATCAGTGGATGGTAATTCAAAGGAAGTTGAATTCGACGAAATCTCATCAGCATTTGTTGTGGATGGTGCTACTGGCGCTACAGGGCACAATCAGGTCTAGTTGTGATCAGGCAGCTGATCACTAAACCTGAAGAGGGTGAGTATGCAAACACATCATCATCAGCAGTACCACCAGGTGTGTGAACTGTTGACAGGAGCAACAGCAGGAGGTTTGATAGGGAACATATTGCAGTATGTCCAAATCAAATAACTCCACAGGACTTTGTGGAATCTTGTCCTTTGGAGATTCATTAAACTTAACATGTAGAGTTCTTCAAACAATCTTGTTCTGCAGTTGAAGACTCTGTATGCCTTGCAAGTAGATGAATAACCAACAAAGTATCCTGCATCACCTTAGATCAAATTTGTGGAGTTGATCCTTTGTTTTGAGAATAAAACAGGGACACCCAAATGCTTTGAAAAATGAAATCAGTGGAGCCAAATGATGGAGAACTTCATATGGAGTCTTCATCAACCTCTGATTTACTAAAACTCTATTTTGCACTAACAAGCTGTGTTGAAGCTTCGGCCAAAAGGTCAATGGCAAACCTGAGTCAGCCAGCATGGACCTTGCAGCTTCAATGAGAGTCCTGTTCTTTCTCTCCACTACTCCATTTTGTTCCGGAGAGTCCAGGAATGCTGAACTGCCTTCTGATTCCCTTTGAGAGATAGAAGTCATCAAGTGTATGATTTCGGAACTCAGTTCCATTATCCTCCTAATACCCTTGACTGGAAGGAATACTGCTTCTCAATGTACAGACAAAGTGGATAATCTTCTGAGCAGCCTCATCCTTTGAGTGGAGAAAGAAAGTCCATACAAATCTGGAGTAATCATTCCACAATTACCAGACAGATTCTTCTTTGCCATGCTCATTACTCTCAAGGACCAAATAGATCCATATGCAGTAAGTAAGCAGGCAGTGGACTTGGACACTTCAATAGGAGGAAATGAGACCTTGTGCTGTTCCTTTTAAACAAGCAGTGCAAGTGTCATCACAGTGGAACTCCTTTATTGGTAAGCCTCTGACTAAACTATTGTGGCTAAGCTGATTCATGTTGGAGATTAACATGACCAAGCCTCCTGTGCCATAGTTTAGATTCTTGAAAAGAGGCTTTGGAAAATAGGCAAGGATTGCCTTTGAGATCTATCTTCTTAGAGAGATCTAAGGCATACACTCTTCTGTCCTGTTGGCTTTCAGGAGAGTGTGATCATCCAACACCTTGTCAATCAAGGGCAAAACTTTGGATGACAGAATCCTACAGTTTTGACTTGTGAAAAGGGCAACATGGCCTTTATCACACATTGACTGACACTCAAGAGGTTGTACTTGAGATTTTCCACATGATAACATCATCAAATTTGATTTCTCCATTGGAGACAAAGCCTTACCGATGATGTAACCCCTAGCATCATTGCCAAAGAAACAAATCCCTTCTTTCCTTGAGAGTAGTCATGAAGAAGAGAGATGTTCCCAGTCATGTGCATGGATCCCCCACGTCTACATACCAGATGCTATTTTGGCATGTTGAAGAAACCTGCAATAATAAACAATCAGTTAGTTTTAGAGACCCAAACCTTTTTGGTTTTGGGCCTGGTCTCATCAATAGATGGTAAACTAGCATGTTTATTTGTAACAACAGCCTGAGAGGAAGAAGATGGTGCAGAAGAGGAGTCCTTTGGCATAGACCTCCTTTCTGTGGTTTCACATAGGAGAATCTAGTTGGTTACTCTTACCCAACAGATGTTTGTACCATCATCACCAGCTGTGTCTGATTTTGTGATAAAACTTTCAGCTCATCAGACACATTGCTAGTGGAGTTAGATAAAGTCCTATGTTGTACCTTCTTCTTTTGAGCACCTCAGCTGTCACCTGTTAACTCCTTCCTTTTGATTGCTTTAAGGACTTAAGGGTTACAGGATTTGATGTTGCTGATACAAATGTGGTCTCAAACTCAGTTTTCATTTTTACCATTTTCTCATTAATTTCTTCCTTTTGTTTGAGTTTGGAACCTCTTTTGTACCAAACAATCATCTGTAAGATGATTGAACAAACCACATATTCACATGGTTTCTTCTTCATCTTAGGTTGATCATAAACTAAAGATGGTGAAGACTTGTTCTTCAATGCTTTGGAAGCATGGTTGCTTTCTTGACAGCATCTTTTAGTAGTCTTCAAACTCTTTCTACTGCCAGTGTTTCTTCTCTTCAGTACTGACAGCAGTTGAAGTTTGAACTTCAGGAGTTGAATCCTGCTCTCCAGTCCTTTCAGGACCTTCAGGATTGACTCCTGAGTTGATCAACTTATTGATCATGTGAATGTCAGCATTTGGACCATCAAAATCAGCTGATAGGTTCAAGGAGGACTTGATACTGACTGCTACTTCTGATTGTGCTGTATCAGAAGGTAGATCACATGACTTGATGGATGGTTATCACTCTCACCATCAGATTCTACCTCTGCTCTGGGGTAAAAACCTGTAGGTGGAGCAGTGTGATTGTAACCAATTCCAAACTTAACATTTGAAGCAGATGCTTACTAAGAAGCATTTCAAAACCTTTGCATGATTGTACCCATCTATCACACTCGACCTGGGAACTGCAAGGGTTTCTTTGAGATCTTTGTACTTCTCTAAAAAGTACATCTTCTCTAGCCTTATCACAATTATTTTGCAATTCAGTTTATAAACCTCATCATTTTTATCTTTGAGCACAAACTCAAACTCAGCTTTGTTTTTGGAAATTACTGTTCTAGCTCAATGTTCTTATTAATTAAAGCTACATTTGCTTTCTCTAATGAAGCAAATGCTGCTATGCATGTTCAGAACATAATTTGGCTTTTGCTCAGAGGATACCTGTGATACCTGTGGTGTAGAGGCATTGGAGGATGAAGTATCAGCAGACTCCAAAGCCATAAGAGCTAGATTTCCACAAGGGACTGTCACACCATGTTGACCAGCACCTGAGAACAGTTGATCATGACCAGACAAGTCATCTGGTAAACTGCTCCAAGTCAACAACTACTGGGGTGAAGAAGCTGTGTTTGTTGAGAGGAAGGTGTTGATGAGATAGGGAAGGCTGAGGTTTGGTAATGCATGAGGTTGTGGTTGCATAGGAACTTGAACTTGACTTGACTGTGGCATGTAATAACAAGGGTACTGATAAGCATTTGACCTGAGGAACAAAAATATGCCGGAGATTGTTGTTGAGGATGATGACTAGATGTGACAGGATGTTGCCTCTGTTTTGTTGACTATTGCCAGGAAAAGTCACAAAGGGGCATTAGAGTTTGATCCAGTTTTGATCTACACTCTCTTGCAAAGTGTCCCAGCCGTTGGCATTTGTGACACCTCAACTTGCTCTTGTCAAACCCACTTTGGTTTTGCCAGAGAGTCCTGGGAATTTTCTTCCAGTTCTTTTGTAGAACTTCTGAGATCTGATATTTATCAAGGCCATTTGGCTCAAAATATCCATCTCTTCTAAGTCATCATCAGCAATCCCCTTGAGATCATCCATAATGAAACATAAGTGTCATTATTACATCCAGTGAACTGACCATCAACACTTACAAAGCAGAATTAGAAGTGCTCGAAAGAGAAATTAATATGCTCATCATACTGGCATTCAGATGCAGCATATTCTGACTCATGACCCACCAAGGCAGTGTTGCCTTGAATAAAGTCTTCAGTGAGCTTTCCAGATGAAGACAGCTTTCTCTTCTGTTCTATCTCTCTCTCAAAAGTGAGCAATTTCCCATGGAGTTGGGTGAGAGATAGTTTGTCCAAATTGCACTGGAGCGTTAGGACAATAGTATATGTGTCCATCTCTCAGGCAGGCAGTGATCTGAGAAATCTGTTATTCATCTGAATATTGGTGTATTCAAGTTTGACCATTTTTTAGTTCAGAGATCAAACAGGAAAACGCTCATATTGTTGAGTCAGGGTCTCACCCTTTCTATGAGAGAATGTCTCATATTGTTGGGCAAGAATTTCTCTATTATTTGCCAAGACCTCATCTTTCCTCCAAATGTTTCAAAGAATCCAGAGGTCTATGGGCAGTTTCATGATGCATTAGCCCAGAATAGATTTCATTGGGAACAGCCATGGCCAGAATTCCATGGGCTTTGCATCAATCTCAAGCAACTTTTATCCTCATCTGAGTATTGATCCCTCCTCTTCGAACCATTGATTGGTTTTCCGGGTTATTCACCATAGGCTTGTGTGTGACCATGTACCACAGATGTCCAACCACCCTGCGCTGTTAACAGACAGGTGATGGAGCATACGTCTTTGCCATATGTTATACTCATTCCTAACCAGCATAGGAGGCTTGGTTGAGGAACCAGTATTGTGAGGATCATTGGAGGGAGTGGTCATTTTCAGTAAAAAAAAAACAGTTTAGTTCAAGTTAAAAAGAAGTTTTAGACAAACCACAACAAACTCAATGAGCAACCAAGAAAAAGATCTCAGGATGAATGAGCAGAATTACAGAAAATTCAATCTCTATAACCGTTTCTTGCAAAAACAAAAGCTAATTCAATCAAACTTGGATCTTGAATAGCAGTTTCAATGATCAATTATTAGATCGATCAATGATTAACCTGCTCTGATACCATTTGACAGGATTAGTGATCACAGGTTGATGTAACAGAATATAACGCAGCGGAATACAAACACGAATTAGACAAATTGTAGCAAGCTAACAATATATGTGAGCATTAAGATCGCATACAGTTATAGGGAGAGTATGTATTTCTGATTTCTGGGAATGTTTATAGATGAAGAATATTTCTAATCGAATCAATCATTCATTCCATTCAATTCCTCATTTCTTCAATCATTACAATAGGTTGTCACTCCTTATATAGAGTGCAACAGTCACTGCTGTTATCACGGAAAGTGACAACTGGCAGATCCAATACAGAAATAACTAATCTTAACAAACTACTGAAATGTTCACAACTACTGAGAACATATCAGCAAGTTAAGTACAAAATATAAAACTACTGAAACTACAATGACTGAAGAACAAGCTCTTCAGTCGTTTTACAAAACTACTGAAACAAAGAAAATAAAACTACTCATACAACTACTGAAGAAGTACTCTTCAGCAGTTGTGACAAACTACTGAGGCTTCAGTACTTGATCTTCAGACTTTGACCTTCAGGCGTTTCATCAGCTGATGACTTCAGTAGATATCATCAGCTGATGTCTTCAGTCTTTGTCTTCAGACTTTGTACATCAGTTGTTGATCTTCAGCACTTGTGAACTCTTCAGCTGTTGTCTTCAGTACTTTGGTCTTTCAGCTTCAGCACTTGTGTTCTTCAGCTGTTGTACTTCAGCACTTTGGTTCTTCAGCAGTTAAGGTCTTCAGCACTTGATCTTCAGCTGTTGAAGTCTTCAGCACTTGTCAAACTACTGATGAGGCTTTCAGCAGTTGTTGTGATACCGTGTGGGACTTAGAGGTTTTCTGATCTTGGCTCATTGGTTCTTTTGGTCCAACAAACAAACTACTGAAATGTTCACAACTACTGAGAAACATATGAGTGTTAAGTACAAAATATAAAACTACTGATTGGAAACTACTGAAACTACAAGATGAAGAACAAGCTCTTCAGTCGTTTTACAAAACTACTGAAACATAAAACTACTGAAACTAGAAATATAAAACTACTGATATCACAACTACTGAAGAAGTACTCTTCAGCAGTTGTGACAAATACTGAGTTCAGTACTTGATCTTCAGACTTTGACCTTCAGATGTTTCATCAGCTGATGACTTCAGCAGATATATCAGCTGATGTCTTCAGTCTTTGTCTTCGGACTTTGTACATCAGTTGTTGATCTTCAGCACTTGTAAACTCTTCAGCTGTTGTACTTCAGTACTTTGGTCTTTCAGCTTCAGCATTGTGTTCTTCAGCTGTTCAGCTTCAGTACTTGCGTCTTCAGCTGTTCAGCTTCAGTACTTGTGTTCTTCAGCTGTTGTATTTCAGCACTTTAGTTCTTCAGCTGTTGAAGTCTTCAGCACTTGATCTTCAGCTGTTGAAGTCTTCAGCACTTGTCAAACTGTTGATGAAGCTTTCAGCAGTGTTGTGATACCATGTGGGACTTAGAGGTTTTCTGATCTTGGCTCATTGGTTCTTTTGGTCCAACAACACCAATAAATGTTTATTTATTGATGAGATCATACATATAAACATTTACACCAATTTAGAAAATGGGTTTTCTAAAACATTGCTTTGTAATACAACAATACTATATGGATAGTTTGTTCATGAGATATTATTTGTTTCATTATTTAAGTTGGTTAAATAATAACAAATAAAAGTGTGTTATTGTTATGAAATTAAAAGAGGTTTTAATTTTATAAAGTTAAGGGTTAAGAGAGTAAATTGTGAAAAACAAAATGGGAGGGAGGAAACCCATTTTTAACACACCCTTCGGCCGCCCAAAAGGGGCCATTGGGACCGGCCTTTTGATTTGGTTTTTGAGTGTCGTTCTCCTCTCTTACACTCCATTCATTCATTCTCTCTAAAAAAGTTACAAGCAAAAGAACCTCCAAAACCAGGGCCATTTTCGGATTTTGGAAGCTGAAAAAGAGACTGAAATTTTTGGTTTTGGAAGAGCTATCTTTGGTGTTGCATCCTAACAAGCAAGGTGTTGAAGGGCTTGTGGGTATCACTTCATGAGGCCTTCTCCTTTGAAGGCTAGACACATTCAAGAACATCATCATCTACCTATTTTCATCTACATCATCTTATTCTAGAAAGGTTGATTCTATGAACTCCCTATGGTTGTTTTGTTTTGTTTGATAGCACACTATTTCACATATTATTATGATCCTCATTCTTGAGTTTTGTTTATGGTTTAATATGGAAAAAATTTTCAGATTATAAACCATGTTTTAAACCTCTTATTCCGCTGCGTTTTCTATAGTTTAAAAGGTTAAACTAAGTGTTTTACATGTTACAAGACTCATCATTTGTGACACCTTAGAAGATGTGGAATGACTATGTTGTATCACAGGCTTTTGAGACTTTACTGCTCAAGTTGTTCTTCCGGTAAATGAGCTAGTCTTGGTATGTCACACATACTATGTTGAGTGTCTAGCTTTTGCTTTTGAACCTTTAACGTTGGATGACCATGAATATTTGTTTGAATAACAAGCGTTTTTTGTTATTTTTCCATGGATACACAACTTTTTTTATTTTTTCCACCAAACTAAATTTTACTTGGGCGGGTTGTGTCATTATTTGTTGTTTCGCGCATTCCATCTCTTCTTCAACATCGACTTCTTCATGCTCCATAAATGATGGTTTAATTTTATCAAGCTTTGTCCAAAATATGTCAATGCATCCGATGGAATTTTAGTGCCTGCATTATAAATTATAAATCTATATAAAATCATTACTGTAAGAGAAAAATGATTAATATGGAACGACTATTACCAGAATATTCATATTTTTCCAGCTGACAAGCACAAGGCATCCCACAACTAGTGAAAAGTTGACAACCACACATTGCATTTGCTGAGTGCATCACATGCAATTTAATATTTTCGGCAACTAATAAATCAAGATCTTTGTGTGACACTTGCCTCGTAGGTAATCGAACAACGGGAGATTATGATGATTCATAATTTTAATTTTGCTTGTCTCAAAACTTTCTTTTAAATTTACCTCTTGTGCGTTTACCAATTGATCTACAAAATCCACAAGTCTATCCAGTGAGCTATTTGTTGATTTAAGATATCTTTTTAATTTCTCATGTTGACTCTCGATTATGTTTGTTGTGTGTTGGCCAAAATTACGGTTTCAGTTAGTCCAGGCTGATACAAACATTTTCTTGTAACTCTCTAACCAATTTTTGTTTATATATGACAATACTTCTGAAATTATATTAAAACAAAATTAAATTAAGTGTTATATTAAATGATGCTTTTAGAGATCATCTTAGAAGTTATGGTATTGTCTCACAACTATCTCCACCTGGAACACCATAACACATTGGTGTGTCCGAGAGGAGAAATCAAACTCTATTAGATATGGTTTGATCTATGATGGCTAGAAGCTCATTGCCTCTATCATTTTGGGGTTTTGCTTTGCTTTCTACGGCCCGTATTTAAATATGGCCCCAACCAAGAAAGTGGAAAGGACACCTTTCGAAATATGGCATGGAAGGGTTCCATCTTTATCATATCTAAAGGTGCGGGATTGTGAGGCTTATGTTATGACTCCCACCTTAAACAAGTTAGAAAGCCGTTCCACTAAGTGAATCTTTATTGGATATCCTAGAGATTCTATGGGATATTATTTCTATGATCCATCGGAACAAAAGGAGTTTGTTGCCAAGAAGGCTGAGTTCTTAGAAGATAAGTTCCTTATGGAAGTAACTAGCTGTAGAACAGTGGATCTTGAGGAGGATAAAGAGCCACAAACCGATACATGTTTTGTTAACACTAGCACTCAACATGAGGACGTTGAGGATGATCAAATTGTGGATCAATACACAAAAAACATTTGTAGATCTGGTAGAATTAGTAATCCATCTAAAAGATATGGATTTTTCATAGGTGGATGCTATGTGGTAGTTTCCAATGAACCAACCACTTATCGTGATGCAACGTCCAATTTGGATTGTGACAAATGGCTTGAATCCATGAACATTGAGATGCAATCCATGTATGACAACCATGTGTGGGACTTGGTTGAACCAACTCTTAACTCCAACATAGTTGGAAGTAAGTGGGATTTCAAGAAGAAAATGATATGCATGGAAACTTGGATACTTATAAAGCTAGACTTGTAGCAAAAGGTTTCACTTAAACTCAAGGGGTTGATTATGATGAGACCTTCTTGTTGGTTGCAATGCTAAAGTCTATTAGGATATTATTTGCCATAGCTGCTCATTATGATTATGAGATTTGGTTAATGGATGTCAAAACCACTTTTCTGAATGGTTATCTTGAGCAAGATTTCTATATGGTTTAGCCCAAAGGTTTTGTCGATCCAAAACATCCTAACAAAGTATGCAAGTTAAAGAAATCAATATATGGATTGAAGCAAGCATCGAGAAGTTGGAATCACCGTTTTGATGAAGAAGTAATCAAATTTGTGTTCATCAAAAATGCTAATGAAGCATGTGTGTACAAGAAAGCTAGTGGGAGCATCATCACTTGCCTAGTATTGTATGTCAATGACATTCTATTATTTGGAAATGACATTCCAACCTTGGAGGGTGTAAAAGCCTGGCTTGGAAGCTTTTTTTCCATTAAGGATCTTGGTGAAGCCACCTATATTTTGGGAATAAAGATCTATAGGGATAGATCAAGGCGGTTGATAGGTTTAAATCAAAGTGCATACATTGATAAGATCTTGAAAAGGTTTAAGATGGAAAAATCTAAGAAAGGTACGGTACCTATCCAAAGAGGAATGATATTGAGTAAGACTCAATGTCCAAGCTCAAAGGATGAGCAAAAAAAAATGAAGGGAATCCCGTATGCATTTGCCATAGGATCCATCATGTATGTAATGATATGCACTAGGCCGGATGTGTCATGCGCTTTGAGCAAGACAAGCCGATACCAACAAAATCTTGGAAATAGTCATTGGATGGCTGTAAAGAACATACTTAAGTACCTAAGGAGGACTAAATATATGTTCCTAATCTGGTGAGTAGGAACTCGTGGTAAACGGTTACACAGACACGGTTACACAGACACGAGTTTCCAAACTGGTCGGGATGATACATTTTCATCTTGAATGGAGGAGCGGTCTCTTGGGTGAGCTCTAAGCAATATGTGGTGGGATTATCAACTACAAAATCAGAATACGTCGCCGCTTCATTACAGCTCAAGAAGCTGCATTTTAAATAAATTTATTGCTGATCTAGGGGTGGTCCCTTCCATTTAGGACCCCCTAGAAATTCTTTGTGATAATGAGGGTGTGATTGCTCAAATCAAGGAACCCCGTGCACATCAAAAGACTAGCACATTGAACGGAGATTCAACTACATAAGGGATGAAGTAGAAAAAGGAAAGATATGTATTCGCAAAGTTCACACAGATCAAAACATTGCGGATCCACTCACGAAGCTTTTTGAAAAGGCAAAGCATGAAAGTCATACTTGTGCCATGGGACTTCATATTATAATGACTTGATTTGATCCTTAATTTTGTACTTAGATATTGTATCCTTTATTACTTGAATTAACTATTTGGTTATAATGGTTCAACTAATATTCCTATTTCATATGTTTAAAATCCATGAGTAAATCATTTACTTAGAAGATTGGTAGATATTCATATGGATGAATATAGAGCAAGGATTGATGCCAAGGTTCATATATTTGTGGGATACAAATATTCTACTGACCTGCATCTCAAATATTACTACATGGAATCTTCTTGATTGATCATAAGTAAAATTGAGTGAAGGTGAACATCATTTGGTATCCTCTGACCTAAGATATATATTGGGTCTTGATATTTACCGAATATTATACTTTGACTTAGTTCTTTGCTTTTCTAAAAATGGCAGTACATAAGGCTGAGTTCAGGCATAATACAAGGTGATTGTGAGAGATGTATGTAGTCAAGATGGAATTTGTCCTTCTTATTCATTGAGAGTAAGATGTCTAAGTCTTGATAAAGTTAAATCAATAGAGAATGATCACTCTGTGTCTCTGGGATTTAACATGACATCTATGACAAAAGGATAGATGATTGATTCACCTAAAGCAATTCGAGTAAGGTACTTGAAGGGGCTGATTTTATTGAATGGCACTTAGTCATACGTATTAAGGGTAGTGAACCATTGTTAGGCAGTATTTACTGCTTGCATCAATCTTCTATAAATCTTGTGCAAGTGGGAGATTGTTGGATCTTGTGTGCCCAAGACACAAACAAGATTGATGTGGTTAGTACATTATGATCCAAGTCGGGTCATACCCAATAACGACCTAATCAAACACCATACATATTTATTTGTTGATGAGATCATACAAATAAATATTGACACCAATTTAGAAAACGGGTTTTCTAAAACATTGCTTTTGTAATCGAACAAATTATATGGATAATTTCTTCATGAGAAATTATTTCTATCATTATTTAAGTAAGTCAAATAATAACAAAATAGTGTGTTAATGTTATAAAAACAAAAGATGTTTTAATTTTATAAACTTATGGGTTAAAAAGAGTGCAAGTTTTTAAAAATTGAAATGGGGGGAACCCATTTTCAAGCCATTTCAGCTGGCTAAGGGTTGCTTCTCCTGGGATTACATGTCTTGTTTTAATATAAGACATTATTCCATTCTTGCACTCAACCAAACTCACACTCTATCACACACACACAATTTCAAGAACGTGTAGGGTTGTTGGAAGATAAAACCAAGTTTAACCTCTTAAACTTTCAGAAAATGCAGCGGATATATATATATATATATATATATATATATATATATATATATATATATATATTATATATATATATATTTTTTTTAAAACATGATTTTAAAGCTGAAATTTCATGTTTTATGGTGACAAATATATGAATGAAACAAACCCAAAACAAAAGGATCATATATGTGAATAAGCAAGCTATGAACAATATGTAAATGTACATAAAATCACAGCTACATGGAGCTGTGAAAAACTACCTTTCTCCAGCTAAAATCGACCAAGGAAGAGTTGTATGATGCTTAAGATTCGGCCAAGGCTCCAAGGAAGGACCCCTCAAGCTTGTATACCCCAAGCTAATGTGCAAACACTCTTCTTGTTAGGGAGATGAACACCAAAAACCAAAAGAAAACCCAAGCTTGTATACCCCAAGCTAATGTGCAAACACTCTTCTTGTTAGGGAGATGAACACCAAAAACCAAAAGAAAACCCCAAAATCTGCTGCTGGTGCCATGAATCTTTGAGAGAGAGAGGAGAGTGTTTTTGGTTCAATAATGCATGTAATGAGAGAGGTCCAAATTTTTTGAGTGTATGACATGCTTTATTGTGTATGTTCTCAAGAAAGAAAAGGCCCAATCCCCATCAAGTGGGGCGGCCGAAAATCCTTTTTAATAAAAGGTTTTCCCTCTTAAACACACACGCACACAATATATAAAACAAGTCACTTAATAAGTTATATAATTAACCATTTAATTGTATAAGTTATAAACCCCTTTTATTATTTGATGTTATCTAACCTACTTAAATAACATTATAAATAATACTCATGAGCAAAATATCCTAATAAGTTGTTCTATCTCATATGCAACTTATTTAGAAAACCTATTTTCTAAATTTGGTGTGGTTATTTAATTGCATGATCATATCGTCAATTAAATACCGCCTAACAACGGTTTACTACCCTTAATATGCATGACTTATAGCCATTCAATAACATCGTCCCTTTCAAGTATCCTACTTGAAATGATTTAGGTGAATTAGTCATCTATCCTTTTGTTATAGATGTCATGTCAAATCCAAGGACACAGAGTGATCATTCCTTGTTGATTTAACTTATCCAGGCCTTAGACATCTAACTCTCAACGAATAAGAGGAAAAATTCCCATCTTGATTACACCGTTCCTCACAATCACCTTGTGTCACACCTGAACACAGTCTCATGTACTGCCCATTATTTCAGAACAGCAGATAACCAGATCAAGGTATGAGACTTGGTGAATATCAAAACCAATATGTATCTCAGGTCTGAGGATACCAAATGATATTCGCCTTTACTCAAAATTACTTATGATCAATCAATAAGATTCCATGTAGTAAAGTTTGAGTTGCGGGTTAGTCCAATATTGTATCCCACAAATATCTATGAACCTTGGTAGCAACCCATTGCTCTATATTCATCCTTATGAATATCAACCAATCCAAGTTCATAATAATCTTACTTTCACACTTGTTCCCACAAGTCTGAACGACTACGGACATTTAGAGTAAGCAATTTACTCATGGATTAAACATGCTAAATTGGAATATTACTTGAAACATTATAACCAAATAATTTTATTCAAATAATAAAGAGTTCCACATATCCAAATACAAAATTTACAGATCAAATCCAACCACTAGAATATCGAAGTCCCATGGCACAAGTATGACCTTCATGCTTTGCCTTTTCAAGGAGCTTCGTGAGAGGATCCGCAATGTTTTGATCCGTGTGAACTTTGCGAGTACATATCTTTCCCTTTTCAACTTCATCTCGTATGTAGTTGAATCTCCGCTCAATGTGCCTAGTCTTTTGATGAGCACGAGGTTTCTTGATTTGAGCAATCGCACCCTCGTTATCACAAAAGATCTCTAGGGGGTCCTGAATTGAAGGGACAACCCCGAGATCGGCAATGAATTTCTTCAACAATGCAGCTTCTTGAGCTGCCAATGAGGCGGCAACGTATTCTGATTCTGTAGTTGATAGAGCCACCACATCCTGTTTGGAGCTCTTCCAAGAGACCGCTCCTCCATTCAGAATGAAAATATATCCCGACTGTGACCGTGAATCATCACGATCTATTTGGAAACTGGCATCCGTGTAACCTTTTACAACAAGTTCCTCATCACAGATCCATAGATTAGGAACATATCTTTTGTCCTCCTTAGGTACTTAGGTATGTTCTTAACAGCCATCCAATGACTGTTTCCAGGATTTTGCTAGTATCGGCTTGTCATGCTTAAGGGGCATGACACGTCCGGTCGAGTGCATATCATTGCATACATGATGGATCCAATAGCAGATGTGTATGGGATTGCCTTCATTTTATCTTGCTCATCCTTTGAGCTAGGACATTGAGTCGTACTCAATATCGTTCCTCTTAGAATAGGTACCGTACCTTTCTTAGAGTTCTCCATCTTGAACCTTTTCAAGATTTTATCAATGTATGCACTTTGATTTAAACCAATCAACCGCCTTAATCTATCCTTATAGATCTTTATTCCCAGAATATGGGCGGCCTCACCAAGATCCTTGATGGAAAACAACTTCCAAGCCAGGTTTTTACACCTTCCAAGGTTGGAATGTCGTTTCCAAATAGTAGTATGTCATCAACATACAATACTAGGAAAGTGATGATGCTCCCACTAGCTTTCGTATATACACAAGCTTCGTCAGCGTTCTTGATGAATCCGAATTTAATTATTTCTTCATCAAAACGGTGATTCCAACTTGTCGATGCTTGTTTCAATCCATAGATTGATTTCTTTAACTTGCATACTTTATCAGGATGTTTTGGATCGACAAAACTTTCAGGCTGAACCATATAGACATCTTCCTCAAGATATCCATTTAGGAAAGCGGTTTTGACATCCATTTGCCAAATCTCATAATCATAATGAGTAGCTATGGCAAACAATATCTTATAGACTTTAGCATCGCAACAGGTTAGAAAGTTTCATCATAATCAACCCCTTGAGTTTTAGTGAAACCCTTTGCTACAAGTCTAGCCTTATAAGTATCCACGTTTCCATGCATATCGGTTTTCTTCTTGAAAACCCACTTGCTTCCAACTACTTTGGAGTTAAGAGGTGGTACAACCAAGTCCCATACTTGATTGTCATGCATGGATTGCATCTCAACGCTCATGGCCTCGAGCCATTTGTCACAATCCGAATTGGACACTGCATCACGATAGGTGGTTGGTTCATCGCAATCTACCACATAGCATCCATCCATGAAAAATACGTATCTTTAAGGTGGATTACTATTTCTACCAGATCTGCGAACGTTTTGTGTATATTGATCAACTACTTGATCATCCTCAACATCCTCATCTTGAGTGCTAGTTTCAACCAAACTTGCATCGGGTTGTGGTTCTTGCTCCCTCTCAAGGTCCACTGTTCTACTGCTAGTTTCTTCCATAAGGAACTTTGCTTCTAAGAACTCACCCTTTCTAGCAACAAACACCTTTTGTTCCAGTGGATCATAGAAATAATATCCCATAGAGTCTCTAGGATATCCAATAAAGATGCACTTGGTGGATTAGACTTTCAATTTGTTTGGTGTGGGAGTCTTAACATAAGCCTCACAACCCCAGACCCTTAAATATGATAGGGATGGAACTCTTCCATGCCATATTTCAAAGGGTGTCCTTCCCACCTTTTTGGTTGGGGCCATATTTAGAATACGAGCCGCAGAGAGCAAAGCAAAACCCCAAAATGATAGAGGTAATGTGCTTCTAGCTATCATAGATCGGACCATATCCAATAAGGTTCGATTCCTCCTCTCAGACACACCATTATGTTGTGGTGTTCCAGGTGGAGTGAGTTGTGAGACAATCCCATAACTCCTAAGATGATCTTGAAAAACATCACTTAGGTATTCACCTCCTCTATCGGTGTGAAGAACTTTAATTGACTTGTTAAGTTGATTTTGTACCTCATTTTGAAAGATCTTGAACATTTCAAAACCTTCATCTTTGTGTCTTAACAGGTACACATACCCATAGCGACTATAATCGTCAGTAAAGGTAATGAAGTATCTTTCACGATTCCTAGTCATTGGCTTAAAAGGACCCTATACATCCGAATGTATGATTCCTAACAAATCTTTTGCCCTTTCGTTAGTTCCACTAAAGGGTGCCTTAGTCATTTTACCTTGTAAACAAGACTCACACACATCAAATGAATCACATCCACTTGTTTTTAAAAGACCATTCTTTCGTAGTGTTAGAATTCTTTTCTTGTTTATATGACCAAGACGACAATGCCAAGATAGGTATCACTCAAATCCAACTTGAGTTTCTTGGTGCTAGTTTGGTATAATGAACTATTTAAAGTATTTTCATGAACCAATTCATAAATACCATTAATGGGAATAGCTTTAAAATAGAACATATCATTCAAAGAAACATGAATATCTTTTTCAACAAATGATAATACATATCCAAATTGTTTTAATAGGGCTACAGAAATAATATTCCTAGTCAAACTAGGAGCATACAAAACATTGTTCAAAATTACTTCCAAACCATTTGGAAGTTTCAAGATGTAGTCACCACGGGCTTCAATTTGAACTTTAGCCCCATTGCCTATGTAGAGGCTAACATCCCCTCTGTTGAAGTTACTGCTTCTTTTGAACCCATGCAACAAATTGCAAATGTGAGTTCCACATCCGGTACCTAATACCCATGTGTTAGAGGATGTCATGTTTAAATCAATATGGATCATGTATATTGTACCTGAGGTTTGCCCAGCATCCCTCTTTGCTTTCAACTCTTGGAAATGGACGGGAAAATTTCTTGCCAATGTCCATCTCCCCACACTTGAAGCATGGGTCATTGGAAGCAACCTTTTGCTTCTTCTCTTATGGTTTGGTGGCACCTTTACCACTCCTTTCCCTTTTCCCCATACAGGTCCCTTGCCCTTGGCAACCTTTGCCTTGGGTGTGGGATGAGGCCTTTTCTTGTTCCACCTTCATTGATGGTGAGAACGGGTAAAACCCTTTTATCCATGGCTGCCTCGGTTGTTTTGAGCATTGAGTGAAGCTCACCAATGCTTTTGACCCAAGCATTCATGTTGTAGTTCAACACAAATGTCACGAATTTCATGGTAAGGCCATTGAGGATCAAATCCGTGGCCAATTCTTCGAGACAAGACAGTTAAGCCTTTCGAGGCGGTCAATGTGGCTTTTCATCTTAAGTACATAAGATGAAACCGATTGGTTGTCGTCCATACGACATGCATGGAGTGCTCGAACCGTTTCGAAGCGCTCAACCCTCGTGTTGTTGGAACGTTTCCTTCAGCTGGTTATCATGTAATAGGCTCTGTGATGTTCATACTCCTTTTGGAGATCCGGAGTCATGCTCGTTAGCATGAGACAAGACACTTGGACGGAGTCCTCAATGTACTTTAGCCAATCATTATAGGCCTCCTCATCATCCTTAAAAGGTTGATCAGGGATTGGGTCGTCTAAAAGATATGATCGTCTCTCTTGCTTGAGAACGATCGTCAAGTTTCTATACCAATCAATAAGATTGTTATGATTTACAAGTTCCTTTTGGAGAATCGCTCGTAATGATTGGGCAGACGCGGATGAATTATCATGATTATCATTATTGGTGGCCATCTACAAAATTTAACAAAGATCTATTTTAGTATTTTCGATATTGCTATTTTAAATAATTAATACCTTTTAAGGTCATTTTTATATTAAAATATAGAACCCCATATTACATTTAATTGTGGTTAGGTGACCTTTATCCCATGATTTAAATAATAAGGTGGTCAACGATTGACGGTTGCAACCATTTGCAACTTCTAGAGGTATGGGATCGACTTTAAACATCATATGTAAAGTCAGCATGTTAATCCCATCAACACCATTTGGAAACCATATTGTAGGTGATCCATTTAACATGGTTTGCAAATCAAGTTACCCTACTTGCACACACATGTGAGTTTACCAACATAAGTGGTTAGGGGACCTTAATCTCACAAATGTGGTATCCCCACCTTAAGTCACTAGTTCCCTCTAAATGGTTAGGTGACCTTTATCCCATTAAGAGTTTCCAAATGAATCAAGTGTTGTGCAAAAGGACGGTGTTAAACTTGTTTGAAACTATGTTTGAAATATTTAAAGATTTCATAATTCTAGTATAGAAAACTCTATGTACTTGTACTGGCATGCTTTCAAATACAAGATACCCTATGGTGCTTTGATTAAAACCCATTTTAATCTTTAAATCATTAAATCCTTTTAATAACCTTTTATTACCTTTTAATGATTAAGAACCATTTAATTAGATTGTTAAGATCATATAGAGGTTTGTTAAAGCAAGAGTTAATTACACAAATTGTACATGTGGTTTATAGTGGGTAACACATTTGGGTATTAACTTATTTTTATAACATGTTTGGTATCTGATTTGTTTAAATCATAATACATTCGGGTATTAGTACTAACGTTCATTTATTTTTGATAGAATACTCCCCCACGTGCTAGTCACGTAAGGGTATTTTGGTAAAATTGCTTTATACCATTTGTGTAATTAACTCTAACAAAAACTAGGGCTTTGAATGGTTATCTCCCTCCATCGATCTTCAGTAAAGCACACTAAAAAGTTAGGGCTTTGAACGATTTCTAGGGTTGAATTTCAAACGATTTCTAGGGCACGATGCAGAATCGGATTGTTAGGGATGATGACGAGCCTTTCGATTATGAATGCATTTACAGTAAGCGTCTCAAACCTCTGCTCTTCGCTAATCTGATATTTTTTTGTCTTTGAAATCGAATTTCTCAAAACCATAATGTTTGTTATAGGCAAAGAACATTACCCACAATACTTTTCAATGGCAGTTCATCATGATGGCACGATAAGTTATGTTGATTTTGTGTCTAAGGATGAATTTTGTATTGAAGTGATAAAGGATATTGTAGAGGAGTTGTGCAACAAAGAAGAAGGTAAAAAGGTTTGTACTTATCTAATTCCTGTTAGCACTTTAGATTCTGGATTGAAATCATTAGTTGGGAATGAAGATGCATTTGAAATGTTGAGTTATGCGAATGAGCATCCGTTATTGTGTATGTATATTGAAAAAGTTGATGATGAAAATGATGATGAGATTAAGGATGTGAAAATGAAGTACAAGAGGTGAGGTGGATATGAAAATTTTCAAATTGAACTTAAAGGAAGATACTACAGCAGTAACAATTCATAATGAACTTGATGAAGATTACTGAGTAATGATTCATTGGTACATCTGAATCAGAAGGAGATCAACGAATGGATAAGAGAAGAAAAAAAGTACTTAGAAGAACTAGAAAAACAGCAGCAGAAGGTTGTTACGATCAGTGATCTAAGTTTGATTGATTAGAGACTATGCAGCGGAATTCGAACAATGAATTAGACAATTCACAAGAACACAATTGATATTCAATGTAAGATTAAACGGTTATAGAGAGAGAGAATTCTGCAAATAGAATATTTCATTCATATACTTTCGTGGTGGCAAAATGTCACGCGTACAATTAGGTCAACATCTCTTATACAGGAGATTTGACGTCTGCTGATGTCACTTGATAGTGACATCTAATAGAATTATTCAAACTACTGAAAGTTAACACAACTACTGAAGATGTCAAACGGCTGACATCTTCTTACAAAAATACCAGTGTTAACTATCACTACAACTACTGAAAAGAAACTACTGAAACAACAACGACTGAAGAACATGCTCTTCAGTCGTTTTACAAGTGCTGAACAGAAAATAAAACTACTGAAAGGAAACCATCACAACAACTGAAGAATGCTTCTTCAGCTGTTGTGACAAACTCTGAAGGCTTCAGTACTTGGACTTCTTGAACTTAGTTGTTGTCATCAGCTGATGTCTCCAGTGTTGTGTACTTTGCTGTTGAAGTCTTCAGTGCTTTAGTCTTCAGCTGTTGATCTTCAGACTTTGGTCTTCAGCTGTTGAAGTCTTTAGTACTTAGTCTTCAGCTGTGAAGTCTTCAGTACTTTAGTCTTCAACTGTTGAGTCTTTAGTACTTTAGTCTTCAGCGTTGATCTTCAGACTTTGTCAAACAGCTGATCAAGTCTTCAGCAGTTGTTGTGATGGCTTGTGGGACTTAAAGGTTTTCTGATCTGGCTCATTGGTTCTTTTGGTCCAACAAACTCCCCCTGCACCAATGCATCCAAAACCTTAAGCTTATTGAAGATGTCCCACTTATATGGCAGAAAGATTAGTCTTTTTATCTTCTAGATCAGCTCAAAGTGACCCTTGTAAGCACAGGCCTGGGAAGAAGTCTTAATGATCTGTTTGGCAAAGGATGGATGGGAACTCTATCTTGGGGAACTGGACACAGAGCTGTTACCCCATCCATGAGATCTACTTCCCAAATATGAGTCTGTAAGACTCCTTTGTATAGGCCTCAATGAAGGTTACTTGTTCCTCCATGGTAAGCTCTTCTGCTTCTCCTTCAAAGAGTGATTCTGGCCCATAGTACTCAGAGAGGTATTTGACCTGCTTCCATTTTTTAGCTCCATAGTTTTATGATTCTATATGCGAATTCATCTGGGTGAATACCCTCTAAGAACAACTGGAGCTCATTCTTTCTAACTTCCTCAAGCCTCCTATACACTAACCCCTTTTCACCACTTTATTCTCCCATCTTTTGTGGGGTCAGTTTAGCTTTATAGGCTTTCTTGAAGTCATCTAGGATCTCCCAAGATGATAGTACAAAGGCCAGTGAGATCACTTCATCTACAATCTTCTTTACTTGGCCATGTATCTCTGTGAATATTTTTCTTTTGAATCCTATGAGACACCCTGGGATCAGGCCAAATCCTCACTCTCTCTTTTGATATTGAAAGGTGTGTCTGAGAGTGTATAATCTCTGAGCATGTTTCTTCATATTGATGATTGAAGATGTGGCAGCATATGCTTTGTCGACTCTTCTTAACATTCCTCATCATGTTGTTTGTGAAGCTCTTCTTCTTCTAACTTCACTTTCACAATTTGTCTTTGAGATTCAGGAGTAATTGTTGGAGGGTGACTTATGGCCTTAGGCAACTGTATAACAGCTGAGATTGGCAGCCTATCTTCATCTTCATCATATCTTCTTCTTCCTCTTCTAGCCTCAGTACCCTTCTCTTCTCTTCTAGGGTACATCATCGGCTATTGGTTTTGTGGGTAAGGGAATTGGTTTAGTGGGTTGTGGTTGTGGTTTTTTGGTGTGGGAATTTTGACAGGCTGTTCTAGCATTTTGATGTATGTGAGGCTTTAGATTGTTTTACCAGTTCAGACCTGCTCCCAGCACCAGCTTCATTCAAGGCTTCAATGACCAGCCCTTTGGTATATACTTCAGACGAACAGATCTTGGTGGTTATTGCCAAGATGTTGTCCTGGACCATGACTTGATTTCAATCAATGATCTTCCAAGATACTTAGCTATGAACCTGATCATGATTTCCAATCTTTCCCCTTTCCAACACACTATAACCGGCCCATCTTGATTGTATCTCTCTATTTCTAGCCTTCTGATCTCAGAGTCTAATGTGGCTATGTCATGACCATGTCTAAATAGCTGATCTATAATTGTATCCATTGATCTGCTATGAGCTTCATCAGCATCTTTAACAAGGTCTTCTAATGATTTTTCTTCATCAGCTCTTGACTCAGCACTTTTCTCTTTTATATGTAATCAGCTGTTCTGAGATCAGTTCTTCTTAACCTCCTTCTCTTTCAGGCTCTTTCTCTTTTTCAGGCTTTTCTCAGCATCAACTCTCTTTCTTTTCTTGTCTTTCACTGCCTTAGACTTTGCAGTCTCCCCTTTTTGGTTGCATTGGAATCAGGGGTTTGGAAGGCAGAAAGAGATTTATGAACAGCATCATCAATAAGGGTTTGTAGATTTGAGGGAATCCTCTCATCAATGGCTTTATGCACTATGTCAGTGATGATGGGAGTGATGAGGTAAGGAGTTTTGAAAGATAGCAACCATCTGCTCAGAGGGGTTCTATCCCTGCGAGGTGGTGCCAAAAGCAGAGGCTGGTGGCTCAGTTATTGTGTAGGCTCAGTGTTTGGGAAACCTTCAATTGAAGGTGGCATCTGTTGGGTTTGTGGGGTAGATGGTCTTTGATCCTAAGACATTTTGGCAAGCAGCTCTTTGAGTCTACTCACCTCATTCTCTAGAATGCTATTATGGGCTAGAACATCATAGAAAAAGCCCAGGTCATCATGAGTTTGTGCTGATCACCTGACCTCCTGATTGAATCAGGATGTACATGCTCTGAGTGTAGATCACTAGTAGCATGTGCCCCTTGTTCTTGGTACTGGGGACTTCCTGCCTCAGGACTATGTCCTTCATTGGTAGTTGCCTCTGGTGAGGTCTTTTGGATGGTACCAACTTCATCCTGATCATTTGTTGAATCAGTAGAAGTGGCAGCCTTACCAGAAGTTTGAATCTCCTTTTCTACACTTGGAGATTGAACATTGTAACCCCTGTGCTGTGGGTTATCAGAAGCACTTTGGTCCTCCCCCTCAATGGTTGAGGTATTCCCCGTTGTAATGGTTTCTGGGGAGGGGGTGAGGAGTGCAACTGACTTAGCACTTTTGCAACAATAAGTGTTGGGCTTTGAGGGGCGGTTGCATATGGAGAGTGATACGAAGCAGATATGCACCTGGGGTGAGAGGTGCTCTTCAATGGTAACCCTCTCAATTGAGATAGGTTCCAGCAATGTAGGATCCCCAATATTGGTTGCAACAGGATCCTGTTGAGAGGATACCTGTGCGGCTTTAGCAGGTTGAGTCTTTGACATAACTGGGGGGTTAGAACCAGTATGTTATCCTGTGTTGGTGGTACAGGGACATCCTCAGGGGACTCATCTCCCTGAGTAGCCTTTTTGGGTTTTTGTGTTTTGGGTTTGGTGGGGACTTTGGATTGGACTGTGGAGGCTGTGGGTTCCCTCTGCTTGGATTTTAGCATCCAGAAGCCCTTTGAGAGTAGGGTCTATGTTATGTCGGGAGTATACCTCAGCTAAAACAGCTGGAGCAGGACTCCAAGACCAACAAGTCCATCAGATTAGCTGATTTAAAATAATGGCCATCAGAAACCTAGGATAAAGTAGCCATCTATTTGCCACAGGTTTCGACAGATATCCTTTAGTTCCATAAAAACTATCTCAGAAAAATTTAGATTTTGTTGCTCAAGGATAGAATACACATACTGTTGCATCGGGAAGACATCTGATCCCAAGAAGATGTCTTCGAAGCTAGGCAGACATTCACCATGTGAAAAATAAGTCATTCTGCATCATGGAAGTGCTTCTTCAATACGGTTGTAGCACTTATGTTGCCTTCATACCCATTATTAATGAAAGACATATCAGTGGTGCCGTTCGGGTATTCTTTAGGATAGGTGCCATCATGCAAATTTAGGGTATTGCCAATGATGTCTGTAGTGATGAGCACCTGTTTCTGGTTTACCAACGACTGTAGAATGATTTGGTTATCATTCTCACCAGTGATTACAGAAACGTTGGTCCAGAACTAGGATAAGGAGTCTGGATATATGGTAGGATTCAGAAGAAAGGCTGTTCGGTACAGGGAATCCACCATAAGATCGATGGCATTGTCAAACTTGTTCCAGAAGGCCGATTTTGTAAGGTATGCAACACAGTTGTGTCGGGGTTTGAGTTTCATGGTCGCCATTGTTGAGAGAGAGAGATTTGAAAACAGCTAATGAAATGTTTGGCTACAAGTACAGGTATTTATAGGTTTAGAAAAGGCTGAAAAGAAAACGACTGAAAGTATTGGTGTTGTCATCAGTTGTTATGAAAACAACTGAAGACTTGGTTTTAACTATCAACGTTTGAAAACAACTAAAGACTTGGTGTTAGTCATCAGTAGTTGTGAAACTACTGAAAACCTTGGTTTTGTCTTCAGATGTTGTAAACAACTGATAACTTGGTGTTAGTTGAAGACATGGTTTTGTCATCAGTTGTTTAAGGTGAAACAGCAGTTTTAGAAACAACTGAAGAGAAAATTCTCATCAGTAGTTTTCGTCAATTCTTAGCTTTTCAGCTGTTTCATACTGTCCTCAACACTTACTCATCAGTCTTTTGGCTGTTTTCAGTTGTTTCATAGGACATCTACTTATCTGTTTTTACTAACATCAGTAGTTATAACTACATCAGTAGTTTGTAACAGAATCAGTACTAATTTGTGACATGTTTACTAATGATCATCAGTACTTGTTTACTAAGATCATCAGTAGTTGTCACTTATGCTAGCTGCAGCATACCAAGCCTTAACACAAGGTTTTGGAAAGTTGAACTATCCAAAGGCTTAGTAAAAATGTCTGCCAGCTCATCAGCACTAGACACAAACTTTGGATCAATCAGACCTTTTTCAAAACAGTCCCTAATAAAATGGTGTCTGATCTCTATATGTTTGGTCCTAGAGTGCTGGATAGGATTCTTGACAATGCAAAGGGCTGAAGCACTATCCATTAATAATGGAGTCTTAGTCTTTGTAATGCCATAATCTAAAAGTTGGTTCTGAAGCCAGAGTACCTGAGATGTACAACTTGCAGCAGCAATGTACTCTGCTTCAGCAGTGGATGTAGCAACAGATGTTTGTTTCTTACTCTGCCAAGAAATCAAATAGTTGCCTAGGAATTGACATCCACCAGAAGTTGACTTTTGAGTTAACTTACACCCTGCATAGTCACTATCAGAAAAGGCAACTAATTTGCAAGAGTGTCCAGTGGAACACCATAAACCTAGAGATTGTGTACCTTGCAGATATCTAGAGATCCTTTTGACTACAATCAAATGAGACTCTTTAGGAGCAGCCTGAAATCTAGCACAAACACAAGTTGCAAACATGATATCTGGTCTAGAAGCTGTTAAGTACATCAAGGACCCAATCATACATCTGTAAAGTGTTTCATCAACAGCTTTACCTTTCTGATCGGCATCCAGTTGTGTGGTGTTGCACATGGGAGTATAATAGGGCTTACAATTTTGTAAATCAAACTTATTTGAAAGATCTTTTGTATATTTTGACTGATGAATAAAGGTTCCATCAGCCTTTTGTTTGATTTGCAAGCCTAGAAAGAACTGTAATTCTCCCATTGCACTCATTTCAAACTTTTATTTCATTAAACATGTAAAATCATCACACAACTGGGGATCAAAGGATGCAAAAATAATATCATCAACATAAATTTGAACAAGTAGCTTATGCTGATCCACCTTCTTAATGAACAAAGTTTTATCATGGAGCCTCTAGTGAATTATTTGAAGAAGAAAATTTGATAATGTTTCATACCAGGCTCTAGGAGCTTGTTTCAACCCATAAAGAGCCTTATCAAGCTTGTAAACCCAATCTGGATGTTTATTATCCTCAAAACTGGTGGTTGACACACATAAACCTCTTCTTTTATTTTACCATATAAAAATGCACTTTTGACATCCATTTGAAAAACTTTATGATTGTGAATGCAGCATAGGCTAAGAACAATCTAATTGCCTCTAGTCTGGCTACAGGGGCAAAGGTTTCATCATAATCAATACCTTCTTCTTGTGAAAACCCTTGTACAACCAGTCTAGCCTTGTTCTTGACAATAAGCCCATTTTCATCAGTTTTATTCCTAAACACCCATTTAGTGCCTATTGCACACTTACCTGGGGGTAGAGGAACCAGTTCCCACACTTGCTGCTTTTTGAACTGAAGTAGCTCAAGCTGCATGGCTTCAACCCATCCATTGTCTCTCAAAGCAACATGATAGTTCTTTGGCTCTAGCTGACTGATGAAGAGAGCATAGAAGCAGAAGTTAGACAATTGACTTCTGGTTGAGACACCAGCATTGATATCACCAATGATTTGACATAGGGTGATTCTTCAGCTCTTGGTACACTATGAGATCAGTGCAAGTGTTTGTAGCAGGCTCAGCAGTAGCAGATGTTGATCCAGATTCTTGAAACCAAGTATTAGATGGCAAGTCAAATGATGTAGAGGAATCAGAAATCTCATCAGCATTTGTTGTGGATGGAGCTACTGAAGCTACAGGAACATCAAGTTTAGCAGACTCGGCAGTTGGTCACTAACTTGAAAAAGTGAGTACTGATATCATCATCATCTTCAGTACCACCAGGTGGAAGACATGCTGCAGAAGATGATTTATCCACATGATCTGCAACAGCTGGAGGTTGATAAGGAACATATTGCAGTATGTCCAAATCAAATAACTCCATAGGGTTTTGTGGAATCTTGTCCTTTGGAGATTCATTAAACTTCACATGCAGAGTCTCTTCAACTATCTTTGTTCTGCAGTTGAAGACTCTGTATGCCTTGCAAGTAGATGAATAACCAACAAAATACCCTGCATCCACCTTAGGATCAAATTTGTGGAGTTGATCCTTTGTGTTGAGAATGAAACAAGGACACCCAAAGGCTCTGAAAAATGAAATCAAAGGAGCCAAATGATGTAGAACTTCATATGGAGTCTTCATCAACCTCTGATTTACTAACACTCTATTTTGCACATAGCAAGTTGTATTGACAGCTTCAGCCTAAAAGGTTAATGGCAAACCAGAGTCAGCCAACATAGACCTTGCAGCTTCAATTAAGGTTCTGTTCTTTCTCTCCACTACTCCATTTTGTTCTGGAGTCCTTGGGATGCTAAACTGCCTCTTGATTCCCTTTGAGAGATAAAAATCATCAAGTGTATGGTTTCTGAATTCTGTTCCATTGTCACTCCTTATACACTTGACTGATAGGGAATACTGCTTCTCAGCATACAACACAAAGTTTATAATCTTCTGAGCAACCTCATCCTTTGAATGCAGAAAGAAGTCCATACAAATCTGGGGTAATCATCCACATTACCTGACAGTATTTCTTCTTTGCCATACTCATCACTCTCACAGGACCAAATAGATCCATGTGCAGTAACTGCAAGCAGGCAGTGGACTTAGGTTCTTCAATAGGAGGGAATGAGACTTTGTGCTGTTTTCCATTTAAACAAGCATGCAGGTTTCATCACAGTGGAACTCCTTTATTGGTAGACCTCTCACTAAACTATTGTGGATCAGTTGATTCAATGTTTTGAGATTAACATGACCTAGCCTTCTATGCCACAGTTTAGATTCCTGAGGAGAGGCTTTGGAGAACAGGCATGGATGACCCTTCAAATCAATCTTCTTTGACAAATCCAAGGCATATACTCTTCCAATCCTGTTGGCCTTCAGGAGAGTATGTTCATCCAATACCTTGTCAATCAGCCTCAGAACTTGGGAAGACAGAATCTTGCAATTCTGTCTTGTGAAAAGTGCAACATGCCCTTTATCACACATCTGACTGACACTCAGCAGATTATACTTGAGATTCTCCACATGGTTAACATCATCAAACTGGATTTGTCCACTAGACACAAATCCTTTCCCAATGATGTAACCCTTGGCATCATTTTCAAATGAAACAAATCCCTTCTTTCCTTGAGAGTAGTCATTAAGAAGAGAACTGCTCCCAGTCATATGCATAGATCCTCCACTGTCCACATACCAGATGCTCCTTTGGCATGCTGAAGAACCCTGCATTCATCAAAAGTAACTAGTTAGGTTAGAGACCCAAACCTTTTTGGTTTTGGGTCTGTTTTCATCAACAGAGGTAACCATAACTTGTTTCTTATGATTAACAGCTGATGAAGAAGGAGATGGTACTGAAATGGATTCCTTGGATTTGGGCTTGGAATGCCTTTTCAGTGGTTTGATCACAGGTGCATCTAGTTGGTTAACTCTCCCCAACAAATGTTGAACCATCATAACAAGTTTTGTCTGATTTGTAGCCAAGCTTTCAGCTCTTGTGACATATCAGTATTTGTGTTTGATGAGTTCCTGTGACCCACCATTTCCTCCTTAAAATTCACAGACTTAGTCTGATGTTTATCATTAGGAGCACTATCAGCTGTTTTGTGATGAACCCTATACTTCTTTTTGGATTTAGTTGAAGTCTTGGGTTTATCACATTGGGATGATTGTGGTACAAACTTGGTCTCAAACTCAGTTTTCATTTCATCCATCTGGATTTTAATGAGCTTATCTCTGTTGAATTTGGAACCCTTTTTGTACCAATATTCATCAGAAAGATGATTGAATTTACCACATATTTCACATGGCTTATTCTTCATCTTGGATTGATCAACTGCTGATGTAGAAACTACTGAAGGTGTGCTCTTCAGTACTTTCCTCCTTTCAGTACTTTTGTTTAGTACTGAAGGATCTGTAACAACTTAAGACTTGTTCTTCAGCTGTTCTTTATCAGCAGTTGTTAATCCTTTTATTTCAGCTCATTTGAAATGCTTTTCAGTTGTTGTAACTTGCCCTTCAGTACATGACGTACTTTGAGGGACAACATCTGAAGTACTCTGCTTCATGTGCTTATCAGTAGTTAACCCATCCACTAATTGATTTGCTGAGGAATCAACACTGATTTTATCTTGTGATTTTGGGAGATCACTTGAGGATGATGCACATGATGATGTGGTTTGGAAATTGCTTTCACCTTCAGATTTTACTATTGGTTTTGGAGTAAAATCTGTTGGTGGTGCAATATGGTTGTAACCAATTCCAAACTTCACATTTGAAGCAGATTGGTTGCTGAGTAGCATTTCAAATCCCTTGCATGATGACACCCAGCGGTCACACTCAACTTGGGTAACTGCAAGTTTTTCTTTGAGTTCTCTATGGTCCTCAAGAATGACCTCTAGCTTAGCCTTTTCATCATTTAATTGGTATTTAAGCTTATAAATCTCATCATCTTTATCCTTAATAACAGACTCATATTCAGCTTTTCTTTTGGAAAGGTTTTGCTCGAGTTCTAAATTTTGATTTATTAAAGCTACATTTGCCTCTCTAATAGAGATAAATGCATCTATGCAAGATTCAAAACAAAGCTTGGCCTTAGCCTCAGAGGATACCTGGGTTACCTGTGAAGAAGATGCATTAAAGCATGAACTCTCAGTAGATTCCAGGGCCATGAGAGCTAGATTCCCAAAAGGATGTTCACCACCATGTTGACCATCACTAGCAAATAAATGCTCATTACCAGAGAGATCATCTGGTAAACTGCTCCAGTCAACAATGCCAGGGGTGAAGAAGCTGTGACGAGGTTGTGATTGAGATGATTGAGATGGTAGAGGCTTAGGTAATGCTTGTGGTTATTGTGCAATAGGAGCTTGAACTGGATTTGGCTGAGGCATGTAATAGCAGGGATATAGATATGACATTGGACCCTGAGGGACAAAATATGCAGGAGATATAGGTTGTGAATGATGACTAGAACTAGCAGGATGTTGCCCTCTGTTTTGTTGAATATTACTTGGAAAGGTCACAAAGGGTGCAGAGGAGTTAGATCCAGATGACCTACACTCTCTTGCAAAGTGCCCAAGCCTGTGGCATTTGTGACACCTCAACTTACTCTTGTCAAAACCAACTTTGGTTTTGCCAGAGAGTCCAGGAAATTTCCTACCAGTTCTCTTGTAGAATTTTTGAGATCTGATATTAACCAAGGCCATTTGGCTTAGAATATCCATCTCTTCTAAGTCATCATCAGCAATACCCTTCAGATCATCCATGATGAAGCACAAATTGTCACTAATACAGCTAGACAGACTATCAACACCAACAAATGCATGATCAGGACTGTTTGAAGTGAAATCTATATGCTCATCATAATTACTTTCAGATGCAGCATATTCTGACTCATGACCACCAAGGCAGTGTTCCCTGGTACAAAGTCATCAGTGAGCTTTCCTGATGATGCCAGTTTCCTTTTCTGCTCTATCTCTCTTTCAAATGTAAGCAGTTTCCCATGGAGTTGGGTGAGAGATAGGCTATCCAGATTTGCACTGGAGCGTAGGACAATGGTGTATGTGTCCCATCTCTCAAGCAGTGATCTGAGGAATCTGTTGTTCATTGGCTATTGGTGTATTCATGTTTGACCATTTTCAGCTCAGAGATCAAACAGGAAAAACGCTCAAACTGTTGAGTCAGTGTCTCACCCTTCCTATGAGAGAATGTCTCATACTGTTGGGCAAGGATTTCTCTGTTGTTTGCTAAGACTCATCAGTTCCACCAAATTGTTCCTTCAATGAATTCCAGAGATCATGAGCAGTTTCATGATGCATAAGCCCTGAATAGATTTCATTAGGCAGAGCCATGGCCAGAATACCATGCGCTTTAGCATCAATCTCAAACAGTTTCCAATCCTCATCTGAGTATTGTTCCTTCTTCTTTGGAACCATTTGATTGGTTTCCAGATTGTTCACCATAGGCTTGTGTGGACCATGTACCACAGATGTCCAACAACCTGAATTGTTAACAGACAGGTGATGAAGCATTCTTCATTGCCATATGTTATACTCAGTCCTAACCAGCATCGGAGACTTGGTTTAGGAACCGGTATTATGAGGGTCGCTAGAAGGAGTAGTCATCCTCAGATTCAACCAAATTCAATTAAGTTTTAACAGATTTAGAACAAAACACAACAAACCAAATTGAACCAAGAGAAAACTCAAAGCAAATAACGAAGGCAGCAGAGATTCAATTATCTATAACCAATTCTTGCAAATATGCTAATTCAATCAAACATAGATATCGAATAGCAGTTTCAATTATCAATTGTTAGATCGATCAATGATTAACCAGCTCTGATACCATTTGTTATGATCAGTGATCTAAGTTTGATTGATTAGAGAGTATTGCAGCGGAATTTGAACAATGAATTAGACAATTCACAAGAACACAATTGATATTCAATGTAAGAGTAAACGGCTATAGAGAGAGAGAATTCTACAAATAGAATATTTCATCCATATACTTTCGTGGTGGCAAAATGTCACGCGTACAATTAGGTCAACATCTCTTATATAGGAGATGTGACGTCTGCTGATGTCACTTGATAGTGACATCTAACAGAATTATTCAAACTACTGAAAGTTAACACAACTACTGAAGATGTTAAATGGCTGACATCTTCTTACAAAAATACCAAGTGTTAACTATCACTACAACTACTGAAAAGAAACTACTGAAACAACAATGACTGAAGAACATGCTCTTCAGTCGTTTTACAAGTGCTGAAACAGAAAATAAAACTACTGAAAGGAAACCATCACAATAACTGAAGAATGCTTCTTCAGTTGTTATGACAAACTCTGAAGGCTTCAGTGCTTGGACTTCTTGAACCTCAGTTGTTGTCATCAGCTGATGTCTCCAGTCTTTGTACTTCAGCTGTTGAAGTTTCAGTACTTTAGTCTTCAGCTGTTGATGTTCAGACTTTGGTCTTTAGCTGTTGAAGTCTTCAGTACTTTAGTCTTCAGCTGTTGAAGTCCTCAGTACTTTAGTCTTCAACTGTTGAAGTTGTTAGGACCTGGTATTCGACTGAAATACCTAGAGATCACGTGTATACCAGATCAAATAGTGCGGAATCCTATTTGATTGGCGATCCAATCAGTGAGAACACACGAAGAATCAATCAAGGATTGAAACTAACGTTAGAAATCGATAAGGAATCGATCTAATGTGTTCTATGAACTTGGAGAACGATTTGGAAGGTTTCTGGACGGCTAGGGTTCGACTTGAATCGTACTTGATCGAATCTCCTTATTTTTCACGAATTGAGTTGTATTTATAGGTTGGCACTATTCAATCGTGCGACTGAACCATTAGTTTGGTTCAGTCGTGCGATTGAACCATGCGGCTGGTTTATTCGTGCGACTGAGTGTTCAGTCGTGCGACTGAGCCAATCTTATGTTACAGTCGTACGACTGATCCAGTCTCCTGGTTCAGTCGTGCGACTGAGTCAATCGTGTGAAGTTCTTCATGCGTATGGTTCATTCGGATGAGCCATTCGCATGGGAACTTAATTAAGTTAAGTTTGAATGTTTTAGTTAATTAATATAATATTATATGTAATCATTCAAGTAATCATAAACCCAATCAATTCAGTCACGACTCATTAATGAACTATTAAACATTATAACCAATAGACTATCAATATCAGTTCATTAATCATACCAAACAAGATCTATTACATCACATATCACGATCTAGGGACATACATGTCAACAAAGTCCCCCTTGGACCTAGATCTCTCTAATGTCTTGTTTTCTTCATTACCTTCTCATATTTCTTGTACTTGTCCTCTGTCTGACTCCCGCGTGAATATCAAACGCGAAGCAAAATCGTATAACATTTTGGAACTGGAGGCTTGTACAATGTCTTGTGTGTCATAGAACAGTGGCCACTTATATAATGTATAGACATCATTAGCACAAGTGTTAGCCACATTGGGTCGAATACCCTGACAGTATCCATTTGATCCCCTTTGTTCAGAACTATGACAGCTTCAGCAGTTCTCCAATCATAGTACCACCATTTGAAGTGTGGAGTGAAGTCCTGTGGCATTTCCCTGAGAGGGATTCTCGACATAGTGCGAGGAGGACTCCACTTTAACACAATCTTAGGTTTCCCAGTAATGGCATCCATCTCAGACCTTCTAATATACCTTGTAGGTTGTTGAGGTCTAAAGTTAATCCACCTGGTGTGGTACTCTTTCTTTAGGGCAGTCTCAAACCAGCCTGACATCTTTCTCGGGTCAGCATACAACAGCTTCATTTGGCTAGCTGGTTGAGCTCAAATCCTGGTAGAGTCTTTAGATCATGTGGAAATCTAAAGTACTCTATGCCCTTTTCCCTCTTAACGGCATAAACGTTAAGATCGTCAAAATATGCCCATGCTATAATCCTGCCTGACACCATAAGATGTTTCTTGACGCTGTAGAACTTGGTGTAGGCATCCCTCTTCGGTGCATCACGTTGGGCTCTGACTTCTTTAAAACATTCAGCCCACTCAGCCTTTCGAATGTATACGTCATCGTTTGAGGCTTGGGCTGTTCCTTCAGTCTTTTCTGCTTCCTGCTCCATCTTGTCTAGTACCTCACATATCACTGACTAGGGACTCACCCAGATTGGGGACCACATTACCCTCGTTGTCAGCGTACTGAGGGTACTCTTCAGCAGCAATATCTTCAACCTCAACTTCATCAATGTCATGTAGTTCGTCGTCACTGGTTGAATCAACTGTTGGAGCATCCTTGACAATATCATCAGGATTGAGTCTGAACATCTCTGCCAGTTGCTCGTTAGATAGGTCGTGAATTATTTCACCTTCTTCAGGGGTATAACTCACTGACCTTCTGACAATCCCTTGCAGATCAAGAATCATTATGAGTTGAGACTTGACCTGTTGAAGGGGAGCAATATCAAACTCATCTCTGTGGTACTTTGGATCTGTTTGATTTACACATTTCACACTCATTCATTAGTAATATATCAAACAAAATGCATTAACTTAATATAACATTTAGTACATGGTTTTTCAATACAGAATACAAAAGTAATAAATACATAAACATCCACTATTTACTTTTATCCTGAATGCTGGACTCTTCTGTGAAGGTGCAGAAGCAGAAGCTGACTGATCCTGTCTGTTCTTTGTTCTCTTCTCTTGCCCTGGAGCTGAGACCGATTCAGCTGCTTCTCCTTCTTCAGTGTCTTCATCTGCGCACCACTCTTCGGTCTTCTCGTCATCAGTATCACTGTCATCATCATCCTCATCATCATCATCTTCATCATCTTTGTCTCCATCCTTTATCTTTAGAGGTTCCTCCTTTGATCCTTTCAATTTTAGCAGAATGGTCCTCTTAGCTTTTTCCAACTTTTATCTGCTTACCTGCCGTGACACTATGACTCGGAGTTGGTCCAACTGAGTGTTCTGAGCAGCCAATTGCTGGGCCTGCTCCTCAATTACTCTCGATCCTGCTCTGCAATTTTATGCGATTGTGCAGCAGTCAGGTCGGTAAGCTGGCGGATCTGAGAGGTCTTTTCTCATCAGCCGCCAGCAATCGCAACACCATTCTATTTAAGGCTGACAGCTGTTCCTCTACCACGATTGGAGGTAGAGGAGATCTATAGGTGTGTGAGGGGTAGGCTGAGGGCTCGGTTTGGTGGCTAGTGGTGGTGGTGGAGGTGGTGAATATCGGGTCAGGTCTGGATGATAGTGGTGGTGAGTGTGGGGTGAATGATGTAGTGGTGGCTGGGGTCTGGCTTGTGGTGGTCGGTATGGTGGTGTCTGTGGTTGCTGTGGGGAGAGGTATGGTGGTGGAAGGTGTGTCTGCAGAGGTGGTAGTGGTGGAAGGTATGGGGGATGTGGTGGTGATGAAGGTTACCTTACGCTTTTTCTTTTTCTGGCATGGGGTTGAGCCATCCGTTTTCTCCTCGTTCCCTTCGAGGTGGATGCTCCCCCTCAATCCCGCCTGAGGACCCCGGAGCATACGTTGGATCAGTTTCTGTATCTCCGGAGCCTCTCGTTGTTCACCAACAACCCTCAACCCATGTTCTGTGGGAACCACTTTCCTTCCCACAGTCCGGGTCAATGGCTCCTCATCAGATTCATCCTCATCCTCCTCGTTATGAACAAAATCTTGATGAAATCCTGCTGACTCAGTTACCTCAGCAGGTGAGACAGACACAGAGGGAACAGAGTCAGACACAGTGCCTCTGGATGGAACAGCATCATCCCCACTGTCATCCTCCTCTGAATCATCAGTAGGGAGGACATTGGCTCCACGTCGGAGTCACTGTCCTTGTGACGCCATTGGCGTCTCCCCGTGCCACATAGCTTTCATCTGCTAAGTGGCTAATCATTCTTTTCACTTGGGGCTTAATCTGCTTTCCCCTGTACACTCTCATCCTGCCCAGAGTAGTATCATCCATTATCTCTAATGCCACTGCGTCATGACTCTCTTTGGGTAATTGTGGCAGCTTCTCGTTGAAGACGAGCTGTAAGAATCTGGGGTACATACATAACCCCTCTTTTCCCTTTACCTCCAAATTCTCCACCAAGTAGGAGAATATCATGCTGGAAAAACTGAAGGGGTGGTTCAGAACCAGTGCCACGTAGGCATTTGAATCTGGTCTGAGAGGTCGTCAAACCCACCCCTCCTTGATGCCACACACTTGAGGATCACGTGTGCTAAGTACTTGTACTGGGGGCTCAGGTTGCTCTTGTTGAGCACACCTGAGTTGATATCTCCAGCGTACTTTATCCTTAGGAAGCATCCTCTCACTGTCAATGGATGTAGTTTTGTAGGATGATCAGCGTCCTCCCCGAACTCTAGGACCCTCTGAATGTCGGCAGCAGAGATCTCAATATCATGGCCCAGTACGGAGCTCCTGATACAGTAAGGCTCACGAGAGCGGTCCACCAAGGCATTCTCCCAGAATGCCTGATGGAGTGATCTATAAGGTGTGCAAGGAGTGGAGATCGCCTTATAAATTCGGGACCGTCTCAGAAATGCTATAATGTCGGTAAACTCAGCCCCGTTCCTGGTGGTGTGATCCAAATGGGCACAGATGTTGTGCTTTGGATTTATGGTCCACTTTTCTGCCATTTATCTGTAACACACAAGACATAGAACCATTAGTACATAAGACATGAAAACTTATGTTCTAAGTGTAAAGTTGAAAGTCATTTTTGATTCATTCGTGCGAATGAATCATGCGACTGAAGTCAGTCGCCTGTTTGAGGCATGCGATTGAGTTCAATCGGCTGATTGAGGCATGCGATTGAGTTCAATCGGCTGATTGAGGCATGCGATTGAGTTCAATCGGCTGATTGAGACATGCGATTGAGTTCAATCGGCTGATTGAGACATGCGATTGAGTTCAATCTGCCGACTGGACTCATTCTGGTGGTTCAGTCGGTCGAATGATCCAATCGCAAGGTTTAATCGTGCGATTGGAGTTCATTCGAACGACCAATCGCTTGCCCCACTGTTCGATCGCCTGTGGGTCGAATCTTGACCAATCTAAGTCTTTTAACAGTGTGTAATGGTCCATTAGCCTTGTCTACTTGTCACTAATAACCTATTAAACTCAATTTTAACATTTTGCTTCATTTACATAGGCGATTAGGTCAATTCACAGTTCGGTTCTTGATTCAATCCAATGTCGCTATTGTAGTTCGGTGATGTACTGATTTTGGTAGGATTCAAGGAGTAGTGTACCTGTAAAACGTCACTGGAATGTAAGAATCTTAACCGCAATGTATATCAGAATCGGTGGCAAGTTTGACAGGGTAACGGTACAGAGTGCGAGTTGGGGTGCTATTGGGAGTGATGAGTGAGAAGCGATCGACTAAGACCCTTAAATACTGAACCTAGGTTCATTCGGCCGACTGGCCTCATTCGCTCAGTTCAATCGGGCGACAGAGGTTCAGTCGTACGATTGGCCTAGTCAATCGCATTCAGTCCCGACTGAGTCTTAGTCGGTCGACTCATTCGGTCTCCTTCATTCGCCCCTTTAGTTGACCGACTGAGCCTCAGTCGCTCTACTGTTTCATTCTCCCCCTTCCATTCGGTCGAATGGATCATTTCATGTCCATTCGGACGATTGGAAGCCATTCGCATAGTTGGTCGTAAACATGATCCACTAGTGCGAATGGGTCACACTTTGTGAGTTTACAGTCATTTTTAACATTTACTATTTAGACCCTTTTCACTTTTGATAATCACATTGTAAGCTCTTAACCAATTCGTCACTTCCGACGTGACCTTTTAAATTTTGAAAACCATGTGTCCATCTCAACATGACCCTTTTTAGGTAAGTTAATTCCTTCTGATTTCCCTGATGTAGTCCGACCGACACTATTAAAAGATAAACATAGGAACTTAAACTAACTACACAACTAAAGTTTATGTTTGGACTTTTTGTGAGAGATAAAACCCTAAGATGAAATCTAAGGGATTTGATTAGTAGTAGACAGCTTTAATTAGATTGATCATATCTGGACCAACTTAGTTTTGGAATCATACAGGAATATCAAATCATTTTGGGACTTGTTATTAAAACTCTTTGAGGCTTAAATTCTCGGTGTTCATCCAGAGTCGTTAGCAACTTAAGGAAATCATACTGAAACTCTTAGATTTTCACATTGATTTGAACTCTTGAGAATGTAGCCACTAAGATTGTCAGTATGTTTGTCCACTTAAATCCATACATAGACTTTGACGCAGACTGGTGACTGATTTAGGTTTAATTATTTCAGCTAACATTAGTGGATCCCACACTTATATGGTAATCAACATTCCTCAAAGGTTTTGAGAGCGGTCTACGGGTATTATTACAAGAAGAGACTATTCTTAGAGCTTTCAAAGAGAAGCCTGTCCTCAGGTCAGTGCCATCGCACAGCAGAGAGGCGGCAAACAACAATGAATTCTAGAATATCTAGGTTATGCTTATCCTCAGGTCAGTGCCATCGCAGCATAGAGAGGCACACACCTATCTCCTTGTTAGAGCAGCTTATTTTATTTGACACAATATGCACCAACAACATGAGTCATTAGCTTTATTGCATTTGTCTTTCATTTTTTTTCTTGCTTTGCTCTATAATTATGGTCATCCGCACACTTTTGTGGCATTTAAATGCTCATTACCCCTTATTGGAATATATTTAACCAGTGATAAGATGGAAGCCACAGTCAGTTGAACAACTTAGTTTGATCTTGAGATCACCAATCAGGTCTAATTGTCTATTGTGTTGAATCTACCAACATATCATTTGTGGTCTAGCAGCCTCTAAGTCTACTTTCTCTGTGTCACCTTAGGAGTTGCCAGTTTTCTATCATATTCCCTTTTTATATTGCTTAGACTACACAGACTTATACTTTGAACTTTTGCATCTTTTCAAACCTTAAATTTTAAACTCCCTCTTGATTTGTTCCTGTGTACTATCATATTCCAAAGGTATTGAATCAGTATCACAGACACAATCTACCTTATTTCAGCTAGTTACCCCTTCTCCTTTTTTTTTAATATTAACTTGCTGACATATTCTCCCCTAAAATACTAAAATCATTTCGGATTTAATTATTTTGGATTTTAATAAACAACAAGATAACATGAGTTAAGTATAACAGACAAAAGAAAAAAAAACAGAAAGAACATAAAATAAAATAAACATTAACGAAACTACATCGGACTACACATCATTCTCATCAGGAATTACCTCACTTTTCTTTTTAACGCCGTTGACCTCTAGCAAGTATTGAAAACGTGGTTTATCAAAGGCTTTTGTATAGAGGTTAGCACGTTGAAAATCAGTATTAATTTTAACCACATCTATTAAGGTCTTTTCAAAATAGTCTCTTATGAAGTGGTATTTAATACCGATGTGTTTGGTCTTAGGATGTTGAACCGGATTTTTGGTTACTGCAATTGCAGCAGAATTATCAACAAAAATAGGAGTAGACGAGAATTTCAAACCGTAATCCCGCATTTGCTGTTGAATCCAAATGATTTGGGAACAGCAACTTGCAGCAGCAACATATTCGGCTTCATAGGTTGACAATGCAACCGATGTCTGCTTCTTACAATGCCATGTAACTAATCTTCTCCCAAAGAATTGACACCCTGCTGATGTAGACTTGTAGTTCATTTTGCAGCCTCGATAGTCCGAGTCACTATACGCTGTGAGCTCAAAATCGTCATCATGAGGTACCACAACCCCAGTGTGGGTGTACCCTTTAGATAGCGAAAGATCCTTTTGACCCCGATCAGATGATTGACCTTAGGTTTAGCCTGATATCTGGAACATAAACATGTAGCATACATGATATCAGGTCTTGAGGCAGTGAGATACATGAGAGATCCAATCATTCCTCGGTACATAGTGGCATCTACAAGATCTCCATTCTCATCAGGTGCTATATCATGATTCGTAGCAAGTGGAGTCCCAGCAGCAGAAGCATTCTCCATGTCAAAGCGACTGAGAATGTCTCCTACATACTTGGTCTGATGTAGAAAGATCCCATTAGGTGTTTGATCCACCTGTAACCCGAGAAAGAACTTCATCTCCCCCATCGCACTCATCTCAAACTCTTTTTTCATCACTGCTTCAACTCTTTGCATAACTCTTCGTTCTTTGACCCAAGATTATGTCATCAACATATATCTGTACAAGCAGTAGGTCACCATCCTTTTCTTTAATAAACAGTGTACATCAATGACTCCCCTGCGAAGCCGTGTTTCACAAGATGAGTCGAGAGTTTCTCATACCAAGCTCGAGGAGCTTGATGAAGCCCATATAAAGCTTTGTCGAGCTTGTAAACTCTATCCCGATGATAAGGGTCTTCAAATCCCTCAGTTGACTTACATAGACTGTTTCCCTGATTTCTCCATGAAGGAATGACTTTTCACATCTAATTGGTAGACTTTAATCTTCATGTACGAGGCATAGGCAAGGAAGATACGAATAGCTTCCATCCTTGCCACGGGTGCAAACACCTCATTAGTCAATCCCCTCGACTTGGCGAAAACCTTGAACCACCAGTCGAGCTTTGTTCCTTATAATGACTCCTTGGTCATCCTTCTTACATTTTTACCCATTTGGTGCCAATGACTTAGCACCTTTAGGTCTATCAACCAGAGTCCATACACCTAACTTCTTAAACTGCAGAAGTTCTTCTTGCATGGCACTCACCCACGCCTCATCATTTAGGCTTCACTGACATATTTTGGCTCAACCTGCGAGACAAAACATCGATAAGCACCATCATGAATGTAACCCTTCTCCATAACTGAGGCGTAATCAGCTGAGTATAGCTGATTTCGGGTTTGTACTCCTGATCGGACATCTCCAATAACATTGTCAAGGGGATGATAGACATTTAGTCGTGATCCTGGAGTAGTCGGCACAGTCACCTCGAACCAAGATTGTGAACATTTTGGTCTGCATCTGAGGAGGTTGGAGTTTGAGGTTCCGAAGTCGAGGGTGCAGCACTTGTGGATGCTTGTGGACTTTCAGGAACTGGAACTTGTTCCTCTTGACTATTCTGGTCATCTGCTTCAGTTTCATCTTCAGAGGAGGAGTCACTGTCATCGACTACCCCTTCTGACTGAGTGGATGACTCTCCCTGTATGCTGGATGGAGTATTTAGAATATCATACATCATCCTAGTAGCTAACTCATCCTCCGAGGGAGAGAGAGGGATGTTGAAGGATTTGAAGAATCCATCATAATCGAAGAAGTATGCAGGTCCTTTGCCTGTAGGTGGTGTGGTATATCTCTGAACGTCGACATTACACCACACTTCTACAAGACCCGTTGAGTTATTGTAAACTCGCTTGTTCGGTATGTGTATCCTAGAAAAATTCCTTCAACTGCCTTCTCGCTGAATTTTCCTTCTTGTGTCTTCTTCAGAAAGTACACGGTGCGCCAAACGGTTCAAGATACTCCAAATTCGGTTTGCGTCTTTGAAGTAGCTCATAACATGTCTTTCCATGACGCTTGACTATTAGGACTCGGTTCAGTGTATAGCACGCATTTGCCACTGCCTCGTTCTAGAATTGGATAGGCAGTTTCGAGTCTGCCAGCATAGTTCGGGCTGTTTCTATCAAACTCATGTTCTTTCTCTCAGCAACGCCATTCATCTGAGCTGTGTAGGCAGAAGTGAATTGATGCACAATTCCCTTTTCCTTGCAGTATGCCTCCATCCCTTGATTCCTGAATTCAGTTCCCATTTTCTGAGCGTATTTGTCAACTTTGAGCTTGTAGAGTGATTCCGTGTGGTTACTATTCCTTGAATGTCTCCAAAGTTTCTGATTTTGATTTCAGAAACATTACCCAAGTGAACCTTGAGTAGTCATCAGTGACCACATAACAGTACACGTCGCCTGCAATGCTCCTTGTACTAACTGGACCAAACAGATCCATGTGAAGAAGCTCAAGAGGTAGTTCTATGGAATGAACTTTCTTTTCCTTATGAGACTTCTTTGTCTGTTTGCCTTTCTTACAAGCTACACAAAAGTCAGGATTGGAAGTTCTTGACATTCACTCCTCTACTAAATCCTTCTGAATCAAATGATTCATCTTCCTTTGACTAATGTGTCCCATTCTCCGATGCCAGGAGATGGAATCCTTCTCAGTAGCTTTAGATAAGAAACACTGAACCTCATGATCCGTTGTGGCAGCTGTTGACAGATCCAAGACATAAGGTCTTTATATCTTGAAGCAGTCATCAGAACTTGGTCCTCTGGGATCATATATTCTTTCTTCAGCACGTAACACTTCTGGTTATCGAAGATGACTTTAAAACCTTTATCACAGATTTGGGAAACAGAAAGTAAGTTGTTCTGAAGTTGTTGAACGTAGTTCACTTTATCAAACTTAACTTTCTGATTTCCCACTTCTCCCTGAGCATGATATAGCCTCCTTTGTTTCCTGCAAAGGAAACATGCCCTCCTTTTATTGTTTTGACGTTAGTAAAAGGGCTCTATTCCTGTCATGTGCCTGGATGCTCCGCTGTCTATAATCCACGTGTTAGTCTTAGCACTATATTGAACACCCTGCACATACAAAGTAATTGAATCAGTTTAGGTTAGGAACCCAAGCTTTGACTGTCTTGGGTTTCCCAGAGGCATCACACATCGTAAACTCCACCCATTGACCCTTAGAAGGTGAGGGTAACTCAGGTTCCTTCTTGTTATCAGTATTAGATACGAGGGTGGTTTTTTCTTTCCATAAGCCAGATTTGTGCAATGCCTGTTTATGATAAACAGTCGTCTGGCTTACAGGTTGGACTTTAGGTTCACTAGCTCTTCTAGGTGGAGTTAACGAACTGCGCTTAGAAGGCCTAGGTTTAGAGTCCAGAAGATCAATCTTCTTCCTAGGTGTCTGATAGAAATGACAATCGGAAGCAATGTGTCCACATTCTCCACAGTTGTAGCATGACCTGCTATCAACTTTATGAGTAGTCTTTCTTTGTGGAGAAGTGCGTGACACTCTAGTAACATCAATCACTTTAGTTTTTGACTCTTGGATGTTTGATGTTTTCTCTGGTGTAACAAACTTTACTGATTTAACCTGTTTTCCTTTTTGGTTAATTGGTTTTTGACTTGAAGCATGTGAAAAAGTAACATTTGAGGTCCTTTTAGGTTTTGATTTGACTCTATTTGACCCTGACTTTAAATTAACTTTTTCAAATTCATTTTCCAGGTTAACACATGGCAATTTACCCTTTACCTTTGAAGTGGCCTCCTTTTGTTTCTTACCAGATTCAGTAGATGAACATGAGGTGTCTGGATCAGTAACAAGAGGGGTGGTCACCACATGATCCTTGATGGGGTTATTATTTACTGGTCTAGACATGGTGTTCATCAAGGTCTCAGGTGGTGGTGGAACCACTTTGTAGCCTAATCCCTCCCCGTATTCCTTTCTCTCACTAAGTGTTGAACTATGTGTGAAGAACTAGTCCAACTATGCAGTTTCTGTTTTAATGAATTAACTTCGACTTCTAGAACTGCCTTTTGTTTCTTAGTGTCTTCTAGGGAGTTAAGATAGTACCTAATGTCGTTTTCTTGGTTAAAAGCCACTACTTCGGTTTCCCTAAGTTGTTTAGTCAATAGGTCTATCTTTTCTTTATAACAATGCTCATTTTGTTTTAGTACTCTATTTGCCTCAGTGCACAGACGTAAATCTTTTACTAAGTTATCATTATGATCTAATAATCTAGCAAATTTTTCATCATCGATGCTATTCCTAAACGTGTCACAATCAGAACAAGCATGGTTATTAAAAATTTGGTCAGTGGTACTTACCTGAGTTGGTTCAGAAGAGTTAGCCATCAGTGCCGCATCAGATGATTCTGAATCTGTCGACTTTGGCTTTATGTCTCTAATGTGAAGCTTCCTCATTTTTTGTAACTGACCTCGGCTGCAGTTGTTTCTCTCTATGTGACATTGCAATTTCAACTGCTATATCACCTTCCTCCTCGCAGAATCATCGTCAATATCCTCAACACTGGGAATGTTAGATTCTCTTGGTGAGACAACCTGAAACTCCAATCCTGTCCTTCATCATCATGAGCAGTTAGTGCTTTTGGGTCCTTGTTTGATGAAGTAGAATTAGAGGTTTGCTTGTCCTGGCGAGTAAAGGATGAGAACGGGTTCCCATTCCCCGTCTTCTTTGGCTTGACACATTCTCGTTTGAAGTGCCCATTCTCACCACAGTTAAAGCAGGTCACTTTACTCTTGTCGAAGCCAAAGGTGGTGTCCTTAGTAGCAACCAAGTTTTGTCCAGTCTTTTTCACAAACTTCTTCGCCCTCCGGACAGCACTTGCTAAGGCCCCACATTATATCCATTCTTTCAAGCTCCATCTCATCCACCTGCTCGTAGTCCTCATCTGCCAGATGGCAGTTTCCAATCTTCCCAGCAACAAGTCATCATATGAATGAACCACTGCTGCTAAGAGATCCATATGCTCTCGTGCTACTTCCACGGTCACATTACCGAAGTTCTCGATCTTCAGTTTGGTAGCGTTTGCTTCTGATCCAATATGATGGGTACATGATGACCCAGACGTGTCTGATCCAGAAGGAGAAACATGTGAGGGACCTGACGCTAGACACAAAAGCAGTCTGGAGGGGTGCTCCAGATGCCTTAGCTTGAGGCGTGGCGTTGTATAAAGCTGGATTTTGTGTGTACGAAGACTTCTGAGCTCTATACTTCATCCTTAGTGCTTCTTCTCGCAACTTAAGAATGAAGTCATTTATATCCAGCTTTACAAGGATTCCATTCTGTCTCAGGTTAGACACGAATGTAGCCCACTTATCAGGCAACCCGTCTGCGAAGTTGCTTACTTTCTCTTCCATCGTAGTAGCCACTCCATGTGTATGCAATTCGCTCATCAAGTGGTAGAATCTGTCTATGACTTCGTCCAAATTCATTACCAATTGATGAGAAGTTATCGAATCCTTCTTTAACTCCTTTGCCTTGATTGCCTTCAATGATGCATTACCATCATATCTCTTCTCTAGCGCATCCCACAGTTTCTTGGACTACTTGTTCTCGGAATACTGGTGGAATATGTCTTTGGGGATAGACTGAGTGATCAATGCATAAACTCTTTTCTCTGCATTGTACTTTACTTTATGTGCGTCTGTCATCCCACTTAATGTTGGTTTAACCCCATCAGCTCCCACCGTGTACTATAGCCTATCTCAATGGCTTCCCACAGATTAGGATCTACTCCATTAAGGTAGATCTCAAAACGTTGTTTCCAGTGGGGAAACTCATCTAAAGTCAAAAGCTTTGGTGTTTATTGTGATTCCCTACCTCACTCTCAAGCAGCAACAGATTCTGTATCCTTGATTCCTTCCCAGTAGTAAAGGCTGACATCTGATCTTCCATGATGAATAAACTTATAATCTAATCAAACAAACTTTCACTGATGCGACTGAAGGATGCGACTGAGCTAATCGTGCGTATAAGCTCTGCGATTGGTTCAATCGTGCGAATGAACTGGGCGATTGGTTCAGTCGTGCGAATGAATCTGGTGCATATGAGCTATGCGAACGAACGGTTCAATCGGCCAATGAAGGTGCGACTAGGTCCAATATGCGTATGAGCAATGCGAATGGAGTCCAGTCGTACGAATGAGTCAGTCGTGCGATTGAAGCTGCTGTTTTGCGAAAATTTCTAGGTTTGACGGGTTTCAGCCGTAAAAATTCGAAATTTCACAAGTTCTAATCGCCTGAGTCCGTAGAAACCAAACTTCGATGAGCAGGGAACTTCCAAGATCACTTTTGATGCCAAAGATTGCGTTTTTAGTGTAAAAACACAAACTTTTATGCAATCTTGATTGAATCAACACGTAATCAAGAGCCAATAGCTCTGATACCACTTGTTAGGACCTGGTATTCGACTGAAATACCTAGAGATCACGTGTATACCAGATCAAATAGTGCGGAATCCTATTTGATTGGCGATCCAATCAGTGAGAACACACGAAGAATCAATCAAGGATTGAAACTAACGTTAGAAATCGATAAGGAATCGATCTAATGTGTCCTATGAACTTGGAGAACGATTTGGAAGGTTTCTGGACGGCTAGGGTTCGACTTGAATCGTACTTGATCGAATCTCCTTATTTTTCACGAATTGAGTTGTATTTATAGGTTGGCACTATTCAATCGTGCGACTGAACCATTAGTTTGGTTCAGTCGTGCGATTGAACCATGCGGCTGGTTCATTCGTGCGACTGAGTGTTCAGTCGTGCGACTGAGCCAATCTTATGTTACAGTCGTACGACTATCCAGTCTCCTGGTTCAGTCGTGCGACTGAGTCAATCGTGTGAAGTTCTTCATGCGTATGGTTCATTCGCATGAGCCATTCGCATGGAACTTAATTAAGTTAAGTTTGAATGTTTTAGTTAATTAATATAATATTATATGTAATCATTCAAGTAATCATAAACCCAATCAATTCAGTCACGACTCATTAATGAACTATTAAACATTATAACCAACAGACTATCATATCAGTTCATTAATCATACCAAACAAGATCTATTACATCACATATCACGATCTAGGGACATACATGTATCAACAGAAGTCTTTAGTACTTTAGTCTTCAACTGTTGATCTTCAGACTTTGTCAAACAGCTGATCAAGTCTTCAGCAGTTGTTGTGATGGCTTGTGGGACTTAAAGGTTTTTCTGATCTGGCTCATTGGTTCTTTTGGTCCAACAAAGGTTCTAAGGATCCATGTACATTCTATGTTGGCCAAGTATTTGGGAATAAGAAGGAAGTGAAAGACTTAGTTAAGGATCATGCTGTTGAGACTAGGAGAGACATTAGGCTATATAGGAATGATGCAACCAAGATGGGCTGTTTGTAAAGGGAGCATCCTATTATATAAACAAGGCCCAAGTGAAGGCCCAAGTGTGGGGTCAAGTAAAAAAGATGGTGGTAGAAACACTGCTGAAAATCCTAATAAATGTCCTTGGGTCTTGTATGCTTCAATATTGGAGAATGAGCCTACTTGGATGGTGAAAACATACAACCCAAAACATAGATGTCTTCCATCTAGATCTGTTAAAGCTTTTACTTTAGAGTGGATGTCAAATAAGTTGATGGCAGAAATTGAGTCAAATCCAGGCATACCCACCAAAGCAATTCAAGACAAGTTGCAAAAGAAGTATGAAATGTCAGTTCCAAGAATGAAGGAATTTAGGGCTAAAACACATGCATCACAAAAGATAATAGGTGATTACAATAAGCAGTACCAAGATCTGAGGGATTATTGCCTTGAACTGAAGTTAAGAAACCCTGGGACTACAGTTAGAATTGACCATGAACCACAACAAATGTGGAATCCGAGGTTAGAGTATTTAGAAGAATTTACATTTGTCTTGATGCTTTAAAAATGGGTTACAAAGCTTGCAAAAGGGATGTTATGGGTTTGGATGGGGCTTTCATGAAGGGCCCCTTTCCTGGTCAATTGCTTACAACCGTGGGTATGGATCCAAATAATGGGATTTATCCAGTTGCATATGCTATTGTTGAAGCAGAGACAACAAACTCATGGATTTGGTTTCTGGAAATATTGAGAGAGGATCTTGGACTACAAGAGAGATCAAACTTTACCTTCATGTCTCATAGGCAGAAAGGTATAATACCTGCAATTTCAAAAATCTTCCCTGTTGCTGAACATCGTTATTGCCTAAGACACATACACCAGAACATGAAGTTGCAATGGAGGGGCAACGCTTTCAAGGACATGATATGGAGTATAGCATCAGCCACCACAATCCAGTGTTTCAATACAAAAATGGATGATTTGAAAAGTATGAATGAGGCAGCCTACAACTGGTTAAAACAAATCCCTGTTGTTCATTGGGCTAGAAGCCATTTTACTGGTAAGAACTTTGCCATTCTTATAGTTTAAATGCCATTTTTATAAGTTATATTTAATGTGTGTTTATAGGTAGAGCAAAGACTGATGTCCTTCTAAATACTTGTGTGAGGTGTTTACTTCGAGAATGGTAGATGGTAGGGATAAGCCTATCATTACAGCTTTAGAGTTTGTGAGAGAATATTTGATGAAAAGAATTGTTAATATGATGAAATTGATTGAGAAGGAACATGGTTTCTTAACTCCTACTATACAAACTAAGTTTGAAATCATAAAAAATGAAGCTGCTAAGTTGACATGTAAATGGAATAGGGGATCAAAGTTCCAGGTAACAGGCTGCAATGGGTCGCAATATGTGGTTGATGTAGCTGAAAAAGTGTGTTCATGTAGAAATTGGGAACTGTTAGGAATTCCATGTAAGCATGTTGTTGCAGCTAATTAGGATATGAGAGATAATTCATTGGAAGTGGATGTACCAGAGTTGTGGGTGGATTTTTGTTACTGGCTTGAGACATGGAAGGAGGTATATTCACATAAAGTTGGTCCAATTAATGGAAGGAACATGTGGCCAAGATCCGAGTGCCCTACAACTTTGAAAGAACCAAAATACCACAACCCAATTGGAAGGCCAAGAAAGATGAGAAAGAAGGATCAAGGGGAGAAGGAGGATGAAATGGCTAAGAATGGAAGTTGACTAGAAAGTGGAAGTCGGTGACATGTAGCAAGTGCAAAAAGAAGGGTCATAACAAGAAAACTTGTGTTGGACAAGTTGCAGAATCTAATTCTTGAAGGTTTTATGTTTGTAATGGCAGTACTTTGAATTGGTATTTTGCTTGTAATGGTAATGCATATTTTTGGTTTGTTCTGTTAGTGCAACATCATGTTTGTAATGGCAGTACTTTGGCTATTATTTTGTTCTGTTATGTGCTATTTGATTATAAAAATGCAGCAGCTTGGTTTGTCCTGTTGTGTCGTGGGTTTGTTCTGCACATGGTTTGTTCTGTTGTGTTGTGGGTTTGTTCTGCACATGGTTTGTTCTGTTGTGTCGTGGGTTTATTCTGTTAGTGTAGTAGCATGTTTGTAATGGCAGCAACTGCACTTGAGTAAAAATGCAGCAGCTGCACTTGATACACATATTTGCAGCAATCACTTCCATTTATTTGATACACATATTTGTAGCAATCACTTCCAAAAGCAATATATTTGATACACATATTTGCAGCAATCACTTCCATTTCATACCAAAAGCATTACATTGTTAGAATTCATTACAAAACAACACACATACAAGATGAATCTGCAACTTTCAATCAAATTACTTTACAAAAAAGACATACAATCCAAAACCAATGAACAAACACCAACTTCCAATCAAATTACTTTACAAAAAAGACATACAATCCAAAACCAATGAACAAACAGCAACTTCCAATCAAGTACAAATTTTTCCTACGAATTTCTTCTTTCAAAGCTGCTACTTTCTTTTCAAGCTTTGCTTCTTTGTTCTTTGAATTTGAATTCCAATTCACACAAACTGAGCTCTCACATGGGGATGAACAAGAACTACTTGTTTGTTTTTTTGAACATTGAAGGGGAATGCTTTCACATGAGGTAGTACCAATCTTGGGAAGATCCACCCATACAAAGAACTTACATTTGTTTGTCTGTCAAAATCAAGGCTTTTGTTAGTAGAAGAAGCCATGAAATCGTCGGGTATAGAATAAGTTACCTGTTTTGGACAAGTGTAGAAGCGTCTTCCAGGATTTTTGCTCGTTCGAGATGTTTTAATTGCTGCAAATCTATCACAATTGCACAACACCATGATCGATTGTAGAGAGAATTAGGGTTTGGGGGTAAAGCATTCATGTGAAGCTCTGATGTTCGATTGAAGAAGAAAAGGGGTTTTAAACCCTATTTTTTTACAAATTGACCAAAATACCCTCACGTGACTAGCACGTGGGGAGTGATCTATTAAAAATAAACGGGTGTTGGCCTTAATACCCGAGTGCGTTATGATTTGAGGAGTTCAGATACCAAATATGTTATACAAATAAGTTAGTACCCAAAAGTGTTACCCGCTGTAAACCACAGGTACCATTTATGTAATTAACTCTTAAAGCAAATATCACATACATGCTATCAACCATAATAATATAAACAAAACAACATAGCATATGTGCATAACCATAGCATCTAAAGTGGTCCACACTTGTTTGCCATCACAAGTGTGGTCCAAAGGCATTCCTAAGGGTCATAACAAAAAACACATAGAAAGATTTCAAAAGCCTCCCACTTGAAACCGCATCCAAAATGGTCCATGTTTCTCCTTTGTGCTTCCAATCCATACGTCTTCACATTACAAGATATAAAGTCCTAATACAAGATATCTAGTAAAATGAAAATGCACCTAATCTATTTATTACAACCCAATAATAAATAAATTACATTTTAAACAAAGCACAAATAAATAAATATATACAACCCCATTGAATAAACAAATACAACCATTGCAATCATCTAAACAACATATGGCCAAAAGCTAGGTTATGCACCAATATAAACACTCATCATATCATCCAAAATATAATAATGAATACCCTCAAAACCAACGAAATTTCAGCCAACATAAACTGAAATTTCGGGTTTTAAATATTGTCCAAACAACATACATATCAACATACATATCTTTCAAGGTTTAATTACAAGCATGTGTAATATAACCTTGAAAGTTTGGGGATTCAACAAAACAGAATATAGCATCCCTTAAAAGGGTTATAAAGTCCCATAAAAAACAATTTTAAAGGACAAGAACAAGCAAGCTATCCACATAACCCGCTCTTGATGCCATTGTAGGGTTTGTTGGAAGATAAAACTGAGTTTAACCTCTTAAACTTTCAGAAAACGCAGCGAATATATATATATATATATAATATATATATATATATATATATATATATATATATAATATATATATATATTTAAAACCTGTATTTAAAGCTGAAATTTTGTGTTTTATGGTGACAAATATATGAATGAAACAAACCCAAAACAAAAGGATCATATATGTGAATAAGCAAGCTATGAACAATATGTAAATGTACATAACATTACAGCTACATGGAGCTGTGAAAAACTACCTTTCTCCAGCTAAAATCGACCAAGGAAGAGTTGTATGATGCTTAAGATTCGGCCAAGGCTCCAAGGAAGGACCCCTCAAGCTTGTATACCCCAAGCTAATGTGCAAACACTCTTCTTGTTAGGGAGATGGACACCAAAAACCAAAAGAAAACCCCCAAAATCTGTTGTTGGTGTCGTGAATCTTTGAGAGAGAGAGGAGAGTGTTTTTGGTTCAATAATGCATGTAATGAGAGAGGTCCAAATTTTTTGAGTGTATGACATGCTTTATTGTGTATGTTCTCAAGAGAGAAAAGGCCCAATCCCCATCAAGTGGGGCAGCCGAAAATCCTTTTTAATAAAAGGTTTTCCCTCTTAAACACACACACACAATATATAAAACAGGTCACTTAATAAGTTATACAATTAACCATTTAATTGTATAAGTTATAAACCCCTTTTATTATTTGATGTTATCTAACCTACTTAAATAACATTATAAATAATACACATGAACAAGATATCCTAATAAGTTGTTCCATCTCATATGCAACTTATTTAGAAAACCTATTTTTCTAAATTTGGTGTGGTTATTTAATTGCATAATCATATCGTCAATTAAATAATTGTTTGTGTTTGCAAAGCTTGTTATTGGGTATAACCCGACTTGGATCATGACATACTAACCGCATCAATGTTCTATGTGTCTTGGGCATACAGAATCCAACAGAACCATCTTCTTTCAAGCTGAAAATTTCGGATCTAAGGCAAGAGGTTTCTGCAAATTTTGTTTTTGAAGGAGGCATAGGAATAGGGTTTTGTTGTTAAACTCCCTAACAAGTTAGGTGTTTGCAAGAGCTTGTGGGTATACAAGCTTGAGGACTTCTCGACAGGATCGGTTAAGGGTCACTTAACACTTAGTTTTTCTCTCAAACTCACTTGAACAACACTCGGATGAAGATAGAGTCAATAAGGGTTTATCATAATATAGTAAGTGATATAGAACACAAAAATAATTTTCAAGGTACTTGCATATATTGCTTCTCAACTCAAATATTACAAGACTCTTACAAGCTTTTCTTTTCGAGTTACAATAAGAAACTATATATAACACTACCTATAGTCGGATATACTTTGATACCAGCTGGGATCCTATAACTAAAGACTATACTACAAAACTATTGTTTAAGGTATCTCAGATAAAGTCTTATATGAGATTTGGTAGTCAGGACATGTCCCTGACTTACCTTTTGTCACCAACTAAAGTTGGTAACATGTACTATCATAAAAAGGTAAACAGTGGAATAAAGTATAGTCAACTGCATGGCTCTTTGAGAAAACGCATGCAGTATTAGTGGTCTGCAGCGGAGAGTCAGAGACCATACTTATGTCCACTGGTTCATGGCAGTGTCTTCTAAAGGTTAAATGGCTTCGGAAGAACAAGTACTTCTGAAGCCACTTATACTTCGGAAGAGGCTGCTTCTTCTAAGGCTTGGCAACTTCTTCTTTTCTTCATACATCGGAAGTAGTCTTCTGGTTGCTCTTCTAAGACTTAACCTTCGGAAGCATGCTCTTGACTTCAAAGTAGAGTTCTGTCTTCGGAAGCTGATCTTTCACTTTATCTTCAGAAGAACTCGACAACCTTCAGAAGTTCCATGCTAAGCTTCGGAAGCCTTTGCATGTAGCACCAAAATTATCTAAGTGATTTGGTTTTGGTTGCACCAGCCTTCTTCTTGATCTAACAAACTCCCCCGAGGTTGATGCTACCAAAACCTCACTTGTTTCTGCTTCTTAAAACTTTTAGCACCAAGGAGAGTAGATATTTACCTGTTTCCTTGTTCTTCCCTGATGTGGTGCTGAGAAGGTTGTAAAAATCCTTAGTAGACAGGAAATCCAGTCTGTCACCTTGGATGATATGTACCCTCTGTTGTTGCCCTCTAAAAGTAGTTAGTTGATGGGAACTGTAATCATATTTCCATCTAACTATAGGTTCCAATTCAGGACCGTCTACCATTTGTAGAAAGGCGGTGCCTTTGGTAGGAGGTCTTTCCTTGTCTTCCTGTCTTCTCAATCTCAACTCTTCTTCAATCTTGGCCTTTGCAGTTAGCTCAGCTAGATGAAGACTGCTGAGATGATTTCTGATGAGTGCAGCAGCTTCAGAGTTGGAGGGGTTGGAGAATGGCTTCTCTGCTAACTCAGCAATCTAAAATCTGCTGGAGTGTAATAGAGAGGTTGCATTAAGTCTATTGACTTCACCATTCTCCCTCTCAACAAAAAAGTTGTGAGAAGTTTCATCAAACCTCCACTGGATTATTCTTTTTCTAGGTACAAGAGACTAACTAGGAATCTCGTCCTCTTTCTTAGTATCCAACAGAGTCACCAGTTTCCTTCTAAGTTTCTTCTCTTCATCATTCAATGAATCTGAGTTGAGACCTAGAAGTCTACCTGCCTGGTCCAATGTTCCTCTAGGTAAATCAAAGAATTGATCTTTTGTGAGGAACAAGAAGATCCATCAACATAGGTGGTATTGACAGAATCTTCATCACATGAGACTTCGCTCAAAGTTGTGCAGTTGATGAGCTTAGTCTTGATTACTTTAAACTCCTCAAGAGAGAGATGCTGAGAAGGATGAGGGGATGGTTGTTGGGTAGGTGGTGGTTTAGAGGTTCTGAGAAGTGTTTTTGGTTGAAGGATGGTAAGTTTAGGTGGTTGAGGTGATGAAACAAGTGAGGGTAAGGATGTGGGTTCAGGGGTGAAGGCTCAGTCTTGATGGTGAAGGGTAAGGGTGAGGGATCAGGTTGTGGTTGAGTAGTAGCAGTGAAGGTCATCCCCTTTACCCTTCTGTACATCTCTTTTCTCTTTCCCAAACGGATGTCAGCCTTGATTTCGCTGACAATCTGTTGGAGTGTCCTCTCTGACATGGGACCCACCTGCCTTCCAGAGAAGCGATGAGCCCGAAGATAGTCCTTCATCCAGGCCTTCTCACTAAGCTTTCTGGTTGCAATGGTCTTTGCTTCTTCCTCCTTCTTCTTCCTTTCCTTTAGCTTTTCTCTTGCAACCTCTCTTCTCACTTTCTCCATTTGATCCTGCTCTTTGTTGTAGAGCCAAAGGATTGTTTCATTATTGTGTGGAGAGAGTTCTTAAAGATTGAAGCCTTTGTAGATTAGGAACTCTATCCTATCTCTCCTCTGCTTCAAGTCAGCCTCCTTCTGTTCTTCTTCTTTCTCTTTCTCTAAGGCCAACTTGGCTGCTTCTTGTTGTTTCTCAAGTTGCAGTCTGGTTGCCTTTTCCAGTTCCACCAACTCTTCTAGTGGTAGTAGGAGTGTTTCTTCATTGGCAGCTCCTAATTGGATGAGCTGATCAATTATCTCTTCTCTCCTTTTGTTATTGACAGCCTCCTGATTGGCTGTAGCTGCTTTTGTACTAGCAGCTAGCAACTTCTCAGTTGGAAGTCTTCCTTTCTTCTTTAATTTCTCAATCTTCTCCTCTTCTTGAAGCTCTTCCGTAGTCATCTTCCTTTTCCCTTTATTATCTTTTGAAGAGCCTGATTGTGGTGGTTCTTGGAGAGTGGATTCTGATTGTGAGAGAGGCAGAGAGGGTGTCTGGGATAGAGATAGATTCAGAAAGTCCTCACTGTTCACCTCAGATGCCATTTCTAGGATTGCATCTGTGATGATCAGTTCCTCGAACATCTTGAACAGTCCTTCCGCAGCTTCCATTTCAGCTTCGGAAGATCCAGCTTGTTCTTTCGAGGCTTTAACTTTAGCTTCGGAAGTTTGAGGAAATGCGGATTCTGTCCTGGCTGTTTTAGTTGCTGGGCCATCAGTCCCATATTCCCCCTTCAAAATGAATCTTAGGTTCCATGTGAACCTTAGGTTGACCAACTTCTTCCACAGTGGTAGAAGGTGCAGTAAGCCTCTGAAGCTCTTCAGCTCTGAAGTAAATCATTGCAGCATCTGGGCTTGGCTGATCAGTAGAGGATCCCAATAAAAACTTGGTGAAGAGTCTCTAGAGATTGCTGAGCATCTTTGGGTCAATTTGAAGTACAACTTGAGATGGCTCAGACAAAGTGATGACAGGAGTAGAAGATGTTGAGGTCGAAGTATGAGTCTGTGGGTCCTCAAGTGTTTGTCTCTAAACATTCTCCCCCTTTTTGGTAGCATCATCTTGAGAGCAAGATGACCTAGAGGAAGAAGTCAATGAGACCTGAACAGGTACATGCCTAACAGATCTCTCGGTCTGTTTCTCAGCTAGTTGAGCCTTGAGATTGTCAATCTTAAGATGCTAAGTGGCAGACCTTTCTTCTAAAGTCCTAACCAAGGATTCAAGGTTTGAGACTTTAGACAGAAGGTCTTTTATGAGGAGTTGCATGCTTCCGTCATATTCTTTTGAAGAATCATGGGGAGACGAGATAACATACCTAGTATGTTCAGCCTCACCACCAGATGTGGTTTCTTGGCACCATGGTTTCCCTTGCTGAATGATGTCTCTTTCAGAGTCATCAAACGGCATGGTTGCCACAAATTCAGTCTCAGATATGTTCCCACTATCCATAGGGTCCATTGAAGCACCTTCTGTAGCGGCAGCTGAATCTGTATGAGTCCCCTCCATATCAGTGGGACTCGCATTAGTTGTGGGCTGCTGATGGGGGCTAGAGATAAGGGATCTCTTTGGACTCTATTGAGCTTGGAGAAGGTGTTGTAGATCAATTTCATTGCCATGGAGAGATGTTATCACTTCATCAGTTTTAAAAAGAAGGTCAGGGAAGGATAGGGATGGTAAGCCTACTGACCCGGGACCTTGGTCAATGTGTACAGGCATTGAGCCTTTGGTGGGGATGTCCCTGTTGGCTTCTCAGAAGAGTGTAGATACTCATTCTGAGGGTTGTTGGTTTGGGTGTCGGGTCATGGGTTTGAGACTGAGGAGACTCAAAACCCAAATTAAGGTTGAATAAGAAGGATGGTAAGACCTCAGACTAAGTGGGAGCCTATGTTTCCACTCTAGTCTTTTTGGATTGAATAGGAGGTGCTTGCTTAATCAGAGTAGATTGAACAAGGGTTCGTTTAGGGCGTCTCTGGTATGTGATGGTGATGGGTAGAGAAGGCAGTGTTGGCATTGTGGAGGTGGTTGCTAGTGTGGGTTCATCACCTATGGGGTGAATAGGGATGTCACCAGGAGCTATGCGATCAATTATACCTGGAAGTAGAAAGTGTACCTTCCAGTGAAGTTGGTGGACACCTTCTTCAAAGTCTTGAAGATGGTAGGCCTCATGTGAGGGACAGTTAGAACAGCTGCACAGACAAGCGTACTCTGTTCCAACTCACTGTTGATTATGTGTTGAATGAATCGGGGATACATAAAGGATGTCTCCCTTTGAAGATTCCCAATGATATTGGTGAACACAAATCTTGAGTAATTGAAGCGGAGGCCTGTCACCAATCCATGAACTAAGCATCCTAGTTCATAAGGGATTTGATCCCATCCCCCAGATTTGTTGGACAGACAATGGAGAGCAACATGCAGGAGGAACTTCCAGTTGTAGGAGAAGTTGTACTTGTAGACTGTCGACCTGCTCACTTCTCCACCATATCCTATGAAGATATAAGTGTTGTCTACATCTTCTTTTGGGAACTCATTAGGAGCTCCTTCATCATAAAGCTCGAGATGCTCCCTGATAAGTTGTTCAGTAATGACCAACTCTTTTCCACAAATGATGGACCTTAGTACACGAATCCCGGTTTAGGGTTTCGACTTGACCATTTTCCCAAAATTCGGCCATTTGATAGGAGTAAACAGTGGGGTTAACGGTAAGGGCTGTGTAGTAGGATGATTGGGTGAGAAAGGAAATGATTTCAGAGAAGTCAGCATCTCTTGAAGAATCAAGAAGTGCGACTTGGTTGTGCTGAGGGTTGAGTGCCATTGGAGAAAGGTGAATGAGGATGAATTTTAGCTTGGGTAAAGTTGGAGTGGAGAGAATTTCTAGGGCAGTAAAAATTTCAAGTAAGAAGATGAAATTGAATAGTTGGGATTATATAAAAGAGGGTGGGAAGACGGTAATAGGGGTTAGGATAAGGTGATGTGATGTTTTAATGGAAGAAATGACAGTGGCGGTAAGGTTAAAGTCAGTTAAATAATCCGACATCATTAACAAAATCTTTGCTTTTTACAGTGTGGGGCCCAAGAGATTTCCATTACACAGTAGAATCTCTCTTCCGAATATAAACCATTTCCGAAGGTAATTTTTCTTCCGAAGGCAATTCTTACTTCCGAAGCTAAGACTTTGCTTCCGAAGGTCAAGATTGCTTTCTGACCGGAGAGTGTGTATAAGCCTTGGAAGTAGATCTGATATGAGATCAATCGCTTCTTCCGAGACCAAAACTTTTCCGAGAAGAAAATTATCCTTTGAGAAATTTTGCTTCGGAAGATATGAAAATAGCTTCCGAGGGTTAATTTCTCTTTGGAAGAAATTTATACTTAGAAAATTTCAGAGACCTTCTATAACAAGGCTTAAATTGTGTTGATATAGAGCATTACATATTAAAAGGTTTTCAAAAGAGGTAATCTAATCAATGTTTATCATCCCAATAGCTGTTATGAGATACTTAAATCTTTTTTCATCAAAAGCTTTGGTGAACAAATTAGCATATTGATCATTTGAGTCAACTTTGATTAGTTTAATCAGATTTTTTGCATGAATATCTCTAATTGTTAGGATCAGTGATCTACGTTTGATTGATTTGAGAGTATAGCAGCGGAGAACAAACAATGAATTAGCCAATTCACAAGAACACAAAAGATATTCAAGGTAATAACAAATGGTTATAGACAGAAAGAATTCTGCAAAATATATTTCATTCAATATTCGCTTTCGTGGTGACAGAATGTCACACATACAATTAGGTCAACACCTCTTATATAGGAGATGTGACATCTGCTGATGTCACTTGATAGTGACATCTAACAGAATTTATTCAAACTACTGATAGTTAACACAACTACTGAAGATGTCAAACAGCTGACATCTTCTTACAAAAATGCTAAGTGTTAACTATTACTACAACTACTAAAAAGAAACTACTGAAACTACAACGACTGAAAAACATGCTCTTCAGTCGTTTTACAAATACTGAAACAAAAAGAAACTACTGAAAGGAAACCATCACAACAACTGAAGAATGCTTCTTCAGCTGTTGTAACAAACTCTGAAGGCTTCAGTACTTGTACTTGAACTTCAGCTGTTGTCATCAGCTAATGTCTTCAGTCTTTGTACTTCAGCTGTTGATCTTCAGTACTTTGTTCTTTAGTTGTTGATCTTCAGACTTTGGTCTTCAGCTTTTTGAAGTCTTCAGTACTTTTTTCTTCAGCTGTTGATCTTCAGACTTTGGTCTTCAGCTTTTTGAAGTCTTCAGTACTTTAGTCTTCAGCTGTTGAAATCTTCAGACTTTGTCAAACAGCTGATCAAGTCTTCAGCAGTTGTTATGATGTCTGTGGGACTTAGAGGTTTTTCTGATCAGGCTCATTGTTCTTTAGTCCAACAAACTCCCCCTGAACCAAAGCAGCCAAAACCTCTAAACTTATTGAAGATGTCACTTATTTGGCAGAAGAATTGGTCTTTTTTGTCTTCTAGATCAGCTTAGAAGTGACCTTTAAGCACATGCCTGGGAAGAAGTCTCAATGATCTGTTTGGCAAAGTATGAATGGGAACTCCGTCTTGGGGAACTGGACACAAAGTTATTACCCCATCCATGAGATCTACTTCCCCACTATAAGTCTGTATGACTCTCTTGTGTAGGCCTCAAGAAAGGTAATTTGTTCCTCCATGGTCAGCTCTTCAGCACTCCTTCAAATAATGATTCAGGCCCATAGTACTCAGATAGGTATTGACCTGTTTCCCATTCTTTAGCTCCACAGTTGTTATTATTCTATAAGCAAATTCATCAGGGTGATTACCCTCTAGAACAACTGGAGCTCATTCTTCTGACTTCTTCAAGCCTCTTATATACTAACCCCTCTTTCACCATTTTATTTTCCAGCATCTTCTGTGGGGTTTGGTTAGATTTATAAGCTTTCTTGAAGTCTTCTAGGATTCCCAGGGTGATACTACAAAGACCGTGAGATCACTCATCTACAATCTTCTTCACTGGCCAATGTATCTCTGTGAATGTTTTTCTTGTGAATTGTGAGACACCCTGGGATCAGGCCAAATCCTCACTCTCTCTTTTGATATTGAAATGTATGCTTAGAGGTTATAATCTGAGAGCATGCTTCTTCATTTGATGATAGAAGATGTGGCTTCATATGCTTTGTCAACCCTCCTCAACAATTCATCATCGTGTTGTTTGTGAGTCTTCTTCTTCTAGCTTCACTTTCACAATTGTCTTTGAGTTTCAGGATAATTGTTTGGAGAGTGACTTGTGGCCTTCGGCACTGTATAACAGCTGAGAGTGGCAGCCTATCTCATCTTCATCTCATCTTCTTCATCATCTTCTAGCCTCAATCCCTTCTCTTCTTCTTCTTCTGGGTACATCATCGGCTTATTAGTTTTGAGGGAAAGGGAGTTGGTTTGGTAGGTTGTTGTTTTGGGGGTTAGGTGTGGGATGTTGACAGGATTTCTAGCATTTTGGAAGTGAGTGTGGCTTTAGATTGCTTGTGTTGGACCAAAAGAACCAATGAGCCAAGATCAGAAAATCTAAGTCCCACACGGTATCACAACAACTGCTGAAAGCCTCATCAGTAGTTTGACAAGTGCTGAAGACTTCAACAGCTGAAGATCAAGTGCTGAAGACCTTAACAGCTGAAGAACCAAAGTGCTGAAGTACAACAGCTGAAGACACAAGTGCTGAAGCTGAAAGACCAAAGTACTGAAGCACAACAGCTGAAGAGTTCACAAGTGCTGAAGATCAACAACTGATGTACAAAGTCTGAAGACAAAGACTGAAGACATCAGCTGATGATATCTACTGAAGTCATCAGCTGATGAAACGCCTGAAGGTCAAAGTCTGAAGATCAAGTACTGAAGCCTCAGTAGTTTGTCACAACTGCTGAAGAGTACTTCTTCAGTAGTTGTGATATCAGTAGTTTTATTTTCTTTGTTTCAGTAGTTTTGTAAAACGACTGAAGAGCTTGTTCTTCAGTCGTTGTAGTTTCAGTAGTTTTATATTTTGTACTTAACTTGCTGATATGTTCTCAGTAGTTGTGAACATTTCAGTAGTTTGTTAAGATTAGTTATTTCTGTATTGGATCTGCCAGTTGTCACTTTCCGTGATAACAGCAGTGACTGTTGCACTATATAAGGAGTGACAACCATTGTAATCATTGAGCGATATGAGCAATTGAATGGAATGTTTGATTGATTTGATTAGAAATATTCTACATCTATAAACATTCCTAGAAATCAGAAATTCATATTCTCTCCCTATAACCGTATGCGATCTTACAGCTTACATATATTGTTTGCTTGCTACAATTTGTCTAATTCGTTTGTGTATTCCGCTGCTTTACATTCTGATAAACATCAAACTTGTGATCACTGATCCTGTCAAATGGTATCAGAGCAGGTTAATCATTGATCGATCTAATAATTGATCATTGAAACTGCTATTCAAGATCCAAGTTTGATTGAATTAGCTTTTGTTTTTGCAAGAAACGGTTATAGAGATTGAATTTTCTGTATTTCTGCTCATTCATCCTGAGATCTTCTTGGTTCTCATTGAGTTTGTTGTGGTTTGTCTAAAACTTTTTAAAACTTGAACTAAACTGTTTTTGAACTGAAAATGACCACTCCCTCCAATGATCCTCACAATACTGGTTCCTCAACCAAGCCTCCTATGCTGGTTAGGAATGAGTATAACATATGGCAAAGACGTATGCTCCATCACCTGTCTGTTAACAGCGCAGGGTGTTGGACATCTGTGGTACATGGTCCACACAAGCCTATGGTGAATAACCCGGAAACCAATCAAATGGTTCCGAAGAGGAGGGAGCAATACTCAGATGAGGATAAAAAGTTGCTTGAGATTGATGCAAAAGCCCATGGAATTCTGGCCATGGCTTTGCCCAATGAAATCTATTCTGGGCTAATGCATCATGAAACTGCCCATGACCTCTGGATTGCTTTGAAAGAACAATTTGGAGGAACAGATGAGGTCTTGGCAAATAATAGAGAAATTCTTGCCCAACAATATGAGACATTCTCATAGAAAGGGTGAGACACTGACTCAACAATATGAGCGGTTTTCTTGTTTGATCTCTGAACTAAAAATGGTCAAACTTGAATACACCAATATTCAGATGAATAACAGATTTCTCAGATCACTGCCTGAGAGATGGGACACATATACTATTGTCCTACGCTCCAGTGCAAGTTTGGACAAACTATCTCTCACCCAACTCCATGGGAAATTGCTCACTTTTGAGAGAGAGATAGAACAGAAGAGAAAGCTGTCTTCATCTGGAAAGCTCACTGAAGACTTTATCAAGGCAACACTGCCTTGGTGGGTCATGAGTCAGAATATGCTGCATCTGAATGCCAGTATGATGAGCATATTAATTTCTCTTCGAGCACTTCTAATTCTGCATTTGTAAGTGTTGATGGTCAGTTCACTGGATGTAATAATGACAATTTATGTTTCATTATGGATGATCTCAAGGGGATTGCTGATGATGACTTAGAAGAGATGGATATTTTGAGCCAAATGGCCTTGATAAATATCAGATCTCAGAAGTTCTACAAAAGAACTGGAAGAAAATTCCCAGGACTCTCTGGCAAAACCAAAGTTGGTTTTGACAAGAGCAAGTTGAGGTGTCACAAATGCCAACGGCTTGGACACTTTGCAAGAGAGTGTAGATCAACTGGATCAAACTCTACTGCACCCTTTGTGACTTTTCCTGGCAATAGTCAACAAACAGAGGGCAACATCCTGTCACATCTAGTCATCATCCTCAACAACAATCTCCGGCATATTTTGTTCCTCAGGGTCAAATGCCTTATCAGTACCCTTGTTATTACATGCCACAGTCAAGTCAAGTTCAAGTTCCTATGACACCACAACCTCATGCATTACCAGAACCTCAGCCTTCCCTATCTCATCAACAACCTTCATCTCAACAACACAGCTTCTTCACCCCAGGAGTTGTTGACTGGAGCAGTTTACCAGATGACTTGTCTGGTCATGATCAACTGTTCTCAGGTGCTGGTCAACATGGTGGTGACAGTCCCTTTGGGAATCTAGCTCTTATGGCTTTGGAGTCTGCTGATACTTCATCTTCCAATGCCTCTACACCACAGGTATCACAGGTATCCTCTGAGGCAAAAGCCAAATTATGTTCTGAACAATGCATAGCAGCATTTGCTTCCATTAGAGAAGCAAATGTAGCTTTAATTAATAAGAACATTGAGCTAGAACAAGTAATTTCCAAAAACAAAGCTGAGTTTGAGTTTGTGCTCAAAGATAAAAATGATGAGGTTTATAAACTGAATTGCAAAATAATTGATGATAAGGCTAGAGAAGATGTACTTTAGAGAAGTACAAAGATCTCAAAGAAACCCTTGCAGTTACCCAGGTCGAGTGTGATAGATGGGTACAATCATGCAAAGGTTTTGAAATGCTTCTTAGTAAGCAATCTGCTTCAAATGTGAAGTTTGGAATTGGTTACAATCACACTGCTCCGCCTACAGATTTTACCCCAAGAGCAGAGGTAGAATCTGATGGTGAGAGTGATAACCAATCCATCAAGTCATGTGATCTACCTTCTGATACAGCACAATCAGAAGTAGCAGTCAGTATCAAGTCCTCTTTGAACCTATCAGCTGATGATGGTCCAAATGCTGACATTCACATGATCAATAAGTTGATCAACTCAGGAGTAAATCCTGAAGGTCCTGAAAGGACTGGAGAGCAGGATTCAACTCCTGAAGTTCAAACTTCAACTGCTGTCAGTACTGAAGAGAAGAAAACTGGCAGTAGAAAGAGTTTGAAGACTACTAAAGATGCTGTCAAGAAAGCAACCAATGCTTCCAAAGCATTGAAGAACAAGTCTTCTGTTGCTTCACCATCTTTAGTTGATGATCAACCTAAGATGAAGAAGAAACCATGTGAAGTATGTGGTTTGTTCAATCATCTTACAGATGATTGTTGGTACAAAAGAGGTTCCAAACTCAAACAAAAGGAAGAAATTAATGAGAAAATGGTAAAAATGAAAACTGAGTTTGAGACCACATTTGTATCAGCAACATCAAATCCTGTAACCCTTAAGTCCTTAAAGCAATCCAAAAAGGAAGGAGTTAAACAGGTGACAGCTGAGGGTGCTCAAAAGAAGAAGGTGCAACATAGGACCTTATCTAACTCCACTAGCAATGTGTCTGATGAGCTGAAAGCTTTATCACAAAATCAGACACAGCTGGTGATGATGGTACAACATCTGTTGGGTAGAGTTAACCAACTAGATTCTCCTATGTTGAAACCACAGAAAAGGAGGTCTAAGCCAAAGGACTCCTCTTCTGCACCATCTTCTTCCTCTCAGGCTGTTGTTACAAATAAACATGCTAGTTTACCATCTATTGATGAGACCAGGCCCAAAACCAAAAAGGTTTGGGTCTCTAAAACTAACTGATTGTTTATTATTGCAGGGTTCTTCAACATGCCAAAATAGCATCTGGTATGTAGACAGTGGGGGATCCATGCACATGACTGGGAACATCTCTCTTCTTCATGACTACTCTCAAGGAAAGAAGGGATTTGTCTCTTTTGGCAATGATGCTAGGGGTTACATCATCGGTAAGGGCTTTGTCTCCAATGGAGAAATCAAATTTGATGATGTTAATCATGTGGAAAATCTCAAGTACAACCTCTTGAGTGTCAGTCAAATGTGTGATAAAGGCCATGTTGCCCTTTTCACAAGTCAAAACTGTAGGATTCTGTCATCCAAAGTTTTGCCCTTGATTGACAAGGTGTTGGATGATCACACTCTCCTGAAAGCCAACAGGACAGGAAGAGTGTATGCCTTAGATCTCTCTAGAAGATAGATCTCAAAGGTAATCCTTGCCTATTTTCCAAAGCCTCTTTTCAAGAATCTAAACTATGGCACAGGAGGCTTGGTCATGTTAATCTCAAAAACATGAATCAGCTTAGCCACAATAGTTTAGTCAGAGGCTTACCAATAAAGGAGTTCCACTGTGATGAAACTTGCACTGCTTGTTTAAAAGGAAAACAGCACAAGGTCTCATTTCCTCCTATTGAAGTGTCCAAGTCCACTGCCTGCTTGCAATTACTGCATATGGATCTATTTGGTCCTGTGAGAGTAATGAGCATGGCAAAGAAGAAATACTGTCTGGTAATTGTGGATGATTACTCCAGATTTGTATGGACTTTCTTTCTACATTCAAAGGATGAGGCTGCTCAGAAGATTATCCACTTTGTGCTGTACATTGAGAAGCAGTATTCCCTTCCAGTCAAGTGTATTAGGAGTGATAATGGAACTGAGTTCAGAAATCATACACTTGATGACTTCTATCTCTCAAAGGGAATCAAAAGGCAGTTCAGCATTCCAAGGACTCCGGAACAAAATGAGTAGTAGTGGAGAGAAAGAACAGGACCCTCATTGAAGCTGCAAGGTCCATGCTGGCTGACTCAGGTTTGCCATTGACCTTTTGGGCCGAAGCTGTCAACACAGCTTGTTATGTGCAAAATAGAGTTTTAGTAAATCAGAGGTTGATGAAGACTCCATATGAAGTTCTCCATCATTTGGCTCCACTGATTTCATTTTTCAAAGCATTTGGGTGTCCCTGTTTTATTCTCAACACAAAGGATCAACTCCACAAATTTGATCCTAAGGTGGATGCAGGATACTTTGTTGGTTATTCATCTACTTGCAAAGCATACAGAGTCTTCAACTGCAGAACAAAGATGGTTGAAGAAACTCTACATGTTAAGTTTAATGAATCTCCAAAGGACAAGATTCCACAAAGTCCTGTGGAGTTATTTGATTTGGACATACTGCAATATGTTCCTTATCAAACTCCTGCTGTTGCTCCTGTCAACAGTTCACCACCTGGTGTACTGCTGATGATGATGATGATTGCAGTACTCACCTCTTCAGGTTTAGTGATCAGCTGCCTGATTCAACTAGACCTGATGTTCCTGTAGCGCCAGTAGCACCATCCACAACAATGCTGATGAGATTTCTTCGAATTCAACTTCCTTTGAATTACCATCCACTGATTGGTTTCAAGGAAATGATTCACCATCACCATCTGTTGCTGCTGAACCGGCTACAAACACTTGCACAGATCTCATTGTGTATCAAGATCTGAAGAATCACCCCATGTCTCAAATCATTGGTGATATCACTGCTGGAGTATCAACAAGAAGTCAATTGTCAAATTTCTGCTTCTATGCTCTCTTCATCAGTCAGCAAGAGCCAAAGAATTATCACATTGCTTTAAAGGACAATGGATGGGTTGATGCCATGCAGCTTGAGCTTCTTCAGTTCAAGAAACAGCAAGTGTGGGAACTGGTTCCTCTACCTCCAGGTAAGTGTGCAATAGGCACTAAATGGGTGTTTAGGAACAAAACTGATGAAAATGGGCTTATTGTTAAGAACAAGGCCAGACTGGTTGTTCAGGGGTTTGCACAAGAAGAAGGTATTGATTATGATGAAACCTTTGCCCCTGTAGCCAGACTGGAAGCAATTCGATTGTTTTAGCTTATGCTGCTTATCAAAAACTTAAAGTCTTTCAAATGGATGTCAAAAGTGCATTTTTGTATGGAAAAGTTAAAGAAGAGGTTTATGTATGTCAACCTCCAGGCTTTGAGGACAACAAACATCCTAATTGGGTGTATAAGCTTGATAAAGCTCTTTATGGGTTAAAACAAGCTCCCAGAGCCTGGTATGAGACATTATCAAACTTTCTTCTGGAAAACAATTTCACTAGAGGCTCCATAGACAAGACTTTATTTATTAAGAAAGCTGGGCAGCATAATCTACTTGTTCAAATTTATGTAGATGATATTATTTTTGCATCCTCTGATCCAAAGTTGTGTGATGCCTTTACAAAGTTGATGCAACAGAAGTTTGAAATGAGTGCCATGGGAGAATTACAGTTCTTTCTGGGGTTGCAAATCAAACAAAAGGCTGATGGAATTTTATTCATCAATCCAAATATACAAAAGATCTTTTGCAAAAGTTTGATTTACAAAACTGTAAGCCCTGTTCTACTCCCATGAGCAGCACCACACAACTGGACTCAGATCAGAAAGGTAAAGTGGTTGATGAAACACTTTACAGATGTATGATTGGGTCCTTGATGTATTTAACAGCTTCTAGACCAGATATTATGTTTGCTACATGTGTTTGTGCTAGATTTCAGGCTGCACCTAAAGAGTCTCATCTGATTGCAGTCAAGAGGATCTTTAGATATCTGCAAGGCACTCCATCTCTAGGTTTATGGTATTCTACCAACCATTCTGGTAAATTAGTTGCTTTTTCTGACAGTGACTATGCAGGGTGTAAGTTGACCAGGAAATCAACTTCTGGTGGATGTCAATTCCTAGGCAACTGCTTATTTCTTGGCAGAGCAAGAAACAGACCTCAGTTGCTACATCCACTGCGGAAGCAGAGTACATTGCTGCTGCAAGCTGTACATCTCAGGTACTCTGGCTTCAAAACCAACTTTTGGATTATGGCATTACAGAGACTAAGACTCCATTGTTAATGGATAGTGCTTCAGCTCTTTGCATTGTCAAAAATCCAGTCCAGCACTCTAGGACCAAACATATAGAGATCAGACATCATTTTATAAGGGATTGTTTTGAAAAAGGTCTGATTGATCCTAAGTTTGTGCCCAGTGCTGATGAGCTTGCAGACATCTTTACTAAGCCTTTGGATAGTTCAACTTTCCAAAACCTGGTGTTAAGGCTTGGTATGCTGCAGCTAGAATAGGTGACAACTACTGATGATCTCAGTAATTCATATTGATGATCATGAGTGTCTGTCACATATAGTACTGATGAGCTCTTTTAACCTCAGTACTTTTTATAACTACTGAAGGCTAAAAGGTCTCACAAGTACTGAAGTACTTCATCTGCTCTAAACTACTGAAGTAGTTACAACTACTGATGTAGTCATAACTACTGAAATCAGTAAAAACAGATAAGTACTGATGTCCTATGAAACAACTGAAATCAGCCATAAAGACTGATGAATGTGTTGAGGATAGTTTGAAACAGCTGAAAAGCTAAGAATTGACGAAAACAGCTGAAGAGAACTTTCCTTCAGTCGTTTGTACCACTGCTGTTTCATTTTAAACAACTGAAGCAAAACCACGTCTTCAGCAGTTTTATAACTACTGATGACCAATACCAAGTCTTCAGTTGTTTACAACAGCTGATGACAAAACCACTGTCTTCAGTAGTTTCATAACTACTGATGACAAACACCATGTCCTCAGTTGTTTCAATCACCTGAAGTCAAAACCACGGTCTTCAGTAGTTTTCTAAACTACTGATGCCTAACACCGCGACTTCAGCTGTTTCAACGTCTGAAAGGATAATACCATGTCAACGGTCGTTTAAAACTACTGATGACTAACACCACATCCTTCAGTCGTTTCCTCACCCGTACCCTATAAATACCCTTAACCTGAGCTCTCCATGCTTCATCTTCTTCAAACCTAACGTTCCTCTCCAACAAATTTCCATGGCGTCTTGCAAATTAAACCGCGACACAACTGTGTTGCCTACCTCACAAAATCGCCGATCTGGACTAAGTTCGATACTGCTATCGATCTTATGGTTCAGCCATACAACAAGGCATTCCTTCTGAACCCCGTTTTACATGCCGAATCCTTGAACCAATTTTGGATGAACGTAATGTTACTACTGAGGAGAGCAACACACTATCCCTCCGGTCAGTCGTCAACAACAAAGAAGTAGTGATTACTCCTGCAACAATCCGTAAAATTCTTCAACTGAGTGATGCTACCTCTCCTGCTGGATATCCGAAGGGCACCATAGATCTATCATTTGCTCAGCATGGATATCAAGGTGATCTCAGTGCCACCACCATCATGAAGAAACATTTAATGACGCTGAGCGCCTGATCTTTCATATGGTCAATGTATGTTTGGCCCCTAAGATCGTCTTGGGATCAAATGTCCACCAAATGGCAGCAGGTATGTATTCTATCCTTGAGCAACAACCACTGAACTTTTCAGAATAATATTTTCAGAGCTCAAAGATATGGCTCAAAAACCAACTGCCAACCGTTGGATACTTATCCACGGTTCATAATGGCCATTATAATAGACCAGCTTAATGCTGAGGGACTTGTTGGCTTGGGAGTCCCTGCTACGGCTGTTTTGCCAGAAGTATACTCCCGGCACAACTCCGACCGGACACTCAAACTGGCTGCCAAGCTGCGAAAACCCACGCAGCTGGAACCCACAGCCACCACCTCCAAATCCAATGTCCCCACCAAACCCACCAAAAAGAAACCCAAATGGCTACTCAGGGAATTGAGTCCCCTGAGGATGCTCCTGCACAACAAACGCAGGATATATCCACTAGTCCAAACCCCCTAGTGGATACCATGACTCCTCCAGCCACAGCCGCTCAGGCTTCCTCTCAACAGGAGCCTGCAGCAACCCAAGGGGCACCTACTTATCTGGGATCTTCCTCACTTGAGGAGATTGCCATTGAAGAGCACCATCCACCCCAGGTGCACACTGCTTCTACCCCTGTACCCCAAACAACCGCCCCTCACAGCCCAACTTTAATAGTTGCACAAGTGCTGACTCAATTGCACTCCTCACCCCCTCCCCAGAAACCACTTCCAACTGGGAATACCTCTACAATTGAGGGGGAGGAACACAGTGCACCTGAGAACCCACAGCACAGGGGTTCCCAATTCTATCTCCTGGTGTAGAGAAGGAGCTTAGAATATCTAGTGAGGCTGCCACCTCCTCTGACTCAGCACATGACCAGAGTGAGGCTGGTAACATTGCTAAGACCTCCCTAGAGGCAACAGCTGATGATGGACATTGTCCTGAGGCTGGAAGTCCCCAGTACCAAGCACAAGGGGCACATGCACCAACTGGTCTACACCCAGTGCATGTAAATCCTGCTCTAAGCAGGAGGTCAGGTGATTCAGTATCAACTGATGATGACCTGAGCTTCTTCTTCGATGTAGTTGCTCAAAACACCATTCTAGAGGATGAGGTTAGCAGACTCAAAGAGCTGCTGGCCAAGATGTCTCAGGATGCAAGTCCATCTGCCACCTCATACACCCACAGATGGCACCTTCCCTTGAAGGTTTCCCAAACACAGAGCCACCCCAAAATCAACCACCCCCTCTGCTTCAGGCCCTACTTCTCAGGAACAGAACCCTCCTGAGCAAATAGGTGCTATCCTCCAAATTCCCTCCCTCTCACCCCCATAATCACTGATATAGTGATCAAAGCCCTTGATGAGAGGCTTTCCTCAACATTACAGCCACTGGTTGATGCTGCTGTCCACAAGACTCTTTCTGCGGTACCAACCCCTTCCTCCAATGCAACCAAAAAGGGGGAGGGTACTGCAGTGAAAGATAGAAGAGGAAGAGATCTGAGGAAGAGGAGAAACAAGAAAAGCAACCTCTGCTCACGTACAAAAGAAAGAGAAGTGCTGATGATCATACTGCTGAAGAAAAATCCTTGGAGGAGCTGGTCAAAGAAGCTGACACCACACACAGCCGCTCCATGGATAAAATAATTGACCAACTATTCAGGCAGGGTTTGACACAGCCACACTGGATAGTGAGATCAGAAGGTTAGAGGTACAAGAGATACAAACCCGATGGGCAGGGTACGATGCTCTTGAGAAAGAGAGGTTGGAAATAATGATCCGCTTCATTGCAAAATACTTGGGAAGATCATTAATGGAGATCCGCGCATGGTCCAGGGACAGCATTCTGGCTATAGCCACCAGAATCTGTCTGTCTGAGCAATTCAACAAAGGGATCATTGTGGAAGCCCTTGATGAGGCTGGGGCTGGCAAAAGGTTAGAGATGGCTAAACTTACAAAAGCAAAATTAACTACAAGGATGCTAGATCAACCTTCCCTTCCACCCACTCAAAAGATCCTATCCCTCAAATCTCCCAACCAACCTCTAAGCCAAAATCCAAACTCCTCTCTCTTCAAAACCAATCCCTTCACCAACCCAACCATCATCCAGTGATGTACCGTAGAAGGAGAAGGGTGCTGAGGATGGAAGAAGAAGCAGAAGAAGAGGATGAAGATGATAGTCTGCCACTCTCTGCTGTTCTGAAGCTACCAAAGCCCCAGAGTCAATCCATGATCACACCCGACTCTCAAAGGGAAATGGTCAGAGTAAAAAGAAGAAGAAGAACAGCAGAAACAGCACGATGAGCAACTGTTGAAGATGGTTGACAAGGAATTTCCTCAGTCATCATCTATTCAAGCCATGAAAGGGCATGCTCAAAGGCTGTACACTCTCAGACACACCTTTCAGTATCAGAGGAGAGAGTGAGAGTATGGCCAGACCCCAGGGTGAGTTCTAGAATCCATAAAAGAACTATCCCACACAGATACAACGGCCAAGTACGAAAAACATAGAATCTACCATCATGCTGGCCGTTGTAGTCTCACCTTGGGAAATCATTGATGAATTCAAGAAAGCTCACCAAGCAAAGAAGACACCTCAAGCCTTACTAGAAAACAAGATGATTAAGAAGGGGTTGTTATACAAAAAGCTTGAAGACATCCAAAAGAATGAGCTCCAGTTACTCCTTGAAGGCAACCATCCGGATGAATTTGTATACAGGGAGGTAACTACGGTGGAGCTGAAAAATGGCAGGACCATGAAGTACTTATCAGAGTACTATGGTCCAGAGTTCTTCTTCGAAGGAGGAGCTGAAGAACTCTCTCAAGAGGAACAAATTGTTCTCCTTGAGGCCTATGTCCGTGAGTCATACAGACTCATTATGGGGAAGTGAATCTCATGAATGGGATAACAACTCTGTGTCCAGTTCCCCAAAACAGAGTTCCCATTCATACTCTGCCAAACAAATATTTGAGGTTCTTCCCAGGCCGGAGCGTACATGGGTCATCTTCTCTACTGATCAAGAAGGAAAAAGACCAACATTTTTGCCATCAATAAGTGGGAGTATAAATAAGTTAGAGGTTTTGGCTGCATTGGTTCAGGGGGAGTTTGTTGGACCAAAAGAACCAATGAGCCAAGATCAGAAAATCTCTAAGTCCCACACGGTATCACAACAACTGCTGAAAGCCTCATCAGTAGTTTGACAAGTGCTGAAGACTTCAACAGCTGAAGATCAAGTGCTGAAGACCTTAACAGCTGAAGAACCAAAGTGCTGAAGTACAACAGCTGAAGAACACAAGTGCTGAAGCTGAAAGACCAAAGTACTGAAGACAACAGCTGAAGAGTTCACAAGTGCTGAAGATCAAAACTGATGTACAAAGTCTGAAGACAAAGACTGAAGACATCAGCTGATGATATCTACTGAAGTCATCAGCTGATGAAACGCCTGAAGGTCAAAGTCTGAAGATCAAGTACTGAAGCCTCAGTAGTTTGTCACAACTGCTGAAGAGTACTTCTTCAGTAGTTGTGATATCAGTAGTTTTATTTTCTTTGTTTCAGTAGTTTTGTAAAACGACTGAAGAGCTTGTTCTTCAGTCGTTGTAGTTTCAGTAGTTTTATATTTTGTACTTAACTTGCTGATATGTTCTCAGTAGTTGTGAACATTTCAGTAGTTTGTTAAGATTTAGTTATTTCTGTATTGGATCTGCCAGTTGTCACTTTCCGTGATAACAGCAGTGACTGTTGCACTCTATATAAGGAGTGACAACCCATTGTAATCATTGAGCGATATGAGCAATTGAATGGAATGTTTGATTGATTTGATTAGAAATATTCTCCATCTATAAACATTCCTAGAAATCAGAAATTCATATTCTCTCCCTATAACGTATGCGATCTTACAGCTACATATATTGTTTGCTTGCTACAATTTGTCTAATTCGTTTGTGTATTCCGCTGCTTTACATTCTGATAAACACAAACTTGTGATCACTGATCCTGGAATGTTGACAGGCTGTTCTAGCTTTTGGAAGTGAGTGTGGCTTTAGATTGCTTGGCTAGTTCAGTCCTGCTCCCAGCACAGTTCATTCAAGCTTCAATAACTAATCTTTTAGTGTATACTCAGACGAACATATGGTGGTTATTGCCAAGATGCTGTCCTGGACCAAGCCTGATTTCGATCATTGATATTCCAAGATATTTTGCTATAAATGATCATGATCTCCAGCCTTTCTCTTCTAAAACACATAAAACTTGCCCATCTGTTTTGGACTCTTCAATCTCTAATCTTCTGATCTCAGAGTCAAGTTTGTCAGTGTCATGGCCTTGCCTAAAAACTGATCAATGATGTTATCCATGATCTGCTGTGTTCGGCATCAGCCTCTTTTCCATCAGCTCCAAGGCAGTCTCTTTTTCATTCTTTCTTTTCTTTGATTTCTCCATGTCAGCTTCCTTCTCCTTCTCTTTTTAAGTCTCACAGCCAATCCTTCTCTTTGTCCACTACTGTCACTCTGTTTCTTCTCTTTCTCTTTCCTCTCTGCACTCCTCTTTCTTTTTGCTTTCACTGACTGAATCTCCCCCTTTTTGGTTGCATTGGTTGCAAGGGTTTGATTGTCAGAAAGCTTTTTGCCACAACTTCTTCTATTAAGGGTGTATTACTGAGGAAAGCCTCTCATCAATGGTTTTGATCACTATATCATGATTATAGGTGTGATGAGAGGTAGGGAATTTTGAAAGATAGCAGCTATTTGCTCAGGGGGGTTCTGTTCCTGAGAAATAGTGCCAGAAGCAGAGGCAGTGGCTGAGAATTTGGGAGTGGCTCTGTGTTTAGGAGACCTTCAGATGAAGGTGCCATCTGTGGGGTTTGAGAGGCAGATGGTCTTTGATCC